>VXBI01001492.1:0-66607 GCA_013397375.1 Toxostoma redivivum
TGGAGCCGCGTCCGGCGCTGCCGCTGCCGCTCCGGCCGCGGGTCCCGGGGCTCTGCCGGTGCCGGGGCAGCCCCCGGGGTCCCGCGCTGAGCCCGAGGAGCGGGTTCGGGCTCGGCCCGTGGCCCCAAACGCGGGTTCGGGCTCTGCTCTGAGCCCTGACACCGGCCCGGCCCGAGCCCCGAAACACAGACGGCACCGGGGCTCGGCCGCCAGCCCCAAAGGCAGGTCCGAGTCGCTGGTTCCGAGCGGGCCCGGGACTGGGCTGTGCCAAAGGCAGCCCCTAGAGCTGAGCGGCTGCGACTCACGCTGGGCCGAATGAACTCGGTTTGAACACCAAAGCCGGGATCTGGGCTTTACTTCAAGTCCCCCAAAATACATCACTCTGTGAAGCTCAAACCTCAGAACACGGGACTTGTTCTTTGCCTCAAGCCCCTAAAATGCAGAACTTACTCTCTGTGAGTCCGAATGCTGTCTGAGTAATCGCGGTTTCAAGTCCCCAAGTCATGACTCAGTTAATCCGTCTGCACTTGGCCAAAGTAGCCTGCTTTTGAACAGTCAAACTGCAGCACTTGATCTCCATTTCAAAGCTGAAACACACAGATCATGGTCTCTTTTTAGACCTCCAAAATGCAAACTTGGTCCCTGTTTCTCAGCCACAAATGGGGCCATGTAAGGCCAGCAGGACTTGCTCTCCATTTCTGTTTTAGCTCTGGCCACATAAGCCTGGTTTCAAGGCTCAAATGCTGTACAGGACTCAGTCTCTGCCCTACACCCCTAAAATGCAGGACTTGGTCTCTCTATGTGAGTCCAAACCTGACTGAGCGACCCTAGGTTTCAAGGTCCCAAAACACAGGACTTGGTCTCCGTTTTTGAGGCCCTAAAATATAGCACTTAGTCTCTGACTTAAGAGACTGTCAGAGACTCTCTTGGTCTCTGAAAAAGCACAGGGCTTAGTCACTGTTCCTGAGCCCCAAATCCAGCCATATGGCCTTGTTTTCAGAGTCTAAAATGCAGGATTTAATCTCTGGTTTTAAGCGCAGAACCTGAATTTTGAGCCCCCCAAACACAGCCCTTGGTCTCTGTGAGCCCAAAAACTGATCAAGTGAGTCTGGTTCTGAGGCCCTGAAACATAACAGTGATTTGAAAACTGCCTGACTCGGTTTCAGTTCCAAGACCCCAAACCCAGTACTGAGTCCAGTTTTGAGCCCCTCAAACCCAGTGCCAGTAATGATTATAACTCATTATTTCTATATAAATATTCCTCTAATTGCTAAAGCAGGAAGGAAGATGTAACAGGTTTTTCTTTAACATATTTTTTACTTAAAAGCAGCTTACATGTCCCTTTGTCTTCTGAAGTACTTAATAATTCTTCAAATATATTTTTTTTCACAGAGCAAACTCATTATTTGCCATTTGACCTCAAGAAACATTGAAATACGCTTTAATACAGAAACATTTTCTGAGAAATTTTAAGAAATGAAACACAGACAGAATGGTGTTTGCCCATCTCCTCCTTCCATTCCCTCACAGGGAGCAGTGGCTGGTGCTGCTGGATCTTCCTTCCCAAGGAGGTGCCAAATGAGAGTGGTGTCCAGAGCCTGGAGTGGGGCTGGGGTGATGATTAGACAGCGAATTGGCACTGGTGCTGCTCTCCAGGATTTTGGTGCTTCATGGTTTGGGCAAGACAAATTCCAGGAGTCTTTGAGCCTTGCTCCTAAGAACTCTTTGGCAAGAAGAGAGGCCAGTACATCCACCTGTTACAAAAGGTGGCTGTGAGGAATTTGTCCTCCCACTGGTGAGACATTTCTAGGGCACTGTGGGTTGTTACAACCTGGAGCTGCTCCAGCTCCAGGGGACAGTGACACAGAGCAGCCCCAGCGCAGGCAGAAGGCTCTGAGCTGACTCCAGGCTGCTGGGGAGCAGCGTTTGTCCCAGGACCAGCATCAGGCCCCTCCCAATCACATTTACCCTCATTCTGCAGGGACGGGGACTGGCTGACAATTCCCTGGATTCCAGTCTGGAAGGAAGAGTTTTGTGTCTGACCTTTTATTTTCAATGCTGTGGGTCTGCCTGCCCTGCTGACATGCCTTCCATCCATCCCATTCCTCCCATTCCAGCTACAGATGAGGAAAGCTAAAGCAGCAACACTGCTCTTTTTTCTGGTATGCTTTTGGCTTAGTGTTATCAAGCTGGGTTTATTTCTGCATTATTTCACTGCTTTCATAAAAACTGACTTGGAAGTTTGGATGACCGATAAGGAATGACCTTTTCTCAGCTGCTCTAATATGATTTTTTTAAAATCCCTTTAGACTGAAGAAATGCAGATGATATTATTGACAATTTTGAAATTAGATAATAAATCCTAATATGGTTTTTCATACATGTGTACTCACAAGGTCAGAGTTTTATCTGAACATAAACTAAATGCTATGAAAATTTCCAGAAGCCTCACAAGTATGAAAATCTCTTCTCAAAGTCACAGGAGATTGAAAAAAAAAGAGAAACAAACAAACAAACAAAAAACCAAAAAAAACCCAAAAACCACAACAAAAACCACCAAGTTATTTCAGCATATGCAAGTGGCATTTATCCTGAAGTCTTGTAAAACAAATTGTAGCTCTCTGCAATTAAGTCTGATGGGTTACAGTATCCTGCAAGATTAGCTATCTCTAGGGAATGTTGACAAGACTTTCGGTGTAGCAATGCAATGTTGCCCCTTCAAAGAACAAAGGAAAGCTCCTGGGAAATAATTAAAAAAAACATTTTGGGCAGCTTGGGATGCAAATACAGACTTTTCAGGTTATGCAGAAATAAGCTGGAAACCCACAGAACATCACCAAAATAGACTAAAGGAGACTGACTTATGTTTATCCAAATGGGCCTGAAAGGAAGAGAAAAGGCTGGGAAAGAGAGAGGACAGGAAGGTTTCTGAGTAGCTGTGGTTCCTGAAAAACTCTCCTCTCTGTCCTAATCTTTTATTTTTGTAGTCTGATGATGGAGGCAAAACTAACCAATCTTTCCATTAACCCTGACTCCTCCTTCACCTGGAAAACTGATATCAATTATGACTTTAGCTTCATACTTTACTTATTCAAAATCTTGTTAGAGAACAGTATTTCCATATTCAAATCTGTTATTTTCAGTGGTCTGTGCCTATATTCTGTGTCAAGCAAAGCTTTCTTATGTTACCTTTTAGTGGTGTTAAAAATAGTAGGGTCTCCTCATTACATTGACCATACTTGGTTAGCTCAGTACTTCCAACTGTTCTTCATCTCTTTTTGATTCAAGAAGAAAATTTACTGAAAAGAATAACAAGAAAAAACAAGTATTTAAAAATCGACCACTTAATTGCTGATGTCTATCTAACAAAGCCATCTTTGGGTTATTTTGGCAACATGGTATATTTAGGAGGTAGCTGACATTAAAAGGGGCATTTCTGGATAAAAACCAGTCAAACTTAAATCAAGACTTGAGAAATTAGGACAAATTACAGGGAGAAGCCAAGTCATGAAGTCTCTTTCTCACCCAGCCATAATTCACTAAGGGAGTGTTTGAACATTTCCACAACTGCAAGAGTTTGGACAGAAGGAATGGGAAAGGAAATGCATTTTACCATTTAGCCTGTACATGGTGGTCTCCTCCTGTTCAAAGATACAAGCATGAAAAATTAAGAGATGTGAAATACATACAGTCCAGGGGGCAAAAAAGAGACAGGCATTTAAATCACTTTTATCACTTTTTGCATATAATGATGTTTAAAACAGTATTGTTTAATGACAGTATTTTTTCTAAAGTACCCAGGTCCCTCATTACTGCTGAAGCCATTGGAAGGGATTATTCCATTTTTACATAATTTCTGCAGCACAGTGAGGAAATCCCACAATGGCTGCATAAGCGTTCTTGCCATTGCTTGTGGTTTGAGATGCAGTGAGTTTCCTGGCCCATAGTGAGAGAAAATCATGTGCTGAAGGTGTAAGCCAGCTATGAATCAGTAAATAACTGCTCCTCAGAAGATCAGCTCATTAAGAAGCAGACATCTGAATGAAATAAGGTTCCTGGGGAGTCTGTGGCATGCCAGAAAGGGAGGCATGAAACCTCGTTATGTGCCATGACCAAGTAAAAGGAATTTCTACCTAGGCAGGATCTGTGGTTAATATTCTGCTCTTGTGCTTTGCCCACTGAAGCCCTGGTGTGCTTTTGTTTATGGTATGGTTCTTGTTCAGCACATTTCCATGTGAGCAACTGTGAGTTGCTCTGTCACCCTGGGCACAGAACAGAGCCCAGCTGAAATGCCAGAGGCTGCAGCTTTCTTTGTGCCATGAAGAAAACCAAAGAAAAATATCACAACCTTTTTATTTCTTTTTTTGCTGTGACAAAAGCCTCAACAATAGCTTCCTTATTTAATAGAATGGTGTTGTATGGATATATTACAGCTGGTCAAAAGACTCCAAGATTATTTAGCTTTTAATTAGCTTTTTTGTACTGTTAATTGTGCTAGTCATAAATAGCTAAATAACACAGTATTTGTGTAACTTAGCAATACCCAGCAATATTCACAGCTTAATTAAATAATTCACATGCCAATCTCTAGTCATGATGCAAAAAGACCAAAAGACAAATTAAATAACCATAGCTCCCTTGGCCAATTTCTAGAAAAAGAGAAGCAGGGTCTGTTGAGACATATGGCAAACAATGTTTTCTGCAAAGCAGCAAACTAAAACACATCACTACTCCCACGTGGTAGGAGGCAGGATACATTTTCAAAGCACACTCTCACCATGAGCAGCAGGCCTGTAACAGAGCAGTTGCACCAGGGTTTGAACAGGGAATTCAACTACAAAGAGCTGAAAGCAAAGGGAAGAAGGCAGGAGAGGCCACGAAATATCACAAATTCAAATGGCAATTTCCCAAGCAATTTTTTGATTGCTTGGAAATTTGTGAAATGTGACAAATAAAGAAGTGACTGAGAATGCCCTCTGCACTGACGTCTGTCTCTGCCAACATGTCCATAAGTAGGAAGCAGTGCTGGAATTAACTTCAGTTAAATTAGGCACCCATGCCAGCAGGAGTGAGGAATGAAGACACAGACTCAGTTACTATAAATCTGCCAGGATTTGGGGTTTTTTTTCTTACATTATGGCTTCATTATCTAATCACCCTGTTCGTATACATGCATACTGTATGCAAAAAAATATGTCCAGCACAAAAATCCAAAAATTCACTATATATTGCTTTACATTGTGTTTAGCAGACATTATCCCACAAGTGAACAACTTCAAATAACAACAGTTTTCTCTTGACAAGATTCTCTGCTATGGTGATGTTATTTATCCTGGTGTCACACAAGCAGCCTTGTGCAGGGAAATCCACTGGTGGCAGCACAGTGATAAGGGTGCCATTTGTTCATATTTTTCTACTGCATATTTGAAAAAGTTAAACCCCCAAAAACTTGCCAAGATATGATATTCCTTGAGAGGAAGGACATGGTTTATGTGTCTCAGCTTTGCCAAAAAACTCTGGAAACCAATGCTTCAGTTTGTGAATAAAGATGTAGGCACAAACACTGCCTCAAGGAGGGTGAAGACCACCCTGGGGCAGAAGTGTTTTGGAGCTGCAGTGGTGAAAGGATGGGGGTGTGCTTTGTTTTGCAGAACATTTGGGTGTGTGTAACAGGCCTGTCTAAACAGAATTGGTGTGTCTGATGGCTGATCCAATGTTCCAAGGAGGTCCTCTATTCAGAGCTTGTTTTCCTTCCCACTTACCCTACTTTGTGTATTGTGCTGGATTATACTGGTTTCGTAAGTGGCAGTCACAGTTACTGTCCATCTGGATATGTTTTGAGGCTCTGTAAAGTTTTAACAACTGTGAAGGGGAAAACACTGAAGTATGCAGCCAGTCTGAAGTGGTTATCTTGGGCTTTAACCTACTGTCACCAGCAAGCACAAAACACCCTTTACAGGCCATGTAAAACTTATTTCATTCGTACTTTAATAACACAGCAAAAAGCATTCTCTTATGAGATAAAAGATTATCTCTTTGTATCTGTAATCTCTTTATGAATGAAAATTGTTATAATATTTAATTCATTATTATGTAATATTATTAAATATTGTAATATTTAATATTAAAATCACACTAAAACGTCTCTATGCATTCCATCTTGATCCAAGACACATATAACTGAATAAGATACTTGGTTAACTCTTGCACTTGTCTTACTACTTGCTATTAAACAAGGAGATTTTATGGTTTTCAATATTTTTTAGTAAGAAAATTTATTCTCATGCTATTCGTTATGGAATGCCAATCAGTTTTCAAAATATTTGTGCATGCTTGTCATGTTTGTCCCATGTTTAAAAAGGCTGATTTTCCATGTTATCCCAGACTAAATTACCCTGTCAATCTTTACCTCCTAGGTCTGTGATGACAGACGGTCATAGACATCTGGCTAGGCACGAGCATGGTTCTGCACATGAACTGAGCCTCTGCAGGCCTTTTAAGGTCAGTAAGGTTTGGACTGGTCATCTCTAAATGTTAACATAGGCAGGCTCAAAGGGATCCAAGGTTTTGGGACCACATCTCTCTAACCTATCACCTGCACATCATGGGTTTGTGAGGGATGATTTCCCTCAGAGCCTGGGCTGGGGTTTGTTCCCAAGCTGGGCCATGGCATGCAAGCACAGACCAGTGCGGGCACTCACCAGCTCTCTTTGTTCCTTCCCTCCAGCCTCTGGAGCTCCTGGAGGCACTGGCACTGCTCCCTCTGCTCAGCTCCTGCCCCAGGATGGGGCTGACTGCAGTTCCCCTGGCTGCCTGTGAACACATGAATGGGGAACGAGAGCACGGCTCCCAGTGCCAGGTCTGTGCTGGGCTTGGCTCTGCAGGAGATTTATCGGCACGGCTGTGCTGGGAGCTGAGCCTTTCTGCTCTGTGAGGGGTACAAAGGACATGGCACATCCCCAGTCCTGGTCCCCAGAGTGCCACTGCACTGCCCCGCTGCTCCAGCCTTCAGCTCCAACTCACGCTGCTGCCCAGGTGTGCTTTCTGACATATTGATGAACACACAGCAAAGGAGAAGCCAAATCACACAAAACTGTCTTCTTCTGATCTATGGGGCACTTCATTCCCATCAGCCCTCAGAGCAAAGTAATACCTGTGCTGAGAGCAGGGCTCTTCACACAGCACCTGAAGCCGTGCCTGCAATTCCAATTGGGATTTAAGTCTCTCTCATTTATGCACAGCCTTCTGGTACTTCATCCCTTGGCTATCCCAGACAGGCTGATAAATTCTTTACTTTGCCATTTGTAAGACAGGATTAGACCATGCTGGGCAGGAGATAACCTCTTCTGCTGGGGGAGGGGGAAAAAGTTACTGCAAGACCATCATAAGGCAGAGATGCTGTTGAAACAGCAAAGGATTTTCCTGAAGGTTCTTAGTACCCCATCTGCAATAAATTTTTATGAGGGTTTGGATGAAAGAGAGGCCTGGGCTAGCCAGCAGGTTAGTGGTTTGGAAAGCTGCACAGCACAGTTACTGGCAAATCCATGCTTTATCCATCCTGACAGGTTCTGCCATACTATTTATTTTTCTAATACAATAACATAAATCACTGTCAGATCATCAGCATTCCCACAATTTCCCAAAGTATTTTTGTGTCTGCCAAAGGTTCCCACTGGACCTCTAGGCCTATAGGATGCTATATAAGCTCCTTTAATGGAGCATATAGTGCTGAGCTGTGCTCTGCTCCAACATTCCTGCTCAGAGGAAGAGGTATAAGGAACGAGGTGGTCCCAAGAGTTACAGCTTTAGGAGCATATTAAAGGCCACCTCTAGTGAGAAAGTGTCTTAAAATCTGAAAGTAAAGGAAAGCTGTATTTTACTTAAACAAAAGCTTTTTTTCCTTTCACTGTCCACTTAAGAGAATCCTATATGAGGATCCCAGAGTAAAGCAAGACACTGTGAGGACACTGGAACCTATGCCATACTCCTGAGGCCCATGCTCCAGCTGAAAATAGCTCAAGTGCAATGTGTGCTGGCCACGTGTCCCCCTGTGCCTTGTTGTTCAGCTTTTCTCCTGGCTAACTCATTCCCTTCTTCTTTTCCTAAACTGTGGTGGAGCACTTCCAAAAGATGTTAAAAATGAAACAGAATTTGGTTCACTGATTATTTTGTGAGAATCCTAATTCTCTCTGGGAGTTGAAGTGACAACTTTACCAGTCAATACCATGACAGAAGTGCTGCCAATGAGAGGGGGAGTCTCAGATCCCAGGCTGCCTGTGCCATCTCACAGTGATGCTGCAGTGCTCTTGGGCTGCCCTGCTTTGCTCAGTCTCAGGAGATCAAAGCTCTAGCTGTGCTGAAGGATTTGAAGCACAACAGGCCCTTTTCAGATCATCTCAGGGGCCTGACCTGAGAATAAGGTGAAGGGGTGCAATAATTTCCATCCTGAACTTGGTGCTGTGCAGCAGTTTCCCTGATGTGCTTGGTCACCAGGTGAACCACTCTGAGCAAGCCTCAGATTTTCTCCCCACACCAATTAGAGAAAAGCTTGGGGTTCTGTTAAACACCTGAATCCTCCCCTAAAGCCCTTTCTTTTCATAAATTCATGACTACTTTCCTCCACACTACACTTACTGATAAACTTGCCATATTTCTGTGCACTGTCCTTTCTTTAGTTCTCTGATTTTTTCGCCTCCAAAAGCAAAAAGTATTAAATTTTCTAGATCTAAAACATTCCTTAGTTAAATTATAGGCTTTCTTCTTTGAAAAATCAAAAAAGTGAATGCATGACTTCTCTTTCTTTGGCTTTGTTGTAAGGGAAGGAATGGTCTGGCTGCAGAGTTGTGTTTTTCTCAGAGAGCATTGGATGGGCATATCAGTCAGATTTTTGCTTTCCCTTCTTTGAAGGAAAGATAAAACTAGTTAATGTGTTGCAGAGTTTCTCCAGGCAATGGTCTCTTTATACTTGTTAAAACCAACGTAGGCAATGTTATCCACAAACTGTATTAAGGAAAAATGTTTTAATGTCCTTTTCTCAAAGACACACTTATCTTTCCAGTGGGAAAAAAACAGCTGAGCTAAATTTGGAATTTCTCTAAAGTAAGAAAGAGACTATCAGAGTCTCTTCTCAAGAGAACCCATGAGGATTTATTCCCTGATTTATTCCCAATACATAATGTCCCAAGTGAACCCAGCCATACTCTTGGTATACCATTGGGCTGGAGAAGCTCTTGAACTTACAACATTTAACACCAATTCACCAATGGTATTTCAGTGTGAAGAAAAGAAACAGCCATCTGATTTAAAATAAACCAAACAGAGGTAGGAAAGCTCATCACAATGAAGACAAGAAGTGAAGAAACTCTACTCAACATTTCAGGATCATGTATGAAGTTCTAAACATTAATGAAAGTAGCTGCATTGAAATACAGTATGTCACCTGAATATTCCACCTGAAATTGAAAAATACCAGGCTAGGAGCTGATAACAGGATCAGTTGAAAGAAACACTGAGGTAGGAGACCAACTCATGTTATGGAGGAAGGACTTACATCTGAGCTTTGGAAAGCAGAGGGAACTGAGCAGCAGGCTGTGCAGTCAAGTAGATGGCCAAGAAAAATGGAAAGGAGCTGAAAAACAGAAAGGATAAAAATAACCCTTCTAACAAAGTTACTCATCTCCTAGTCAGGATGGAGAAAGGCTACTAAGGAATGGGTTTGGAAACAGTGGCAGCAGAAATTAAAATGTCTGGTGTATTTGTAAAAAAAGGTACACAGATATTCTATTCTGACTTGGCTGTGAAATGTACAGATAAGAAAAGTGCACTCAGAAGTTTTTGAGAGATTTACAAAATAGCTCTCTGTTTAAAGAGTTCATATGAGTGAAGGAAAGGTAGAGGAGATTCAAAAGTTGATGCAAGTTGTTTATAACACAAGCACTAAAGACAGCATGCTTCTGTTTTGTTGGCATTCAGAAAAGACATCTGAATAACCTGTCATCTCCACCAGCTGTTCAAGCAAACTTACTGCTCTTTCCCAAGGAAGCTGTGTGTGATGGGTCTATGAAGCACTGCTGAGCTACAATGCCACAAGTAACATGGAATTGCTGTCTGTTCTTGTTCCTGGCACAGTCAGCATTTTCACTTCATTTAGATTGTAGCTGACATGGCTCGTGCTTTCAGCTCTAGGAATCCTCTTCTGGCCCTCTGAGTTGGCCAGGGGACTCCCTGTATAAATACACTTACAGGATTTTGTGATGAGGGATCTTCTAGTTCAGTCTCAAAAGGTCAGTGTATCTTCAGTTTGGTTGACTTCCCTGAACTGAAAAAAAAAAACACAACAGTGAAGAAAAATCCCACTTCTCCCAGTCCACAGGCTCATTCATGTCTGAGGTGCTAATGCACAGTCATTAGGCTTCCAGACTGACACAGCAGCTTGGAAGGAGAGAAAGGATTTTGTGTCCTTGATGTGTCTGTTTTATGGTACCATCAGACCTAGCAGAGCTCACCACTGCAAACCTGCTGTCAGTCTTCATTCCCACAGGCACATCTAAGCACCTTGATTTTAAGTTCTAAAGCAACATATATTCCTGGCAGGAAAGAGGAAAAAACCCAAAAGTAAAAGAAATACATTCAGAGTCTTAATAAAACAATCAGAAGCATAGCAGAAAGAATAATGAAACATTGGAAATGATTTATGGCTGTAATGGATCACTCTCTATGTCTTTACAGAAAGAAAATATCCAAATTACCTCAGCTTTCATAGTCATGTTCCCAGTGAATGCAGATGAGGAACTTTTAAATGTATGTTTAAGACTGGAAACGGTTATAAAAGATCAGAGGCTTTCAAAACTCACTATGTACCAGGTCTAGTGAGTGCAATGCCAAGAGCAATATATGAAATCTGATCTGACATTTTCATAATTTTCCTTTGTTTGAGGAGATCCCCATGCAATGAAGACGTACAGCAATGTGCCAGGACTAAAAGAAAGAGTTAGTGGAAAGGACTCAGAGGTAAGAACCACTGGCAGTTTCTCACTGGCAAAATATTAAAAATAAAAAAAAAAAAAAAAAGGAAGAATTAACTACATTAAGAAATCCCAGGGAGTATGGTTTAGATTAAAGGACACTCTTTTCAACCAGGCCGCTGGCAGGTTGATGTAGGACTGTTCATGCAGATGTTTGGAAAGTATTTCACAAACCCTACTTTTGGAGAGGGCTTCTAAAGGCTGCTGCTCTTCCACTGCTCTGCACCACCTCCAATTTATCTTTAGCCTAAAACAGAAAAAAAATAAAATAGAAACAACAGCTTCTTGTTAAATAGGAGGGGTCTTTTAAAGAAACACAGTAAAACATAAGATATTACAAATCCCATAGATCCTGTATCTATAGTAGGCTGGCAGCTCTCCTTTTACCTATATACAATAAAAATGAAGTAAAAGCAAGTTCATCAAAACTCAGCAGGTTTAATGCAGTCCCTTGGTTCATTCTGGCTGCATGTCAACAGTGCACAGAGCAATAAATTGCTATACTGAAATATAACCAGACCTGGTTGTGTGGTTTATCTTTAAAAGTCTGGTTCTATATTACACTATGGCTATTGATTTTTAGCAGACAGTGCACCTGGCAGCTGTTCTTCAGCCCTTCTCAGATATATTCTGAGCTGGACTGTGTTCCCTTAAACATTAAACACACAAAAAGGTTACTTAAGTAAGATCTCAAGTAAGGGAGATTGTGTTTTGTCCAAATTCTGGGCTAATGCTCTGAAGTTCTGTTAATTAGTTTTGCAATTTTTTGTTCAATTCTAACTTTCAATTGATGAGGAGTTTTGAGTGTGCTTCAAAGTCAAAGGGCAAGAGCTCCATCTTCTCTCAAATAAAACCAAACCTGCTGAGTGGTGCCAGTTCAGCTCTGAAAATGTCAACCCTGCTCTTCTTATGCTCTGTCTACCACATTTTCCTGCAGCAGAGGAGAAATGCTCAGTGTTGCTGTTTCCCTGCCTGCTCCCCCTTTCTGACTTCTTGCATTTTTGTGTATCTCTCCTGATCATCTCATTGTCTGGAAAAAGTGTTACCTCACGGCAGTACCCAAGGAAACAGTTTCTCCTTTCCTTTCCACATTTCATTCTTGCAAGTGCAAGATGTGATGAGGGAGGCCTCTTGTATTAATGAAAGAAAGTGAAGGTTCCATTGACTTCCCAGGGGTCAAAACTTCACCCTCGGGGACCTATTGGAAAAATGGAAGGAATTTCCATTTTCACAGAGAATTGGCAACCCTTAATTGTGTTGAAACCTCTAATATTTTCTTCACAGGGCAAAGTTCATCTCTTATTTCAGATGAATGTAGTGGCTGAGTGTCATCTGGCGCTGGAAAATCTTCGGAAGTTCCTTAAAACTACAGCAGGCATAAAAGAGAAGCAGGGTGGGAAAGGGTTGTTTGCTATTAAACACCAACACAAACCAAGCTGGGCTTTTTGTCTGTGCCCTTCCCCCTTTTTGTTCACACACTCCTCTTCACCCTCCAGACAGTCTTAGAATGCTAATTTTTCTAATCATTGGAGAATGAAAACTACTATAGAAATCAACTAAAATATTATTTTAAACCTTGTTTAATGAGACTGGATCCACACTACAAATAAAGTCCTGATCCTTCCCTTCTTAATGTTCAAAAGTGTTATTTCCCATACCCTATACAAGCTGTCACTTTCAAATTCAAAGCAAATGCTTGAAGTCATTTTCAAAAAAGGATGTTTATACAAACTGGTAGGTGGAATTTATGAAGAAATGGTTTTAAATCAAAGTCTATTTTTCTCTTTTCACAGATACTTAGGATTTCTCCTCACTTAGCAGCAGATGATATGGATGTCCAAAAAGAATCAGTGCAATGATACTGTAATGATAAAGATCTGATTGTGCTATTCTTTCTTGGGATTTCCAACACTTTCTGAACTTTAAGGTATTCAATTATTCTGTTTTTCTCAAGGGTAAAATATGCACGTAATCCTCAGTTAGCACTAAGAACAATGTGCAAACCTTCACACATCAAAGATGTGACTACATGCTTTTGTCTATCTTAATGGTTTGAGAGAAAATCTTAATAAATCAACATGAGATTTCTTTTTATTTTCCCTTTTTTATTCTTTTTCCCTTTCTTACATTTTGTTGTCTTCATTAAATAAAAAATAATAGGGGGCTGTCAATCTGTTTTCTTTTCAGGTCTTCTCTGTCTCTTTCTAAATTAGTTACAGCCTGCTTTTTGTAGCTTTATAGCCAGCCTGACCTAATTTAATTACCATGACTTGTGTGGCTTAAAGATAAATAGTTTTATTCAGCCTGCCTACTTTTGTATAAGTTTTCCCTTTCACACATCTCTCTATATTTTGGCATTCAGAATTCTTGTCCTCTGCTCTTTGGTAGGTTAACACAAGGTTGGTTTATAGCATTGTCCTTATTTTGACAAAAAGGCCTTTGATGCCTTTAGTCCCTGCTTTGCTCTGAGCCTGGGGGCCTTTGTGGGACACGAATGAACATTTACTGGGGCTCAGGAGCATGGGATGGAAAATACAGCCTTGTGTCTATCACGAGGGAGAAATCCCCAAAACTTGTTCCTATGCTGCTACAGTCCAAGATTTTTTTCTTATTTTTAGGAAAATACTTCAGAAATGAAAGCTTGAGACCTCTACAGATTATGATAAACTGACATAAGTGGCTAGATCTCCAGTAAAAGAACTCTGTAGTATGAAAATGCCTTCAAGATGTCTGAGAACACAAATGCTTTACACAGAGATTTCCCTGATGCACAGATCCCTGAGGTTCATGCCAAGATCACTGACAAATCCTTCTACCACCCTGTTGGCCACCTTTAAATACAGAAGGCAAGCAACCAGCTTATAAACTCCAAAATCCTACTTAAAAGAAGGGGGATCATCATGTTCCTTCCTCTCTGTTAAAATGGAGAAGGATTGACCAGAAAACCCTGAGTGATACTAAATAGTCTTTAAAAAATCTGATTTAGGTTCTGTTACATTCCTGTAATCACTGCTTTTTTTTTTAAATCTCACATATAACACTGAGATGGATGTACAGAGACTATCTCCATATAAATATGTAGTGTTTTGCCTATGAACACTAAATACATTTTGCAGTAGTTTAAAAAAAATTCTTTTGAGGTTTATTGCAGTTCTTGATACAAATGTAGATTTGTATTAAGAATTTCGAGTGTTATTTTTTGTGTCACCTGTGTGTCATCTTAATGCTGCTTAGAAGAGCCTCAAGCCCCTTTTTTAAAAGGCATTTACCTGAGTTTAAAAAGAGTATATTTGAGGTCATTAGCAAAGGAAATTGCCAGCACTAATTCTGACCTACCACAGGCTTTAACAAAAAGAACAAACTGTGAAACTTAAAAGGAAACCAAACAAAAGTGTTTTATGAATACAAGTGTAAAATTTTTGTTACAATCAAATAAAATGCTGATATGTGCCAGATACCTTGGAGTTGCTCTCCTGTGTTTAATTCTCCTGAGCTGGATTTAAATTAATCTTCCAGTACTTTGCCTCTCCCCACCCTTGTTAATAAACTAACAGAAGAAATTTATACCAACCACACCATAAACAAACAGTTAAATGAAAACACTTTCAGGCCTTTGCTTCACCCTATTGGACACCTTTACCTTTAATCACAATAATGTTCTATTAAAAAAAATTATATACATATGATTTCATTTCAATATATAAAATGTTTTCTTTCCAAGTGCAATATTCAAATGCCTTGTTTCAATATTGTTGGTCTACTTATCTGATGGCAATATTCCACAGAACTTTCATGAAACTAACCTGAATAGTTGTAAAACTCCCAGAAAGCTGATTTGCTTCGGAACAGATCATGACATTTCTGTAGGTGCAGAAAAAACACAAATCTAAACTTTTCAAGAAATATTGCAATCCTCAGGAAAATCACATTTTGAGAGAATTCTAAACTTGAGGGCTAGAGGGTGTATTTCTCATACAAATAAGTTCACTTGCAAAGAAATAATTCTGAGACATCCAGTTGGAGACACCTGGGTGGTTCAACCAGGCCTTCCCATTGTCTTTTTAATATTTAATGATACTTACTTGGAACTTTTCCTTGACTGAACTGGTGTATAACTCATGAATACAAACAGACCACTGTTTGACAGTTGAGGCAGCTGCTATCCTTTGCTTCCTGTGTGCCATTGCCTGGATGGAAGGAAAAGCCAGAAGAGACAGGGAAGCACTTCCTGAATGGCTCAGGCTTATACCCACAGTCTGATAATTTTAAAAAATTAACACACTGTATGATAAAGAAGGCACCAGCGGTGGATAAGAACAGCAGAAATAGACACACATCAAATAGGATAGGAAATTTGTGTGGGACATGGAATCTGTGCTGAAGGACACAAATGAGAGTACCTGGGCTCCTTGAGAAGTTCTTCTGAAAAAGTCAGAATGCTCCTGACAACAGTGACTGGTCACTTCTGTTCCTCTTTCTAGGAAGAAGTAAATCTGCTTCCTTTATGTGTCCAGAGTATTTTGATTTTAAATGCTTCACAAAAGGCAACCACTATAAGACTACAGTGGTCCTTGACCTCATTTGGTGTCTAGAGGTAGTTTCATGTTGCCTAAAAGTAATAAAAGAGCAACAACAGATGAATTTTAGAAAGTATCATTCCTTATTTATGTATTTATCTTTGTTACACCCTGTAGAAAAACTATGTCATAATGAGATATGCCACGAGGGGGAAAAAAAAAAGCACAGATCAATTCACTGGTCTGAATGTGGATCAAACACCAACTGCTCTTGGCAGAAGCACACATCTGATCATTACTGCAGCCAGATTCCAGGAAAAAAAGGACACAATATGGCACAGATTCCACTGCTCTCATCATGCACAGAAAACAGCTGATATTTTGAGGTTCTGAGGTTACAACATGTGGCTCTTCTAAAGAGCAGACTGCAACCTTGAGGGGCTTGTTTTGTTTTCCAACTGAAATCTGACATGCATTACATGTGAACATTTGGAAGTCATATTGTTCATCATGCATTACATATAACTGCTTGAACTTTTACAGTGTGCAGTCATTAAACTGACTTCCACAATAATGGAGCACTTAAGAGAACCCTCACCCACATGTGACCCAATAAAGAGGACTAAGTGTCTAACTCTGCAAGCACTTTGTCTTTCAGCAGAGATGCTCAAGTGCCCTCTTTAAATCAGGGTGATGCTTGCAGTGGATAGGAAGCAGGCCACCCTGTGATCTATGGACACATAAACACATGCAAGGATAAATTATTTCTGGCACAGATTTACTTCACTCAAGATTCTCTGAGCAGCAGGGAGATATCTGATATGTAAAACAGTAGGTCCCAGCCAATTAGGCTGTGACAGATAAAAACCTTCCTTTAATTTGTGCTGTAGGGTTTCTATGTGGTCTGTTCCTTCGATGATCTCACGTTCCCCTCTGACTTCACTGAAATCCAGATTTATCAACTGAGATTCTGGCATTCTTTCCAGGTGCAACAAAGGAATAGCCTGTTTGGAAGAAAGGATGATATGTGGGCCTTGTTTCTGTCTTATGGGAAGCAATGCTTTTGTAGTTCTAGTCCTCAAAAAAACAATCTGTGAACAAGGAAAGTAACTACTTTATTATCCATACAAGTGTACCCTTTCAAAGCATTACAGGGGATTCAACCATTAATATCTAACAGCAGCAAGACCCAAGTATGCTGCTTTGGAAATCTGCCTTGCTGTAGTTGTGCCGAAAAAGATACAAAAATAGTCTAAAAAAGCTTAGAAAGTCTCCCCCATTATGAATATCTTGAATTGCTTTTTATATCTGTGTATTACTATCTTCCCAAAGTTAAGGAAAGGGAAATTCTTCTAAGCCAACATCTCCAAGGTGCATAGAGACCTGTGGGGAGTGCTAGGTTGTTGAGATGGCAATGTTTCAGTTTGTGCTCCAGCTAGAGGAACTTATAAAATTTTAAACTGGTACTTGCATTATTCCACTACATCAGCAAAAGCAGCACGCTTCTCTCAGTAATAATCTCACAACATAAACCTCAATTTTTATTTGCATCCCTAAAAAAATTCCCATGGGGTTTTCCCTTCAATCTTGTGGCTCTGCATTAAAAGAAAAGGCTAGGAAGGTTTCATTCTACTGATAGGAGTGGAATATTCTGAGTAGCAGATGGAACAGCTCCTGAAACAACTTGGTCCACAGTAAAGGCAGTAATTCAACAAAGGTTATAGAAAATATTAGGACAAATGTTATAAGGAAGCAAGAACTACCTTCTCATATACTTCTACCTTAAATTAAAAATTGTAAGGCCTGGCAAAAAAAAAAAAAGAAAAAAATTACAGCTCTTTTAAGTATAGTGTAGAAATCATTTTTGAGGCCTTTCAGGAGAGATTTTTTCTTTCTTCTTCTTGTTAACTTGATTTATTTTTATGTATCCTCAGAAGCTGCAGTCAAACTTCACACAAAAATTACTTCCAACAAAAGAGGTTCATACTGCTGGATAGAAAACAAGAAAAACTCAGATCCAAATTCCTCCTTTACTTCCGTGACCTAGGGCAACTACTGCTGCCTTTTCAAGTCTGCGTGCTTCTCCTGTCCCTGGTGATTGTTATTAATACAGGTTAGGGAAAGTGGTGATAAAGATCAATTCCCAACCCAGAAAAGAAACATTAACTGCTTCTTTCATGTCTTCCATAGTGACTGAGCAGCTACAGTTTCAAATGATCCCCAGATGTTTACTCCTCCTGGTGCTCAAAAGCAGTGTAGGTTTTCTCCAGAGCCATGTTGGGTATTTCTGGTTATCCCTCAGACTTCAACCCCTTGTCCTCAGAAGAAAATGCAAAGGTCAAATAGAAAGCTTGTGTAGTGCAGAAGTCTCCAAGGAAAAATAAACCAAGGATGGTCTCCTACTATTGGCCAGCTTAAGCTGTGCCTCTGCACACTAATGCAAGGAATTCCTACAGAGATGGGTATGAGAACACTACAAGCTTGTCACTTAATTACAGAGAGATTTCATGATTCCAGTAAAAGTAAAATGGCTGAGATCCCTCACAAAAACTATGCTGTTTTTCTGGTTCTTTAAAGCAGTGTTTTCCTATTTCTTCTCACTCAGAGCTTGGACACAGGATAGTCCACTTACATTTGTAAACATGACAGATAACAGAAAAATGAAAAAATAAAAAAAAAATTCTCCTTAGATAATACAGGATTAAGTATAATAAGAACAATTTTCATTCTACTTCTCTTTCCTTTGCACTTTGTCCTAATTAATCCCCGATGATGTGAAGACTTGCCTTTACTAAAGCTTAGTCCCACTGGAAGCAATTAATAGTGATAAAAACAGGCACTTTTCAAGAGCCTGAAACACATTTTTATCTGAAGAGCCCAACAATTTTTTCATGATTATAACCAGGTAAGTAAAGACAGAAGAAGAACATGCCATACAGGACATTAAAGTACTTCACCTTCTTGGTGTGCACCGTCCCTTTCTCCTCTCATCTTCTGAGGAACTTTGGCTAAAAGATTTCATGCTGCATGAACAGCAGAGATGCAGAAAAAATACTCCAAACCATGGCAGGACTCAAATCCAATTTCTTACAGCTGCTAGAGTGTGAAACTTAGAGAATGCAAGGAAAAACAAAAGCCTCTGATCCTTATTTCAGCACAATTCTTCTGATTGAGCACTCAGGTAACTGAGCTGGGCTCCTCTTTCTAATGAATGAGAAGATGCCAATATGACCTAATTGGATCAGCCCAGATGGAAATTAAACATTTACATGTATTGTTACAGTTCTTCTTTCATGCCAAATTGAGGCAGGCCTCAAACTGACTTCTCTGCTCATGTGCAATGGTCAGAATAAACCAAGTTGTTCAGTCTCTTCAGGATCAGAATCAAAATACTCTCTGAAAGGTATTTTGAACAGAGGATGGAATTATTTGACCCTATTTCCTCTGCTAATAACTGAGAAGGTGGTAGGGTAGCCTTTACACAAAAACATGTTCCCAGTGGGAACAGCAAACTTTTGAGTAAGATCATGTTAACACAGCACAATTCTTCTAGTCAGTGCCCTGGCTCAACATGAAGCTGCTGCAAAAATATTAAACATCTTTTTCTGAACAGAACAGCACCTAGTTCACATGGGAAACATTTTCATCTGCTAGCATATAAATGCTGATGAGTGTTGAGTTAATAGTCTGTTAATTCTTGGGTACTATTAGCCACAGATTTGTTCAAATTGAACTGAAAATTCAGTTATTCAATAACTCCTGACTACATACAACATTACTTTTATCAAAGTCATGTTACTTACTGATCTATTTCACCCAGTGTATCAAAAACAGGTGGAAAGGCTCTGAAATGCAAACACACAACCACAGCCAGAGGTCTTCCAATGTAAAGAGGCCAATCCTCCTGCTGGGAAAGCTGAAAAAGACAATAAAGTGCATCACTGAATCTCTGTTTGCCAGGGAAAGGTACATCTCTAAGTCTTAAGAAGTAAATACAAATTGGAATCTCTCTTCCATAGCCCTGAAATGTGAAAGAGACATTAGAACTATGCTGACAATTTGGTACCGTGGTTTGCTGAGAGAAAATGGTAGAACAGCTTGAAAGCAACTTAATAATTTCCACACTGTTTCTAATTCACTTTATTTCAAGTTTTCTTTCCCCATTCCCAAGTCTTTCACCTTGTTGTTTTAGCACTTTAAGAATCTTTAAATCTTTCTTCCCCCTTTTTTTTGCAATCCAGCAATTGTTTCCTTCCCACTTCACCTTGGGGGATGTCAATTTTCACAATTGGCTATAAGGTTATAGAGGAGAAACATGAAAACACATGGAAAAAAACCCATATAATAATTTAAAAAGTAAATTTTTTAACTTGAAGAATTGCAGAACTATCTTCACCTGAAAATAAATTTCTTTGCTAGGGATTTTGCTTCCAAGAGAAATTCTATTGTTAATTAATAAAATTTTGCTCCAAAATACCAATCAATTATAATTAAACATGGCACCAATTGGTTACCTGTAACATCCAGGATTACCCAAGTCCTCCTGGGGTAAGTTGTCTAAAAAGCAAGGAGGATTTCAGAGTTTACAGAGCTCTTGTGTAGCCACCCAGTGAGGACATCCAGGGAAGCACAACAGAAAGAAGCTTCCAGCTGCACAGCTCTTTAGGATTATCAGGCCAGTAAAAGCCAAAGGCAGGAATGCACAGCCCCTTCCTGCCCTGACAGCATTACACATCGTGCTTCCTTGTAGGGATTAAGGTACAAGGTCTTCATTCACTCTTCAAAAGTAGATAAAAGCACACCTCAACTGGCCATGGCAAGAATGAGACTTAACTGCATGCACAGAATTAAAAGGGGGGTTATAGACTTCCCAGAAAAGGAGCAGTTGCCAAAAAAGCATCTTTCTGTTTGCCCACCACCAGGAAAGGCAGTTACAACTCTAAGATATCAAACTGCAGGGACTGTGGGGCTTTTAAAATACTATTTCAAGATTATTCATGCATCATTTTTAGATGTTATTTTTGTATAGATTAGCTTGTGTTTTCCATCTGGATTCTCAATGAGACTCTAGCAGCAGTGTGACCTCAACTTTTTTTTTCCCCTTCCTTTTAAATTTTTTTATTACTTAGCACAGATTTTAAGATAGGAAATAATAGCAAGCTTATTGGGCTTGAAGACAATCCCTAGTGGTGCACACTTTAGCTGGGGTGTAGCTGTTAATATGTCTGTGATCTAATTCCCCTAAAGTCAGCCAGAGAGCCCACTTACTTAAAGCAAAATAATCGTTAGGGTAAATATCCTGGGATCTGTAAAATCCATGGTTTCTAAAATTAATCTCCTTTACTCCATGAAAAAAGGCTATGAGGATTATGCATCTGGGAAGTTGCAAAGAACACTCTACTGTAGGTAGTTGAACAGACCAAACTCTTCCCTCCTGCAGTTTACAAAAGCAGTGGGTTCCACCTGCAGCATCTGTGGGAAACTGGGGAGCAGATCCTGGGGACACTTTGTGCAGCAGGATATAATTTAGTAGCAGCCTTTAGCAGTAAAATGGGATCTTGTACAACCCCAAACACTGGGGTTGGCATAGTCTGACTTCTTCCATTTGGGCACACACAGAGGCACAGGAACTGAGTTGCTCCAATGTGTGACCCAACCACACAATTGCCCCTAAAATACAAGCGGGGACAAATGTAGACACTGTCCTGAGACAAACCAAAACCTCCAAAGCTCAAACAGATGGACAAAAGTACAGGTGTAGTACACTCTCCTTCCATGTTTCCCACATTTCCTGTTCTTGAGCATCCATTGAAGTCTTAAGGATGAAGGACACAGTAAGAGTGAATTATGATTTGTGTCCTTTAGATGAGATGCATAGCAGCAACAGGAGAGCTGCTTGTTTGTAGGCAGATAGGTTTTTATTTCATCTGTGATATCTGCATCTCATCAAACAACACCTGATTTAACAACTTCCTTAAAATGTATAGATTTCTGAAATAGGGATCAGGAAGAGCTGAAGGAGCACATTATTGTTTCTGTTTCATTCTTCCTGCAATATTCTGGATACAAAGCCACTTCCCTGTATTTCAGGCTGTTCTCTTACAAGGTAAAGATTTGAATTTCTTAAAATATTGCTCACCTCTGAAGCTGGCCAGGAATGAAGGAATGAAGCTCTGTTTGGTGAAAAGCTGCAGATAAAGTGAGCATGACCAACAGCCACAAGGACACAACCTGTGCCCTGCACAAGTGCAGTCAGCCAGGACAGCAAGCCAAGTAAATGGAAAAATGTGGTGCAGATGGGCAAGACAATTGCAAAATAAAATAAACAGGCTTTAACAGGAAGCAGAAAAGCAGAAAGCTTAGCTTGTCCTTATACAATTCAAGCTACATTTGCCAGTGAATATGCTTTCAACTAATAAAGATCTCCACTGACCACATTTTACATGAAATTGGAGAATAATCAGTTTTTTATAACAGAAATGAGAAGTGCTTTGCAGGAGCTCATACAATCTACTGGAACACTCTTGGCTTACTGAACACTTGAAACAGAAACTGAGCATTTCAGCAGAAGTTAAACCAGCTCAAGAGTCCTTGAAATCGGCTTTTATTCATCACCCATAGATTACCTACTCTCATGACTACTCCTCCTTTTCTGCACCATTATTATTATTCATGATTTGGCAGCAGCCAAGACATTCCTCTGGGTTTCAGTGATGAAGTGCCTCATTTGGACTAATTGTTTCATTTACTTTAAAAGAACAAAGAAATATGTCAAAGCACATGTACTCTTTTGAGGCCACTTCTGGATATCTTTTGCCAGTTGTTAAGATTTTTGGAACGGAACACTGAAGACTGAACTTCCAAAAATATTTTAAGTCAGAGCAGCACACGGGAGACAAGGTGAAAAGAGCATCAAAGTTGTTGTATTTGTGCTGCTGCACATTTCACCTGGATGTCACTAATTTTCCCAGATTGCCTTGGCAGATCACAGATATGACAAGGGTTGTACATCATGGGTTCTAAGAGTGGGGTTCAGGTTAAGCACACTCTGGCCCTCCAAAAAATGGAAAACCATTATTTTAATGTGTGCTTTTCCTTGGCTGTGCCTGGACTGGTATCCATTTACACTGCTCTCCAGTCTCCCATCCCAGTGCCTGTGTGGCTAACAAATTAAAGCTTTAGAACCCAGAAAATGAAATGTACCTTTTTATTGTAAATTTTTATGGCATTATTTCCTTACTGTATCAGTACTCAAGAAGAATGTTAAGAGCCATTTGAATTCAACTATTTGCATCTTTCTGGAGACTATACAGTTGTTAAGGGAATACAAAATAGACCTCTGTCATTCTTTAAGCTGAGCTTCTTGTCTCACTGACAAGCCACCTGTGATGCTAATTCTGTGATATATTATAAGCTTTTGTGAAGGAATGAAATGAGTTTGTTAGGTGCTACAGATGATTAACCATGAGACAAGCAGAAAAAATACATTTTCACCTCTTTAGTATTTACCAAATTTAAGACTTATTTGCTGTCTGTCAAACTGATATTTAAAACCAGAGGACACTTGAATTTTAAATGGCATTACTCTGAGAATTTGCCTGTTACAATAAAGAGTAGACAAGTTCATTTGATATTTTTCTTTCTGCAGACCACAAAACAACAGTATTTTGTGTCATGTCCTTGGCTTAGTTTTATAAATATTGCTCTTTACCTTGAAGTCAAACAGATTGTATTTTTTTCATTAATACTTGAAGAAGCCTGAGGAAAAGCTCTCATACTGTCAGTTCTGTTTTCTCCTGGGAATTCACAGTGACAGTGTCTTTCACAAACCACTTGGGCTGTAAAGAAGACTTGAGTTCCAGCTCATAAAGCAAAGAGGATTTTGACACTCTAAGATAACTGGAACGGAGCTGTCCAGGCTCTCTCCAGTGCGCACAGGAAGATGTGAAATAATGGCCAAGAGCAGGCAAGGTGAGTCCTTATCTTACACGGGTTAAGAAACAAAACAAAACAAAAAAAAGCTAATGCTGATGATGGCAGGACACAAACCAAAATCAAGTACTTCAGTGTAAAATCTTCACTCCAGCAGCAGCCTAGCACCCTCCCTGATTCTAGGCCTGCTGGCCAGTCTAAAGATTTCTCCACAGGGCAGAAGAAAGATTACTGAGCACATAAATCATCATCTGCCCCTAGAGTACGCCCCATAAAGTCTATTTATCACAAGGGGTGTTCTGTGAAGGCAGATCCTGTAACACCATGTTTTCAAAAGAGCCCGTGGCTGAAATCCAGGAGTGCAATTCAAGACCACAGCACAGGAATCTGACAGGCACTGCATTCCTCATGCCAACCAGTCCATCCAGAGGAGTGAGCACTTGCTCCAAAAGAGCAAGATCTTTGCAATCTAGTGACCTCCTCTCCCATATCCCTCCATCTGTCCAGCCTTCTCCTATATCATATTGCTAAAGGCAAGGAAATATCCCACTTTTCACTGTGGCTTCTCTAGCTTCATGGTTCCACCCAGTTTCCTACCATCAGGTTTACTCAAGGCTGCTCTCTCAGACAACCATCATCTTCTGACAGAGCAGAACCAAGAAAGAGCCCGAGGCTCTAGTAAAACATGCTTGTCCTATCTCAAAAGCTTGCTAAGCACAGGTTTCTGCTTTTATTTATTATTCACATTACTCTAAAAGTTTCAAGCAAGTAATTTTCAGTACTGTGGTACCTTACACCTTTTGTGCAACTTTTGCTCCGAGTCAACAGGTTTTGTTTCTTTACCAATTTTAGACTCTCTTTACACCTCTTTGGTTTTTGTCTTTCTAGGCAAATTAATAGATCCCCTTCACACTAGAGTTTGTCAATGTTTTTGTTTTCCTTCTTTTGTGTCTTTTGGACAGCCTAACTCTTCAAGTGGTGTCCTTTGACTTGATTCCACACTGTAGCTTCCTTCACATAGCATTTGCAATGCTTTGATCATTCTCTGCCCTCATCATTTTGTTCCTCCCCTGGGAAAAATATATTAACACCAGAAACTTCCCACTCTAGGTAAAGGGGCACCTTCCTCCTTGGAGACACTGCCTGTCACGTTCAGTTTTACATTTTGCCCTGTTATTGACATCGACAATGACTGTTGGCTATTTGTGCAAACTGGGGACAGAATTCTCACCATAAAACATTTACCAGAATAAACTCAACCCTGCAAACAAATTGATGCATACAAGGATAACAGTATAAAAGCTATCAGCAGGGCACAGGTTTATTTTATGCAGATGTACAGTTTGCATATTATGGGACTCAACAGCACTCAAGTTTCCAATAACTTCTCTTTTTGCTTGACCAATTTTGTTCATTACTTATAGGTCCCTGCAGAATTCTGAGCTGTTATTACAAACATATACATTACAGAAGGAACACTGCCTGACATGCATAGCTGTTTAATAAGGTTTTCATCAGCTGCTTTTACTGACATTTTTCATTTCTCCTAAGCCCTGCTTTTAATGTCTCAGTCTTCATTTGATATCATGAAACAAAAGGAGTGGAATATTACACAGAATGTGTTTGTGGCTGAATATCAAAAGAATCACACAATGCACTTGAAGCATGAAGGCTCTGCAGGCAATTTCCGTTCCTGTTTGCATATGCAATCTAGACTGGAAACGTTTTCCTCTTTTCTTATATCAGATCAACTCCATTAAAAAAAAAAAAAAAAGCCACAACAAAAAACTCCCCCAACATTCTCAAAGAATTGAAAATAATACTGACATTCAAAAATAAGCTTGCCTGTTTGCATCAAGAATTTGGTGAAATTTTCCAAGAGCTGCACTTGTGAAACTGTCCACCTCAAGTTGATGTTAAAAAAATCACCCAGCTCAAAGAACGTGAGCCAAAACAAAGCATCCTGTTATCACTGAGGAGTGATTGTGAAGTTCTAAACTTTAATTATTTGAGCTAATAAAACTAGCAAAAAGAGAAGGCAGTTCTCTATCTCACCAAGATGTCAATAAAGTGAGGGTCTGATGGCTAATTCAGGTCCACTAGGACACAAGGCAAGCTTCTTCTGGCTCATAGCAAAAAAGCACATTTTAGGTGGGGCTACATTTACAAAAGAGGGGTCTGTACCCAAAATCAAATTTTTTGTTATGATCCAACCATTAAAACAAACAAACAAACCCCTGCTAATTTTCTCAACTCACAAGTCAATACTAGTGCTGTCTCTACATCCCTGTCAGCCAAGCTTTCCCAGCAGAAAGGAGGTTGAAAGAAGACCCAGTACCTTTTTTCTAGATATTTTTCTACTTTGGTGGGGTGTAACTCTTCAACATGAGATGCTTCATGATATGAAGGGGAGAAAGAGTGAAGCTTCACAGCCTGTGGCCAAAGGAGGTGAATAGAAAGTTCTCCTATGGATGCAATCCTGCTGCAATTACACTTCTCCTCAGTTCACAGCTTAGCTCTGCTGCATGAGGTTGGCTTTGTCCCAGCTGTGCTCTACCTCCAGCAGCTGTGATGGATGAAGGATTCAGACCCACAACCCCTTTTCCTACATTTGGGATGTGCTACAACATTCTGGGCGAACATGGTTTATTTTTTGGACCCCCAGAAGTATCAGCAGGCACCATGAAACCTGAACTGCTTTTGCTCAGATCTGATGCCCAGCACTGCCAGAAGAGGGTTATGGTGAAGGGTCCTGGAAAGCTTTACAGATTAAAAATGCCAGTGCCAGCATGCCTCAAAAGAATCTCAGAAGCTGACTGTTGATACAATAAATCTGAAGGTATATCCAACAACAGCACAAAATCAAAAAACAAACAACAAACAAACAAACAAACAAAAACAAACAAATAAAAAAAAAACAACGAAAAAAGCTGTGAAGGACAGGAGAAAGCTGGGAGAAAAAAAACAGGCTAAAAATTTTGGTGTTAGTGTTCAGTATTAGAAATATTGCCTAATTGTTTTGCCAAGACCTCTGCATTCATAGGTCATGCAGGATGCTCCAGAGAGTCTGTCAGCTAAAATAATTCTCAAATGCCCTGCTACCTCCAACCTGGCAAGTAGCCCTGCTGCCTACAGATATTCCTTTTAACATCTAGGGGGTGATGATGATGCTGTCCATACAAATACCTACTGGACTTTGGAAGTCACATCCAGTAGCACATCACTGCTTTGGGGCCCAGTACCAGTGTGTAATCAGAAATAAGTGCAGCTGGTAAAATACCCATCATTCAACAATCCAACTCGATTGTCACAAAGAGGTGACTAAAACAAGGCCCAGATTCCTGCTTTGATGGTCACTCACTCAGGAAAGGAGAAATTCTGAGCCTCTTTAGCCTTTGTTAATATAGGTATTAACAGTTAGATCCCAGATTTTATCTGCCTATAATGGAGCTCATGTAGTTTCTAGGAGTATTCAGGGATGTTATTTGACATCACTTTGCTCATTTGTCAGGAGAAGCAGTATTTTTATTATTAAATATTAATTTGCCATGGCATCTATGTAAGACTCTGACAACTGCCAGGTTTTGTGTATGTGCTAAAACAATTCTGCTCCTACAGTCAGGTCCAAGTCTTCATAAAATTAAATGGGTATTTTGAGCATGTTTTGAGTCACCTCTGATTATTTTAAGCTTTGGTTTGTATCACCAGACAAAAACGCCCCCTTCAGCTAAAAATAGTCAAGAAATATGTAATAATTACTTTTTTAAAACATGCAATTTACAGTGACATTTAGCCAATTTTCCAGAACTGCAATTTGAGACATAAGTAATTACATCTGACCAGTGATAATCACAGACACAAATAAAATAAGGCACACTGAGGCTGACCTTTCTTAATTGAACTTTGCAATTAATTATCCGTTATCTGTATATTATTTACATTCAAGAAACAATTTATAATAATTGTCTATGATTACATCCTATTTTTCTGAATGAAAGTGATATCATGGATTGTTTAGTCTAAAGGGACTGCTCACTTCTCATCACCTCCACTCCTGCCAGGAAGCACAATCCATAGGCTAAGTGAGAAACCTGGGAGACCTGAGATGGCTTTAGCCCCTGTACTTCAGCCTCTCAGCTCTTGTAATGAGAATGACAACACTAAGCTAAATCTATACAAATATATAGCTAAATATATACAAAGTGTTACTTGCAACAGTTAATAAAGCAATCTGTGATGAAACACTTACTTATCTCCAAGAAGAGCTTCACCTTCTAATGAAGAAATATAACCTGACTCTCTAATTTGTTTTCTCCACAGACTTTTGTCTTCCATTCTCAGCTTTATTTTAGCAATTAATAAACTCATTATAAATCTTTCTATTGATTTCAGTAGCCTCCAGTAAGAAGACTCCAGCCCTGCCTCTGGGAGCTGCTTTCAGTTCTCTTGGCTAAAAGGAATTTGTTAGCTGTGCAGCATTACATATTAATTTATACCACCAGGTCTGACAGTCTGCCTGGGAGGCAGAAAGGCTGTAATTTAATATTTGAAGGTATATTATGTTCATTAAGTGATATGTGTACATTACCTGACTGTAGACGTTAACAGAAATTAATTTTCATGTAACAGAGTGCAGTATAAACTAATGAGAAATAAAGGAATGCTGGTAACCACACAGTAACAAAATATTCTCACACCCACACATGTCCCCTGAGAAGTGTTACCTCATGCCCTGCCTGATAGAAATCTACCAACAGTGGGTTTTGTTGTCTGAGGTGACTCACCTGGAATTAGTTAACGCTTCCAAGTGAAGCCAAGGAATGTTAACATTTTAAAGAGCTCAGCGATACGATAAATCTTTACACTGGATTTACAGAATTGGCATCACATTTAACTTTAGGATCTGTGATGTTTTTCCACATTAGGTATGAAAAGTGACTGAGAGGTTACAATTGTACTCTAGAACATGCCTACACTGCAATAAAACCTCTTTTTCCTCCTCTGATCCCAAAGCTAAAATGACTTCATCTTCTGTATGCATCAATACCTCAGGATAAACATGTATATTTAAAATTATATTCTGTAATAAGCAAATTGGCACAACACATGGAAGAAAACACATGGAAGAAATGACACAAAAGTAAATGGAAGAACAAAAGATTCTTGTAAAGCAGATTGCCATTCCTATTGGATATCAAACATGTGACATTTTCACGGCATGTTTATCCCTTCCTTAGTGTATGCTCCTTAAGACAGACGATTTCTTATGGCAGCAAGTTCTGTGAAAATTTGCATGCCATAAATTAAGGCAAAAGGCATGGAAAAGATGCCTGGACATAAAATCTATTGAAACACAAAGGAGTATTTAGATTCAAGATGCTTTGGAGCAGTATGTGAGTGCAAACCACCTTTTATAAGAAACACTTCAGAAAAATAATGTAATGAAAAAGAAAATAGGAATATCCTGTGACTCATTTCCTTCCTTATATTATACACCTGCCAAATTATTTATATAGACATATATATACATCCAGAAGTTTTCTGCAAGAGGAACTTCATATTGAGACATCACAGCTTTCTTAGTATCCTTCATACTCTTCCCTGTTTTGCTATTGCTCCAATGACCTATTTCTGTCCATTTTTAAGAGACCAACTAATGCACCTGCACCTCTTGCCAACACCAGATCTTTACAAATGCATCACAGTGCCGCTGAAATTCCTGATTCCTCTCACCTTTGACTGAGATCCAGGGTTTCCAATGGCAAGTCCATATTCTCACAATCAGAAAAGGACTGATACTCAGGCTTTGTGCATCACAAGCAAACATCTGGCAGTGCCTTGGAAATTGTACTCCACCTTACAAATCTTACAAATGGATTTTTCTACAATGTCAGTGGGAACTCACATTTTTAACAGCTTTGTGCTCCACTGACCCTTGAGAAGAAAATATCCAGGTTTCAGCAATAAGCTCAATTAATATATATTCCCTAATTATAAATTCCATAATATCTAAAGTAATATACCTTAGTGTGGGCTTAAAAGCATGTGCCATAGAAAGTACTTAACTTCCACCTGCACTTGTGTATGTATCATCCACATGACTGGATGCATGGAATAGAAGAGCACCAATGCAAAACTACTAAACAAATAACCTTCTAACCACCTACATGTGTAATCATTTACTTTATAATAACTTTATGGAAACTTAAGCACAGCCATTCTTACATAATCCCTGCATGTGGGGTCTGAAGATTCTCTGACACTCACAGGCAATTTTATGAAACAATGAGAATTTTCAAAACTTCTCCTCAAAATAAAACTAAAAAATCAAATCGAATAACAGAAGCAAAAGCCAGTGAAACACTAAGACTAGAGTCTAAATATAACAGAATTATTTCCATTTTCCCTGGTTGTTTTTGTTGGGGTTTTTTTTTTAATTATTTATTATTTCAAGAGATTTCTCCTGGTGTAAAGTAGAATTTATTCTTTTCAGTCTGGAGCAGGACAAGGCATTACCTACTCAACAATAACAACTAAGAACCCTCTCCAATGTCAAGGTTTATCTGCCAGTTATCATGGAGGGCTGTGATGCTGATGGAATGTGAGCACAGGTCCTGCCACTTTGACCACACTGCCTTTCCAAACCTTGTCCCAAACAAAACAAAAACCAGTTGTGACATCAGAAACCTGATTAATTGAGAGTGGCATTCTGAGCCTGCTGCTGGTGACCCACTGACTGGGAACTGCCCTGGAGGTTTAAAGTCTCATGTCCTTCCCAGGGTGGCAGTCACAGATATAACAAACCTGTCCGGTTAAATTACATTAGCCAACTCCTGTTTACAAATGGGGGCATCACACAGGGCCTGCCCATTGTTTGGCACAGACAAGCACAATCAGCCCTGGCATCTGAAGCTGCTGAGGGATTGCCAGCCCCTGGTGCAGATGGTGGCAGCTCGAGAGCGCTAATTACCCATGACATTAATGATGAGGTAACCTGTCTCTCTTCAGCTAATTAACAGATAGAATATGCTTCCTATTAATTTTTTTTCCTAGATAACAAATTGTTTCTTAGATAACAAATTGCAGCTTTAATGATGGGGAGCAACGAAACCAAATTATCTGTTCTTTGGAAAAAAATTTGTTTTCCGCTAATTGCTCTAAACAATCAATAAGAGAATTACAACTGGCATCCCCCACTGAGAACAGGAGCAGAGGAGTCAAAGTCAATTAGCTTCCTGCAGTATGATGCACTCAGATGGAAAGAGTCATTACACAACAGAGTGTAAAAGTCAAACTACACAGTGTGCAGCTTCAGGAGCAAAGCAGGCTCGGATGGAAAGTCTAACAGAGAGCTTTTAAATATCTGTGAATTGTTCATGTATCACTGCAGTTTCCAATTTTCCTTTAGATGCTTCCCAGAAAGGATAAAAGACAAGGTAAGAGGCCATCCTTGGGTCTTGGGAGCCCAGGAAGGCTGTAAGTTTTGAGAAGTCATGACTGAGAAACAGAGTAAAAGGAGCAGATAATCAGCTCTGTTTTCTGTCTTAGTACAAAAATAGTAAATGTGGAAAAGCCAAGAACTCCAGGGGGCTAGTGAAATATTCTACAGGTGGCAGCATTAGGTTTACAGATGGACTCACTGATGTTAGGGGTCTTTTCCAACCTAAATGATTCTATGAGCATCCATATCAGAAAAAAATTCAAGTACATAAGACTGACCTATTCTGCTGAAATGAATTCTCACTCCTATTTTATTTGATTTTCCTCAAAAGCATGGAGTTTTAGATGTACTTTTATTTTTTAGACATTATTCATGCATTATTTGGTAGTTCTAGTGCATTCAATCAGAAAGTAACATTTTAACACACTTTGTGCTGGACATAACTCACTTTGTGTGCTGTAAAACTCAAGTCCCCAGTATTTTACATTAATTCCTTGTACCCTACAGTGAATAAGTGAAAAAAAATATATTTGCCCTTGAAAACTGAAATCATGGAGCTCTACATGAGCCCCTGACTGTTTTAACTTCTCTCCTGGGAAGTTCCTCACTATTAGTAAGAGTGGCTCTGGCACAAGCTACTTGAATGACAGCGCTTGCCTCCCACAGACCTTTCCATCAGGACACTTTCCTGCACAATTTCCCTCCAGCAATGTCTCTGATTTTATACAGGGTAAAAATGGCAGGCCACCCAAGACCTTGATCAACTGAGCAATGTTTTCAGCAGTGATGTAATGCTGTTTTTGCAAACACATTATCTCCCCATTTTTTACTTTATGCTGTGGCACACAAAGGAGTCCACTCACTTTTGCATGCAAGCACAATTGCAAAGGCATCCAAAACTTCTGTTTAAGGCCACCTACCACTGCTTTTCCATGAGTTATCAGAAACAACACGGCCAGCTTATTGAGAAGGGAGTAACAATGAATGGCTGTTCAGGGCTGGGAAAGGTTTACACACATCCTCACAGCTCTCTTTATTCAGAGCTTGTAAATAACAACAGCCTACAAGCCTTACAGCCACTCATTCAGCACCCTGTTGTGACTCCCTCTGTTTCTTTCCACTTGCCTCAACCAAAGTCAAGTTCTAGCGTCCTTTGTTGGCCACTATATATAAAACTGGCATGTGTGACCTCAGTACAAAGCCTTATATAACTTGTACAAAGCAGTCAGTACTCTCTGTTGACCATCAAATTCCTGACTGGGCTTATGGTGATTTGTCTACACACTGATGACTAATTAAGTTCTGCTGAACGGGAAAACAAACATTTTGTTTTGTTTTGTTGCGAAACACTACTAATTCAGAGACTATTCAGAAAAAGGAATTTAAAAAAAAATTACCATGTTTAACAGCTCTCAGCTCTTCTCCTCGGCCAGGATTCTTGTGGAATGAAAGCAACATTCCTCCATAGCTGTATGCATAACAACAGTAAGTTAAGCCACCTGTATAATATGGTCTATTTTCCTCTGCAAAAGAGAGCATGTGGTGCCTGGAACGGAAACTTGATAGAGGAGGAAACATCTCTCATATATATTCTTGTTTACAAAGCCTCTGACAAAATTTTAAATATTGCTCTGAATGCCCTGCTTACTTTTCCAGCAGAAATGGTTTTTTTTCCTGTGCTAACACAAGACAGATTTCCATGGAATGCCAGCTGAGTGCTAACATTTGCTCTTTACAACATATCCCTCTACAGATGAGACCAAATTCTGCTTTCCTTCTCATTTTGGCAACTACGATATAAGTAATAGTTGCATTGTGTCATCCTAACTCACAAGTTTTGCTTATAATTTTTAGCATTTATCTCATGTTAGACAGCTTTTCTTCCTTAACACTGGAATCTTCATACTTTATTTACAGATACAGGGTGGGTATCCAACAAAACTTAGGTCAGTTCTCACTATGCAACTTCTATTCTTCCTTCACACATGCGAAGTGCTCACACAAATATAAGGAATTCTTTCCTCATACTTTTTGCTCATCTGGGTCACCTGAAATGCACAGTGCAAAATGAAATTCCTACAGAGAGGACCCCAGTTCATCCCTCTTCCTGCACTGTTTCACACTTCACTATGCACACAATGTGGTAATTGCTTTTGCTTGACTTGTTCAAACAGCCATTTTCATGATGTGACAGCCAGGGCACTAATATATTTATGCCCTTTGTAATCGGCCAGCACTGCTTGTAATTAGGTGCAAAGTTAATTAAGTGCAATACATCTAATAACTGCCTGCCAGGAACTGTAAAGTCTGATTTAGCACATGAACTGTCAAGGTGTCAGAATGGCGTGCTAAAAAATAAGTTGCTAACAGGGAAACAATCCTGCCACAAGCCAGAGAAAAGCACGGTGACAATGAGTGAGCTGAAGAAAGGAAAAGCTAAGTCAAAACTTACTATTTCCAACAATGGGCCATGACCCACCTGCATGCTGATAAGTTGTATCTTCCTTAATGGAATGATATATTGAAGTATTCTTTTATTTGCCAGCCACTGTCTCCTCCTATAGACAACCCTTCCTTTCAAGAGCTATACATATGGCATAGAACTTTTTAAGGTCTGGAAATGATAATAAAAGAACAGATTCTATTTTTTAATAATGCATAAAAAGGGTTCTAGCCAGATGATCTCATTTCATGTCCACAGACCTAGTTTTGTTTCTTTTACTGCACAAAACACAGCCTTTCTTTTACTGAACCTAAGAGAATATTCCATAATCATCTTCTTGTTATAACTTTGAATTGCTCAAATGTTCCCTACACCTCCATCACCATTTCGTATGAGCTGCAAAATGCTCTTTCCCTCACATTAAGCATTCAGGGCAGCTGCAGAAGAAAAGTGTAGCTAGACAGTGGGGGCAAAAATAAAAACCCAACAAGCAAATGACACAAATTCACAACAGAGAATAATGCAGGATGAGCTGTACATCAGGTTAGAATGTTCCAGGGAGCACAACTGATGAGCAGCACATGTACCACAGCAGTACAAGGTACCTGCAGAGTTCAATAATAACTTGATTAATAACACACACACAGATGGATGAAGCTCACAAAATTTCCTGTAAGATAGGAAGAAGGACAGCAAGGGCAATGTTCTGAAGCTTTTTTAGGCCAGCAGATGCAAATAAATTGATGGAATTTGTATATACAGAGGATAGCTCACAAACCTTCAGAGATCACCTAAGTTCAAGGGCAACATTTCTACCTCCAAAGCAGTTCCCAGTTAAGCTCTATTTTAAAATACTTGACAGAAATCCATGTCAGAGAAGTCAGTCTTGGTGGTTTGTTATTATGAACTGATATCTGATCAGGGAAATTATGCTCTGGATTGACATGAAATTAATAATGCTTGTTATGTGGTGCCCAATGACAAAGGTAAATGCTAATATAGCTCTGAAATCCTAATGAATGCCAAAGTGCTCTTCTGAGCTTTGATTAGTGCTTGTGTTGTGCAATTATGCTTTTCTATAATTACTGTGAATTACCATCATGATATTATTATTCTCATATTTTCTATTCCTCTGAAATTCTCAAAATTTCCTGCAGCTAAAAATGGATTTCATTTGCATTACCACAAGCTTCGATTGTTTAATGAAAAATAATTCCATGCAGACTCTCATGTTAAATTGTCCATTTAAAATTTTCCTGTTATCTAGATTATATTGAAGTGTCCTTTCTTTCATTTATCATTTGCCTCTATTATCACAGTCACTGCCCTCACTTCATGCTACATTTCAGAGAGAAAGAAAAAATTAAAGACATTTTTACTCATATTCTCATCTTTTGCCTGGAAGCCCTTTCCTCTGCATATTCTCCCTTTACCCTAAAAGTCCTTATTTGGAAAGCTTAAAATGAAAAGGGGATAAAAAAATAAAAGCTGACTTGTAGAAAAATGTGGTAGCCATGCTAAAAATCCATTTTTTTTGGTTTTTGATTGTAGTAGGACCTGCAGAAGGATACCTTGGACTTGCATTTCAAAGTGAGTACAGTACCAGAACCAGCAAAATCCATTCAAAAGCCAAGTTGCAAAAACGGTGGGAAATGTGAGTTTGCAAAAGTCTGAAGGAGCCTTAGAGGTGTTGAGTTGAATAATTTTAAAAAACCACTGGACAGACACGACCTTCAAAATTGTAAAGTATGAAACTGTTCCACAATACAAAGAAGTCATCTGATATTTGAAATATTTCTTCCGACATCTATCACTGATGCATGAAATGTGTCTATATTTAAATAGGTGGACAAAAAGATATAGAAATAACATTTATACTTCAAAACTTAGGGGAAGTCAATTAACTTTTTCTTGGTTTACATTGAAAGTTTTCATTTCTATTGCAACAAAAATGGAAAAAATCTTTTGACCTTTGCACAGTTTTGATAGTTTCAAGAACTGATATTTATGTCTCTCATCATCATTTTACTGCCTGCAAATTAAAAGCATTCATTGCAGTGTTTCTACTAAGAGTGAATCAGTTACTTTTCAAGTAGATTATGAGCAATTTTCTGGTGTATTGAGAAATGATGGACTAGAAGATAGTCTAGATAACTAAATTTATATTATGTGTTTCACTACATACGCACAAAATATTTTCTTATTTTTGTCTCCCTTATTTCTTTCCAACCTTTTCCAACTGCTTCCATTTTCACCTCATATATGCATCTGATTTTCCTCTCACATACACAATTCTCCTATGCAAAGTGTTAATAGAACACGTGTGGTCACGATTTCACACTTGCAATATTCAAATAGCTTCCAAGTTAGTCAGAGGAAGTTTGACCATGTCCATATGTACACTTAAGGAGATGAAAGCCTGGATCAGATGAAGGAAAACAACCTTTTTTAAAAAAAAAACAAAAATCTTATATGAGGTTATTTATGCCTTAATGATTTTTTTTTGCTTTTAAACTTTCCCCATGGATAAAAACAAATGGAAATACTTCATCTCTAAATTTATCATGATGTGGGGAAAATTGAGCTCACATGGAACATCTGCAGACTGCATCTTTCAAGGCAGTGCTGCACCAGGAAAATTTCCTAAGGATGGCTACAGGATGTTGGGTGTGGGATGTGCACTCATGAAACCACGGCTTCTTTTCTTCTGTTTGTCAGCATCACCAACCTGTTCCCATCACTTCCTACATGGATCACTATCCCAGTGGGCTGTGCAGATGTCCTCATGGTGATACACAACCCTCCCTGACCCTACCACAAATCCCAGATCTGTGTCCAATGCAACAGGCATGGCTGTGACACTGATCACAAGATTGGCATCTTGCACACTTGGAGTCACACTGAATTAATCAGGGCTGTTATTTTTAGGTACCCAAAACAAAGGCCCATGAACAAACAAGATGGAACAAGACAGGGATCAGGGATGGGGCACTGCCCTTGCCAGAGATCCAAACTTCTGCAACTGGAATCACTATAAATGCAAATTATTAGAGAAGCTCCCACCCATACTTCAGTGAAACTTCCACTCTGCCACCCACATGGTCACTGCCCGGTCTTACCCCTCATACAGGAAGGTCAGCACAGATTCTGCTCATTTCAAAATTTTCCCTTCATATTACAGATCAGCTTCAAGGGTCTAGGAGAGGAGTTAATCCTACACACATGTGTCTCTGGTGAGATGGCAACTGTCCCTGACCAAGGAATTAACACCCCTTTTAAAGTTATCCTCTTTATTCTGAGCTTCCAACAAACAAATCAAATCCAGCATTTAGAAACTGCATGTTTCACATCACCAAAAGCCCTTTCAGATCTCGAAGCTGTACACACAGTCTGCTGGAATGACCCCAGGCACTCTGTGACAATTGAATCATAAGCAGTGACACCCTCTTTCCCACCCCGTTGCACTGAGTTACCTCCACTGGCTACAGAGAGGACTCCACATGCTTTCATGCAGCCAGCAATGTGCTGGACAACAGCAGGAACATATTATTAAATATTTCTTTTATCTTCACTTACAATAGCCACAGATTTAACCAGCCCACAAATATCTTCCATTAGAGTATTGCAAGCCTTGGAGACCAAAGGGGTTTTAGGTGTTTATAACTCTCCAGCCACTTTTATCTAGCCCAACCCATATTATCCACAAAACCTTGAAGAAAATACCCAGTCACAAGGCACAGCAAAAGATGAAATGCACACAGCCATCTGGGCTGCTCTGCTCCCTGCTAGACCTCTAAGATATCACAGGTTTAGCTGTTGATCTTTCACTACAGTTGAGGTTTTGTTTGAGGATGTCAGAAATATTCCCTGTGACTGGGGAGACTGCAGCCAGTGAGCTGGGTGATCCCTCTGCAGCTCGAGGCTTTCTGGGCTCTCAGGAAGTGATTGTGCTCATCTATCACTGAACTCAGTGGCCTGAGCAGCCATACTACTTCACTATTACTGCAATGTGGAGGGGTTTCCTTTCTGGATCAACTGGACTGGCACTGAGACTGCATCCTGCCAGTAAAGAAACATTTGTCTGTTTTTTTAAATTATCTTTGTATTACATTGTGCAATGCTCTACCTGTATGCAGGAAGCACTTCCTTCCCTCTGGATGGTCTGCAGAGAATGGAAGAGCAGCCTGAATGCAGAGATGTGAAGAAATCACACAGGGTGCTGCATCCAAATCCCCTCAAACGTGGAAATGGTCTTATGGTTTCATAACCATTAGCACATGATTATTCTATTTATAAATTCTTTTAAATCTACCTGGCTATGGCTAATGCAGTGACTCTGAACTGCTTTGTGGATAACTCACTGGGATTTGGGAGAGAGCATTCTAGTCCAGGATCTGCTGCTTAGCTTATAAATAGTCTTGGACTAATCACTTTCCTTCCCTGATTACTATTTTCAATTGCAAACTACAAAGTTATTTAAGTGCAGGAAGCTGTACAAAAAAATGTCGTTATTATTAAAGGACACCTTTCTTTACAACTCCACTAAACTGCAGGAAGGTTTAAAAACTGTGCTGCTATAATCAGTCAAAACCACAATTTGTTTGCATTAGGATGGTTCTACATGTCACCAAGTAAACCATACTTAGAAACTGTGGCCAAACAGCATTATTGTTTTCCCAGGCAGCTCCATGCAAGCCTGGAGGGATGCATGAATTGCCACTGAGTCTGGCTAGAAAGATACCAAAACACTTTGTAGTTGTTTACAACTCTCTAAGGCCTTACTTGAACAACCAGGGACTATAAGGAGTAATGCACCAATTCCCTGGATCAAACAGCCGTGAAGTCAGGAGGAAGCTTCTGACTGGTTATTTGAATAATCCTTCAAGTGGGAGTCACACACACAGCACATACAATCGTGGCTGAGTCTGTACCATGTTGGCAGGTGAGAAGAGCCTCCAGACAGCCCCAGTTATGCTGGAGGTGGTGGTTCAAGCTGCCTGCTGACAGAATGACACCAGAGTCACACATTTTGTTAGTCACCTTCCAGGCTGCAGTGTCAATCACAGGGTACAATAAACTAGGCCAGTCACTTAATTGCATTTCAAAGTGGACAACGAAAGAATGTCATCTGTCCCAGATAAAAACTGGACTGTAGCCAGAAATCCATAAATCCCTTTTTTCCTGTCCTGAAGGCAGTATGCAGCAGCATTTTGGAGTCTCTGAAATGATCTTTACCACAGAGGTGGCAGATCAGATCCTGTTGGACAAACACCACTGCCCATGTGGCTACAACGCTGAAAGGATACTGTGCCAGGATGTGTGAGCAGGAGTGAAGATGCTGCAAGCTTGAAAGTGTTTGTCTGCTTGTCCTGCATCACATTAACCCAGCCCAAATATTGGCAAGCAGAAGTTTGCAGCCTTACACACAACCCAAAGTTACACAAATAAACAACCAGTAATCACAAGAACAACACACGGCTGACCAAGCCAGCAAACTGATTGTCTCCCTCTGAGAAATTCCTGCAAGCAAATGACTGCTAAAAACATTTACAGTCCTCCACAAAATTAGTAATGATCTTCCCACGTAGAAAAATCCTAGGCATTTGATCTCACCTTCAAATAGTTTTATAGTTTCGGAAAAAAAAGACTTGTGCCTTGATGTAGCTCTCAAACAGAACCAACACGAAACTTGCTCTGTACTACTGCATCCAAACCTGCATTCCAGTTGGGATCTTCACACCCTAACATAGAAGTGAGTTGGAATGTGTGAGGGCTTATTCCCTCAGTTTGATTTTTTAAAATTTGTATTTCCCTCTGTTTCCTGCAGCTACTGCTCTCCCATGTAAAATGTGAAGATATCACATAAGGCAGATTCAGGACCAGCTTATTCCTAGATTGTGACATCCCAGCTCTTGGCTTTCTAAGTTTAGCTTCTAACAACAATTTAAAGATGAAACCAAGTATCCTGAAATTCAAAACCAGAGCTTTCTAACACAAAACCTCTTCCTTGCATACCTACACACACTAACAGCATTTTTACAGCGTTATAAATGACATTTTAACACCAATGGCAAAGACAGCAAGTGCCTTTCAGAGCCAGGAGAGTTTACTTTGACTCTGGCACCACCTACTGACCTGATAATAAAAGCGTCTGGACTATGAAAGCGAGAAAGGCCACATTAATCAAGGAAATACACCCCGATTTCTTCTTGCACTGTGAATATTTCTATTTTTTCATCAGCAAGACAGCTTTAACTTACGTCCTCGAAAAATATTTTCTTAGCTTCTCATTACTGTTGACATTCATCAGAGTGCAATGATATAATGTAACAGGATCTTTCCAGTCTGTAAGATAACCAGTACAAATAAACAAAAAGCTGCTTGCACTGACTTTGCAAGCAATTCTTCACCACACAGACACTGAGGAGGAACGAGATGTTTAGTGTAACTGCCAGGAATGTACTTAGCTGTGCAAAATACATTAAAATATGAATGCAAAAATAAAACCTCACACAAAGGTTTAGTTTAGAAAACAGTTTCCTTATTCTTGCCTTCCTAAATACTTCATTTTCCCTTTCTAGACAGGAAATATTCTCCATGCATTAACAAGGAAACCATAAATGATATGGAAATGCATTTTTTTATTAATACTTAGGCTGAAAATATTTCTTTGTAAGAACAAATGACAACTTTTTATCTGGATTTTAAGGTTACTGAAAAGTGCCAAAGTTGAGTTTTATGAATTTTTGCCACTATTGAAAATCAACTATTCAAACAGAGAACATTTGTACTAAATATATTTTTTTAAATATTGAAAATTACTCTTAAATGTTGTATAATTTTCGGAGTTACGTGAAAAATACTTTGCCTTTGTCTGTATAATTGTACTGACCTCACTTAACAGGGAATCAGAATTTAAACTTCAATCAAAATGCATAAGGACAAGTAGGGGTTACAGCAAATTCCAAAGATGAAGACAGAGGCTGGTAAGTAAAAACTGCTGCAGAATAATAAGAATTGATCACCTGTAGCTCTGGGGAATGAAATGAAGACAATGAATACTGTCTTAAGCCTGCTGGACATTTAGAAGAAGAAAGCTGTCATGCTTGCAGGGCCCACTGATTAATGCTTGGCTTTAGTGTAATGTAAGATTTATTGCATTTTGCCTTAAGTGGGTAATTGAATAATCCCTCTAAAAAGCAATAATTTTCCCATGAAGTTCATAAAGTTAAAACACTTAAATCTCCAAAGAGCAGAAAAGAAACAGCTACACATCTACCTGTGGAAATCACTAGACATAAATCATCATGCACAAATGTGACTTCATAGAAGTTTGTTATTACAGTGTTTTACAGGAAAGAATAAATAAATTAGTTTTAAATAGTGCCTATATATACCCAGCATGACTGGATGAATGAACACTGATTTCTGATCTCCCATCTTTTTATATCATAGTAACTTCATTGGATCACTGAATAAAATTCTCACTTTATATGGACTAAAAGAAAATTGAAGCTCAAATTAGTCTGACTCAAAATCTATTGTTAGTCTTATGGGAGAACAAGTTCCACAGGCACTGCTTAGATTCTTGAAATCAATGGGAAAATGGGGAAAAGGAAATGAAATTCATATTGACTGGTGGTGTGCTTGGGGTTTATAGACCATAGCCTGTAAAATGCATGTAAGGCTCAGACAATGAGCCAAGGAAGTAGCTCTGTATCGTTAGGAGTCACTGTACAGATGGAGGATGAAACCTTGGTACTCCACAGTGCAGATCCCCGGAAAGAAGGTCCAGGCAGACCAGAGGAAAAACAAGGTGTACTTTTCCAGTTTGTCCCACTAAAACCAGGTCAAAGGGGCTCCAAGAATCACTATATTCCATAGTACAAAGCTGTAGGTCAGACTAGCACACCAAAGATATGTCACTTAAATTATGCAAGAAAAGAAACTGATTTAAAAAATTAAAACTAAAAGCAGCATTTAGAAACAATGTGGTGATCAGAAAATCTGCCTCAGATGATTATAATAATAAAGGAATCTGAACTCACAGGTCTTTCAAAACCACACAAAGTGAGCTGAAATATCCTCAAATCTACTAACACCAAACTTACCCAAATACTCAAGATTATATTCTTAAAAAGTATCAGCTTTAAAGCATCAACGGTTACCACACTCTAGACAGTCTTCTCTTGAGAAAGCACTGAACAGATACAGGGTTTGGAGAAGAAAATATTAACACACAGACTGCCACACTTGAGGACACCTGCTACAATGTTTTTAACATTGAACACTAGAACAAAGGTAGTGAAATATTTCAAGCTTCAGTTCTGACTGAAATTCCAGCCTCTCAAGCTGCATTTTCTCTGTAGGCCCTAGGTAATGCCAGAGTTCAGAGGTGCAGAATTATCCACTCCAACCCAATCATGACCCAATCAGCTCCTCAGTGAATGCAAACCAATAAGTTCTGGAGTCATGTTGATGGCTCCATCAGCCACAACAGATCAGAACCTGGACTCCAGGTTTTCCTATCACTTTTCAACCTCTGGGTTCCACCTGGCCATGACAAAAAAATGGCCTTCTTGCTATGGCATGCACCTTACACTTCCCATATTACCCTCCATGGGTTATACAGCTGGGAAAGCTGTGATTTCTTTTGCATAATGAAATGATTCTTGGGCTGGACTGCAGGGATACAATGAATTTCAGACATTCTTCTTCTCTGAATTAATGCTCATGGGGCTACTAATGTAGTACTTTTGACATCAGCCATCTTTTTGATACTGTACTTCATATTACATGGTTTCACTAGGAACACCAGTGGAAACACTGGAATTCTCTATTCATAGTTTTAAGTTTCACTTTGAACCATCTGGCAATTTCAGCCAGGTATGAAGTAAATTATGGGCCTCCAATTTTCAGGACATTCTCTACTATTTAAAACTAGATAAAAAGCACATTTAAAAATACAATATAGACATTCTGAATTTGAAAGCAATGTTATCATAACATATAAAGAAAGACAATGAACGAGGGAGGAGACATTTTGGTACTGATGTGTACTTAGAAAGAATTATGCTTTCATCCTTCAACCAGTTTTAACATGGTACTGCCTTGGGAATTCTGTGCTAAGAAAAAGGCCAGATGGGATGACATATTGGCCCCACAGCTCTTAGAGAATAAAGGGATTTGGGGTTGCTCCTATTAGAGTAGATTAATGGCATATCAGAATGGCTATGAGAAACAAGGGAATTGTTGGCTGAAGAAAAGTTACTCAATCTTGAAAGCAAGCAAGCAGTGTGGGCTGCCAGTGAAGCAGTCCTCAGTATAAGGCATTACACAAGTGATTTTCTTTGTTATGGTTCAGGAATTTACAGTTCTTACCCGTGTTGGTCTGAAACATGATAAACATGGATTTGTGTTTCCATAAAAAGTCTGCAGTATTTCCTAACTGAGTAGGAGAATTGCTTGGATAAAGTGTTATGCCATACTCTTCAAGGCTGCCAGTGAGCTGGGCCTGATTGGATGTGAAGTATTTGGGATGCCAAATTTGCACTGTTCATTAACCAAAACACATCCTTTGGTATCAAATTTAGAATTGTGTTAACGCAGCACCTCATGTAGGAAGTTCTGTTCCAGGCAGCACAGAAGATACTAACAGGGAAGAATTGGAAAGGGGAAGTCCATGACCTGTAAGCAAATTACAGTGGGGCCCAGTGGATGGAAGTTTGGAATGGCTCAAATATTTTGAGGGGTGAGGAGGGGGATTGAAAACTGGGAGTAACGCGGGATAGCAAATCTTGCCAAAATATTTATGTCTCTGACCTAGGCAGGTTAGATCTTCAGATGAGAATCTGTTTGCAACCAGGGGCAGCTAATAAAAAGTAAAATTTATGGCTTTCTCATCGTAAACGCTGCCCCAGATGTTCAAACACAAGGTACATAGGTTCACCACCAAACCAAATGCAAGGAAGAAGATCAATAAAACAACATCAGAGTATCCTTTTACTGGTAAAGGCAGAGTATTTGTCTAAAGAGCAAGCAGGATAGGGTATCTCTAGTGGCTCCTTAAAACTCTTGCCATAAAGTTATTGATGATGTTAATATGAGAATTGCAATATAAAGACAAAAGACTACATTTTTTACTATTCTTCCTTACAAAGGGAGAAACAGAGCAAATCTCAAAACCTGGACAGGACTGATGCTGTTCCTGAAAGGTTATGAAGAAGTTCATTTAATAAGAGGAAACCCCTAAAACATAAAACATAGACTCTTGATGCCCTTTTATTTGATCAGACATTCTACCACGTGGACTTTGATGTGTACTCTAGCAATAAGCTATTTTCTGAATTTCTGTGCAGAGTGACACTGCAATTACTGCACCTGTGACCTCAGTGCTGTACACCACACAATCCTTGGCTTCACCTTAAAAGCTGATTTTTAGGCAGACATTGTTGTATTACATTTTATTTTCACATAGACATTGCTATATTATATATTATGTATAAATATGATTGATCACTGTACACTCTTCATATTCTACAGTCAAAAGCACCCAGAGCTGTAACTGCTGAAATGCAAGATTTCCCTTGCTGTTTGCTGACCAAGTCCAAAAAGCCTCAGTCTTAGCTGAAAATGCCTGTTTCCAGTTGCAAATAAGCTTTCTGTTATTATTCATAAAGTTTAGGGCTCAATGCATGATTATGCTAATCCTCATGATAAAACAGCAATAAACTGGCAACCAGTAAAAAGGTGAGTGGTCCCTGCAAACAGTGAAAGACTAGAATAGGTCGGTGAATGTTTTTGTGGTCCAAACTTTCAATTTTTTTTATATTTACCAGCAGAGTTTTCTGTCTTTTTTGGTGCTGAGGCTTAGGACCTCTTCATTACATTCTACATAAAACTCAGCCTTCTCTGCTGCTGCTTATCAGCCACATTAACGAATTTTTGCTACCAAACAGTCAATATTATCATGGATAATATACAGATTAGGCACATCTTGCCTCTAGTAAGTTTGTGAGGACACCATATGCCTGGTTCTCCTAGACGGCTTTAACTGACAATCTAATAAGAAAGAAAGATTACTTCTTATTCCCTGTGAGAGACTTTAAGAGTGTATCTATGGGGGAAACACATAAAAGTTGCAAATTTTGGTTCTGCTTTGCAAAGGAAATAAATAGAAGTACTTGCCATCTGCTGAAAAGCTGGGAATAAGCAGACTGAAAAGAATTAGAAGACTTATCTAAGATTTTTCAAAGCCAGGTTAGAAGACCAAAGAATGTGGAAGGCTGAGCAAGGCTTGCAGGGAAGAACAGCATTCTGTGGCAGTGGTGAGGCCTCAACTTTTGTACCATTTCTGACATTACACTACGGGATTATATTAACAACATTTCAGTTGCTAACCATCAGTCCTATGAGTGTTCACGTGCATGATGTCTCCATCATTTATGTCTCACAGTGCTCTCATTATCCATGAAAAAGAATGCCAAAAATTCAGGACAGGAAGCCTGATTAATTGTTTCATCCCTGCTGCTTTCCTCTATCTACTGGCGTTCAACACATGAGAAAATCATCTCTGGTCAGACCAAAGGTCCACAGCAAGCTGAGCAGCAGATGCTTAGGAAAACAAGTTGTTTAGGGATTTACCCTCCCCTTGAGATGCCCTCTCAGTCACTCGAGAACTGCCTGCTGGAATCTACTCAGGTGCCTCTCTTCTCTTACTGGAACAAGTATATTCAAAGTGGAGTTCATTTCTCTGGGACAAACAAAAAAGGATGGGACAAAGGGGATTTAAAGACAGCTGAAGCCTACAAGGAAGCTGAGCTACAACCCTTGTGCTAAGGGTTACATAGTAGTTCACTACACTGGATTTACTTGTACAATGCTTTCTTCATTTACTTTGAGTTTCAGCCTCTCCTTTAAACAGCACTGCAGTGCCCAACTTGAACAGCCCACGTTTCTGAATCAAAATTCACTGCTCTTCCTTGAAGAACACTATTCTTTGTAATGTCACTTGCAACAACTGCACTGTTAGGCTAATATAAATGCAGTCCAAATTTCACTTCCTTTCACATTCCATTTTGCTGAAATGAAGTAGATGAGACAAATACAGAAAGTTCAGCGGGAATAGTCTTGTGCAGATGGAGAAAACTCACATGTGCTTAGTAGAGCAGGTCAGAGTCAAAAGAGTCCAAAGGACAGATGTGTTGTTTGTTAATCCTTCAGGAAACCCTTGTGATTAGGAACTCCTAGATCTCCAAAAGGCCAGCCAACTAAAAACCATACACTCTGCTCCAGCACTCAGAGTATTCCATTTGGGAGAAGGAGAGGATTGCTTGGCCAGAAATAAGAAAGAACAATGTAAATAAGGTTATTATACATAAAAATCAGAATGCATGCCCTGGAGGATGGGGAGATTTCAGTTCCATAAATCAGCTAGGAAGATCTGGCAAAGTTCATTGTCCAATTGGCTTAGAAATTTAACAAGAATACTAGGGCAGCCACTTCTTTAAGAAGTGTAAGGAAAGGCAGAGGTAGATTCTAGCCAATGTATTAAAACAGTATGAAAGGCAAGTGAAAACCATTAGGGAAGAACCTGAAAGCAATTCACGGTCACCCTCAGAGAATATCAGTACGAGGGTGGAAGAAAACTAGAGAATATCCAATGAGAGCTAACAAATAAAAGCATAAAGTCCTGTGGAATATAGAAAGCATTCTGATGGTACTAGATTTTTGCATGGATGAAAATAAATGTCTCAATTTTCTATAATTCTATCACTATAATTTCTATAATTTATGTGATACCCTATACTGCATTTAACCAACATTATTTTAAAACTTTTTTCTTATTAATAATTATTAGTATTACTGAGAAGACTCCAGTTCACAAACAAATATGAAGAACACAGCTGCTGTCTCCAAATATGGACAAATACATAACAGTACCAAAAAAAAAAAGAACACAAATTAGTCAACAGTACCATCAATTATTTCAGCACACCATCTACATACTTGCTTTCAATATTTCTGTAGACCTCATGACAAAGCAGGAAACATCAGAGGGTGAAGCCTCTCAAGTGCCTTTGCTAATTCATGGGGAGCACCCTCTCAGCATGAAGGACATCTCCAAAAAAAGTACAAGATGTTTCTTTGGAAATCTTTGGGGGAATCACTGTCCAGGACGTTCCACTCCTCTATAGCTACAATCTTCCTACCTCAGTTGACCCAAGAGTTACAAGGAGCAGAGATATTCAAATTCTGTTGTTTTCTACTCATAGAGGAAACAATTGATAACTCTGCCATTCCAGCAGCAGTGGCTTCACACTCCTCCACACTTATGAAACATGTACCCTTTTTATGATGGCGATTTTTTTTCAAACACCAGAGAGTTTTGGACAGAATAACGTTTACACCAGCAGCGTAACACACAAAAAAAAAAACATCCCAGTGCTAATAGTTACAAAATTATAACAGCTAGCACATCACCTGGTAACTCCTTATTAGTTCTGAGGATGCAGAAAATATTTGAAGAGATACAAGCTATGCAACAGTCTCTGCATCTGATATTTAGCAAATCTGAGACTCGGTTTTGACCAAAGGGAAATTGGAATTTCAAGCATAAATGGCTGCCCAGAATAAATAATCAACTTGCCCACAGTCAGATCTGATCTGGGAGGCCCTCTGCAGATAAAATCATGAATAATCCCAAAATTAACAGAAATATGTTTTCATTTACTTATCCACATTCTGACACTCCATTTTTTATAACATAAATAAGTGCAAAAGTTATTTTAAGAAAGAAAGCAAAAATTACTAGGGTCTATCAAAAATGACAGAAGAATGCAAAATATTTGGATCACAGGATTAATTTCTTGTTAATTCATTTCAACATTTAGGTCTTTATCATTTCAGGTGTAGCCTGAATTAATATTACATGTTTAAGAAAGAAACTCAAGTCAGATAAGTATTATCTGCCAAGAAAGTGCACTTTTTTAATATTCTTTAGTGTGCAAAAGAAATATTAGATTTCCATGAACTGATTCTTACGTTCTTACTAAGAACTGTGGTGGACAGCAAGTAATAACAGAGAGGCCAGCATAGCAGTAAAATATGTGAACACATCAATTTATAAAAACCAGCATTTGGTTATTATTGTTGGTTTTGAGGAGCAGTCTTGCCAGCTGTCACAAAATGCATAAACAGTTCATAATCTGTAATAGTTCCTCGGACAGCTGCAAGACCATAAGGAACCAACTTTTATTCCTCAAATGAAACGTGTTACTTCGGTCCAAAATGGACAGATATTTTAGAAAACATATTCCAAAAATATAGCACAAAATCAAGACTTTTAAAAAAGACTTGTGGGGTTCCAACCAGATAAAATTCAAGTTCAAATGCTTATTATCACTCCCTACTTCCCAGAACCCCTCCAGCTTCCCATCTTCTAATAAATGTGTTATGCTGCAAATGAAGGCCCCTAACATCCATGGCATGAAAAAAAAATAACAAACACAGGAAGATCACTTAAATATTCAGACTATGCAACATAGCTGTTCAGAGTTGATGTTTTCCTTTGCAAGAGCTTGTGCAAACATTCTGCTCATTTCATATCTGTGGGAGTTTGCATCCCCCCACATCCAATTTTCAAAAACAAACTCTCACAGAGCCTTATTCTCATAATAAACATCCCCAGCTACATCTCACCTAAATTTTCCATGGTGCTGAGTTTAATAAAAGCTGGATTTAGCACCATTATTTAGACAAGAATTGTTAAACAGTTTCTTGTAAAGAATCCCTTTTTTTCCATCTGCACTAAGAGAGGCACAGAATTGGGTGTCTTATGATTCTTTGCATGACTATAGAAATTGAGATATTTTCTAACACAAGGCAACTTGAAGAAAAGCCTAGTGATTACAGCATATAAACCCATTCTTTTTGAAGGGAAAAAACCCCCACTGTTTGCAATAATTCCTTCTATGTGTAGTATGAAATGGAACAGTTAGGGAAAAACACAACACAACGTTCAGAAACATTTAGAAATATTTTGTTTCTGTGAACAAGTTCTAGGATTAAAAGTTTTCTAGCATTATTATGAAATTGAAGTAACAAGTGCTTTAGAAGAGCTTATTAATAAAGTATGCAGATTGCAGAAAACAACCTGTTTCATGCCAAGTATCACTGTTGCAACATTTGTAGTCATGCTTGAACAGTGTTATAGCTCCTGGTTTTCCAGTCTTTTAAGTACAGTAGAAAATACTAGAATGTGTTTCTTTTAGCAGAAACTTTGATAACAGAGCTCTGTCATGCTTCCTTGCTGAAGTTTGCACTGCCTTAGGCTGATCTGGAAGGCCATCTGGAAATTACCAGTGATTAATTAGCTGGGAGCCTATGATGTGAAGAGGGCAGATGGAAGAACACAGCACTCCACTGCTTCCAGCCCTGCAAGCCCTACCAGTCCAATGTCCAATCCATGTCAAGGTCTCAGTCTCTTCCCAGGAAGAGTGAGAGATTCCGATTCAGGAATTCTCCACAGTAACTGTCCTTCCTCAGCTGCTTTTTCTCCCAGCTCTGTTCACAACGTTATCAATGGCAACAAACAATGTCTAAAAACCACAAGGGAAGGAAGCTGCAACAGAGTGTTTTCACCAGAAGTCCTGCCTTCCTATCCACAGAACTTAGACAAAATCATCTTGGTTTTACATTTATTACTTCTAGATGTATTCCCAAATGAAAAAACTGCATTATTATTATAAACCTCTTTTTTTTTTTTTCTAATGGAACAAGAGGATTTGCTTATCCCTCCTGGCTCCTGTGTTTACACACCAGATTCACATCCATGTCACAAACACACACACATTTACTGCCCACGACTTTCTGACCAAGATATGGAAGTCATTTACCAATATCCTGGTCTTACAAGCATCCTAAGTACAAGGAAGCAGTTCTAGATTGAGAAGGGGAGAAAGCAATTCAGCTTTACCTCCCCACTGAGCCTTCCACTCACCCTCTCTCCATACACTCTAAATGGGAAGGACAAGATAAAATCAATATCATTACTGTTTTGCAAAAAACAAATTATTCTCTCTCTCCTTATTGTTGTCAGCTACTTTCACTTAAAAATTAAGACAGATAAGCAAAGAGGTATCAGCTTTGAGAAATATTTTTCCTGCACAAACAGCATCACAGCGCAGCAGCTTAAATTAAAGTCTCACTTCTTTCAAATTTGTGTTTTTAATCCCTGTGCATGAGCATCACTGGAAACTGCACTTCCACGGGTTTTCCAAAAAATGTGGTCATAACTAATGACTTATGATTAACTTAAGATTGAACATCAAATGCTAGCCAGAAGATGGCTGGCTGAGAGAGAGATGAAGAACTATAATACATTTACTACTAATGTTAAGACAGAATTTAAGACAGAAGTTCTTCAATAAATGTTTACATATATTTCATTGTACTTGGATTAAAATAATATTTTGGTCCATATTAAAACATAAGGCTCAGTACCTGTTCATCAAATTCTTTTTCTCTCTTTAAATTACTTGAGAGCCCCTAATTTGAAACACCAAACTCCTGACTAGGAACACAAAAAAAGCTATCTGATGTCTGCTCAAAGAAATCCTTCCTTCCACAGTGAGACCTGAAAAGAGTCAACCACCAGCTATTTTGCTCTGCCATATTTGCTGCTGTCAGCTCTGCAATTTTCAGCTTGTCAAACAGGCCACTGACTAAATTAAATTTTTAAACTAAATTTTAAATATTCCAGGAGCAGTCCAAACATTGATCAAACCATTATATCTAGTTTGTAAAACCTTTCCAGCTCATCACTATTTTCCAAGTGGGTGAGTGTAAGGACTTTTTTTTCTCAATAGGATAAACGACATACAGACCCAAATCTGAGTCCATACATTAAAATATTTAAGCTTGTGACTTTTCCATTAGAAGGTGAGAATTCAAGGCTTTTGCTATCAGCTAAGGGTAATATATATGTATGCAAAACGTTGTTTACTTTTCCCTCCTATTCTACTTTCCTCTTCTTCCTTCTCCAAAATCTTTCAGTGCCCATGTCTCGACACACTGAACTCCCAGGTTAGACTGCTTTTGATTTGCGAGGAGAGCTACAATAGTTAATTACAGAGCATAGTCTTCTGTGCCTCAAATATTTTGCATTTATAGCCTCCTGACAAAGTCCAGAACAAGAGGCTAACCCACATTTAATTTGTCCAACACGTTTCTGGTTAAAGTTCCATCAAATGGGTGACTGGAATCCCTCCCATTCAGCTGGAAAAGTCACTTTGAAGGAGGCGTTTATTAGCAACATTTGCCTCAGCCACAACAAGAGGCCCTGAGGGCCTGGGCAAAATCAGTGCTTGCTTATAACAGTCAGCCTCAGCCATTCCCCACGGGCTCAAGTGTCAATAATAGGTTCGATATTAGTCGGAATTGATTTTACAGCGGGTATAAAATTAAAGCAGCGAGGCTGTTTCTGAAGGCAGCAGAGGCCTGTGTTTGCAAGGTGTCCCCACGGGAGGGGCAGTGGGCTCGGCCCCATCCAGTGGCCGCTCCCCACCGGATGGCAGCTCCAGCACAGCCTGCAGCTCCTTCCTCCAGCGGGACAGGAACAGGGCACCCAGCACACAGGCCTTGCCTTTCTCCTGCCCTCCTGTCTGCTACAGCAATTTTGGCCTGTTGAATTCTCTCTGCGGCCCAAGGTTCGCATGAAAATTTAACGCGTGTGTGGTTTCGACTGCAAAATCCCAAACCAGAATGTCATTAGCTCACAGTCCTTTCAAATGAAATAGTCAGTAGTTAATTCTGAAAGGCTCTCATTTTAAAACATTTTCAGCAGCAGTGTGAAGGAACGTGTTAGGTAGCCTGCAACTACAAATATTTATTTCTCCGTGCAAAAATTCCTCTTTTTCAAGACAACCATTATTACCCTTTCCTGGTTATTTCATTGTCCCTGGAAAATTTAGTGGATATTGTTCTCCAAAGCTTTCTTGTTGAAATGTTTCATGAAACTAAAGCTCCTCATTGACAAACACCTCTAAAATTTAGCTAAGTCCTGTAATGCTACAGGCACTTTGGAGCTGAAGTCTCAGTGAAACTCTGATTCAGAGTTTCTGAAACTTTCTGAAAATAGACTAGCTCATAAATCACTGAAACTGTCCAAAAAAGCAAAACATTTTTACATTTCCCCCCTGTTGTGACCAGATACAAATTCACTAGTCCAACTGCACTTACACTCAGTAATCTCAGGTCTAAGTTTCATCCACCCTACATAAAACCTTGAATGTCTGAAACTTTTCAATTCTTTTTATTTTGGGGGAATTTTGTGGATTCTCTTCCTTTAATTTTACTTCCCATCTTTATTCCCTTCTGTCTTTGCTTCCTTTACAGCCTCCTTCCACATTCTTTGCTTTTGTCATTGTTTCCACCTCCATCCAATACTTCCTCATGGTTCTTTTTGCACAAGGCTTCAAATATTATTTTAAAGCATGTTAAAAACAGGAAACTAAGACTTTAATCTCATAGTGAACACTGTATTTGAAAAAAATAACAAGCTTCATCTAGAAAAGATGATATGTGAATTTTTTTTTCTGCCTTACTGCTCCCTCTGGGTGTGAGAGTGGAAACCACAGTGCTCCAAGGAGGATCTAAAAAGTGCATGGACTCATGGACCCTGGACCTGCCCACTCCTCTTTTCACTCAGCCCAGGACAGAGTTGACCTTCTGGGCTGTGAATGCACAGTTGGCTCATGTCCTGCTTTTCCCCCATTCTTTCCAAGAGTGAAGGAAAAGCTGGGCACTCTCTTCATGCATGTTTGGAAGTCCCAGGGATAAGAATGCTAATACCAAATCTCTGTCATCCAGCATTATTCCACACACCTTGATGTGGCCTTTCTTCTCATACTATGCTTGTGTAAGGAAAAGGTGTCCTGTACTTTCTCTGCTTGTGAGTTGCAAACTAATTTTTACACCTTTGTGCCAAATGTGCTCTTATTCAGTAGCAGAGACCATTCTCAGTCTGTTGACACCTTACCCACATTTTATATTCACCCTCATTCTCTTCCCTAAGCTGTCATCGAATTATGAATTGCTGGGGAGACCTTGATAAATTTTCCTCACAGTCAGGATCAGGCATATTTTGAGGAAACAACACTGGTGTAAATACACACCTGACTTTAGTGCTACAATGCTCAGCTGGCATGAGAGTTGGAATTAAAAAATGGCTAATTTAAGTTTCACAGTTATGATACAAGTATCCTCCTCCTACTATACACTGAAAGCAAAATAAAGGCATCCCAACTCCCCCCTCACTCCCCAGTGCCTGTTCTCTACATTAAAGAAACAGCCCTGATGGGACTGTGATTTGATTTACATCATCACAGACCCAATACATTCAGTAGTTATTGGAGATGATTTTTGCTGTGTCCTTGGTGCACTGCCCTCTGATGAAGTGTGCACAACACACACATCTGGTCTAATAATCTATGGGAATGCTGCATGAACCACATGGTAAGGGCTGATGGAAAAAGAGACCAGAGGAATCTTCTGATTCTGGTAATAGCCAGCAGCAAGCTGGGATAATATAATTTAAAATATCTGATTTTACATGGATCCAGACATAGCTGTGTGAAATCTAATGTGCCACAAGAAATGCTGAACTTCAGCAGGTGAAGCTTCTAACAATCATGTGACATTTCTAAGAAAATAACTTCCCAATACAACCCATGATGTGGTGAAACTGCTTAAGTCTCCATATCTGTTTTTTAAAAAAGTACCCATTTAAACAGATTTTCCCACTCTTATGAGATGAAGCCGCTAGGTTGCTCCCTGGTGTTAGGATGTCTGATTAACAAATCTTTGAAGACACATTTCATTTCCATAGCTATCCCTGAAGTATAGCTTTGTAGCCAATTTTACACTTAAGTATCTCTAAATATAATATGAGTGTTTTTCAAGCTAATAATCTAGCTATGTATATTAAAGCAGTTCGGAGTAGTTTGGCTGAAGGAGATAAACCAATAATATTTTTTAATTATGTAAAACTATTCTAAACTAGTACTTTAAATTATTAATGCCAAGACTCAGGCATAGCTTTTCAAGCTTTCAGTTTGATTTCAAATATGTCTTTCTTTTTTAAATAGGAGCAGGTACCAGTGCTGGGTTCTGGTATTAATTACACATGGAAACAGAAAACCTGAAGTAGACCTGGTAGCATTTTAAGAATCCAGCCATTGTGAATTCATCTGGAATTCATTGGGCTACCCCAGGCCATAATAAATTCATGCTGTATTAGCAGTAACATCATATGTACACTAATAGATGTTCTACTGAGATCAGTATTATTTAATTGACTCAAAGGATTACTTTAAGATCAGTTTTCTTCTAACTGTATTTTTAACATGGCTTTCTCCTGAAGCACAGCTTCCCACAAGACAAAATGATGACATCAGAAGAAAAACATGCATAAGAAAATACACAAAATCTGACTATTTCTTTTCTCCTTAGGAAAGATACAAAGAGCATTAGAATCATAGACTGTATCCCCCATGTAAACAAATCCATGTGTTTATTTATCATTTGCTCTGTGGGATACAAGACATTCAACTCTCCACAAGTGAACATATGCAGATTCAATAGAGGTATTAAGATGCAACTTAGAAAAAGCGATGTATCTTACTTAAAAAGTGATGCAAACAATCTGTTTGTAAAGAAGTACTGAGCAGTATCACTTGCACACTAAATAAAGGAACACAAAGAGCATGAAGAAGACTTCAATGCATGACTGGGAAATGGTAATTAATGGAAAAACAATACCTTGAATACTTTGGGTTGGAAAGATGTTTTTAACTTAACAAACTTAATATTTTCTGTGTCTTGTGAACTGTACAGGAACACTGATGTTACTAATGCTACCTCTTAGCAACTTATGTCCAGTTCCACTAAATTTGTCTTTCTTTCCTGAGTTAGCTGTTAAGATGGACAGGCTGGTCAGCCCTCAAGGCTCAGATCCATTTCACAGAATTACTTCTCATCACTTGATGAGAAAAAAAACTGCAGGTCTTCCTGGGTGTACTGGTTGGACATTACTGAATAAAGCACAAAAAGTAAAAATAAAGTTTTTATGCCAACCTCAGTGATGTTCTGAGCCAATGCTATGCCAGAGCAGCATTGAAATGCAAGCACAGAAAAGGACATGTAGCTAAAAGGAGAGCTTGTCTCCTGACCAGCCAACTAAGTGTGTGGGGGCACACAATTAAAAGTACATGACAGAATTTTGCTGAAAAGATCTTGCAATTCCAACTCATATTTTTATTTACTCTCCTCTGGATATCCTGAAGAAAATAAGGCATTTCTGTTTTCCTCCTACTTTGAAAATAGCTTGGCTTTTCTAATTTTTTCCTCGAAAGAAAGAAACCACTGCAGGGAAGTAGAAAAAAACCCTCAAGAGATAAATAGAGAATACCTGGATTTGGCAATTCTATTTTCCTCAGACAGTATACTCCACCCATGGACAGCAAGCCTTAGAAACCATCAACATTCCTTAAGTCAAACAGCTGCACTTTCTTATCTTTTTATTTCAGATTATCATCCTCCCTGATTCTATCAATCAGCTGCAGCAACAGCTCTTAGCAGAGCTCAGGGCTGTGATCACAAAATAAACAGTCTGAAGATCTAAATCAGGATTCAGAAAAGCTGCTCTCTTAGGAAGCAGGAGTTACACTCATGTATCATGTATCTATCCATTACTGAGCCATCCTTCACAAGAACTTTAAAGCTCTGCCAGCCCCCTTCAAACATTTTTATCAAAATAGCAGAGGTCAAAAACATGTTAAATTTCTACAGTTTTCATGAACAGGGAGAAAGCTTACTAGTGTCCATGTGGAAAAGGAATGGTGTCTCCATTCCTCAGCAGATATCAGATAATTTACACAGGGGTTATTATGAATGTCCTAAACAGAGGAAAGGGTTGAGGGAGGTTTGCAATTTAGCGGACCTCACTTAATCCATTTCTAAGCCATTTTAATTGTCCTGTGGATTTTTTAGAATCCATTTCCAACTGTCTCATTTCTCATTCCTTTCCTCTGTCCAGATTACCTGGCAACACTTCCAAGAATGCAGTTCTTACTACTTCAGTATCACGCCTTTCACAATGACTTTAAATAATCAGAAGGTACAGCAACATACATGCATTTAAGGTAAGTGTAACAGCAATGAATATTGTGGCTTTACACTAACCAATCATGACATTTCTGCATAGAGAAATCTGCAAAAAACAAGCTCACGTGTCCCCTGGGACAGCCTTTGTGTAAAAATGAGTACTTTGGAAGTTAATTAGAGACAATCTGTTTTTTATACTGAGTTTTAAAAAAGCCAATTAGAGTGAATGGGAATGAGACTCATTGTCATTGAGACTTGCTTGATATGGTTACTACTATAATTCAGTTTTTCATAGCAAAACAGCAAAATGGACATTATAAGGGAGTGACCAGTGAAAGAATCCCAACTTGCTGGAATTCAATTTTCTTCCAGCAAACTCAGCCCTTGTGTAAGAGTCGTGAAGGCACTGGGGATTAATTAAACAGCGTAAGAAAGATATAGTGAACATATGGACACAACAGAGCTACAGAACTTGCTAGCATTTACCAAAAAAATCACTCACACAGGGAAAGGAGACCTCCTTTGTGGAGCACATGTGGAAAAGACCCTTGTTCCAGTGCCCTCCCAAGGCATATCAACAGCCAGGGAACAGCACAGCTTCCCTTCAAAGGCAAATCTACACACTCAGGAGATGCACTGAGCTGGAGGGGGAAGAAACAATGTAGGAGCCACCAACCCAACGCTATAACGAGATTTTCACATCTCTGCACAGCAGAGAGCAGCGAAGAGATCCTTGAACCAAGACTAACACATTCCCATGCATCAAAGGGTCATGTAGTGCTGTTGGCTCTGGATCCCAGCTGCAATGACCCTGTACAGATCCCCAGGGCTGTTGTGGGACATGTACCTGCTTTTGTTTGTAAACCAGCTATTGGCATGCAAAGAAAAGAGACTTCATTTTATGGGTAGCTAGAGTGGGGCTGTTGCAATCATATGTATAAGAGCACCTGAGGAATTTAGTGTAAAATACACACATTCATTAAAGTATCCATTTTGGATAAGTTACTAAAAAGAGAAGTCTCGTGTTACAAAAACCCTCTCTTCTTGTTGCTTTTGGTCAGTTACTGACAGGCATCTGGCTCCACAGGTATTGACTGTTCCCAAAGACTGTTCCCATTTTTATGAATGTATCCTGGTTTCATTGTTTAACTAAGTGAGCTTGCCTTGCTGAATATTCCCATAGGGGAAGCACCATTCCTGAAGATATTCTGATGTGGGTTTTGTTGATAAAGTAGGGCTGAAGGCTTTCACTGCTTCATAAGCACATTCAATATTGTGCTGGCTGGGTTAACTCACCCAAGCACACAGAAGAGAGACTCGGACAGAGGATGGCCAAGCCCCAAACCCCACTGACACCCAGTTTCACACACCATTACAAAACCAGTTAGGATTCTTGCCACTGCTGAGACACCAGAAAGGTGAGGACTTCTGCTCAGGGCTTTGCTTTCTTAGACAGACACAACCAAAGGTGTCTTCACTTTACCAAGATGCCAAACCTTGCTGCTCACCAGGTGCTGAAAGCAGCAGCACCAGCGCTGCCAGTGACAGAGAAAGGGTCACTGAGACTGTCTCTAAAGAAAAACGTTAAAGCAGATGCATCTGGCAGGGCTGACTCTTGTGCAGATCCCTGAGGTTTCCCATTCTGCCAAATTTCATGAGAAAATGAAGGGATTTGGAGGCTTTCTGTGGTGTGTAGGAGACAGCTGGGACTGTTAATGCTTTAATGCTGCCAAGACTGCTTAGTCCCAGAGCCTTCATGGCCAAAGCCAAAGCCTGTAAGGTGCCCATGGTGCAGAAAGTCCAAAGAAAAAAACTGCACTGTTTGTAGAAAAGTGGAGAGATGAAAACTACCAAATTGATTTGCTAGGATTTTTGAGGCTTCCTCCTCAGAGAAAAAAACTGTCCAGTAAAGTTCTTTTTCCATAGCTTTCCTGTCACATTTTTATTAATGGTCTGGGTGATGGGGCAGGGTGTACCCTCAGCAAGTTTGGTAACAGAAAACAGAGAGGAGCAGCTGATGCACCAGAGAGCCATGCTGCCATCCAGAGGGAGCTCAACCACCTGGAGACATGGGCTGACAGGAACTTCATCAGCTTCCACAAGAGAGTGTGCAAAATCCTGCACTTGTGGATTAAAAAATAAATAAAGAATAAAAAAGCCTCCATGCAGCAGGACATGCTGGAGGCCAACCAGCCAGCAAGCAGCTTTCCAGAAAAGGATCTGGACAGCAGGCTGGACATGAGGCAACATGTCTCCTATGAAGAAAGGCTGAGAGAGCTGGGACAGTTTAACTGGGAGATCTCCCCCCTGAAGTTATCCAAAAGCCACGTGGACCCAGTCCTGGAAAATCTGCTCTAGATGATCCTGCTTGAGCAGGAGGGGTTGGACAAGAAAACCTACTGAGGTGCCTTCAAACCTCAACAATTCTTTGCTTCTGTATCTCCTTCAAACAGAATAAGGTATGCTATGAATAAGCACATGTTGAATACATGTGTAACCTTTTCCCTTCTATTTCCTGGAAAAGGCATCATGGAAAAAGGAAACCACCAGAGCAAGTGTATGTGAACGTGTAGATACATATACAGATACAGATATATAAATATAAAGCCTTGTGTGAGATAAAATAATCAAAGAGTGTGTAACACAGTAAATACAAATGAAGAATATTGAAAACTTGACTTGCCTGTGATTATTTCACTTCCACACAGCATGTAAATTTGCACATTTCCTACTTCCTTACATTATCCAGAACCTTGTTTTTCATTTTCCTAAGATATGGACAGATTCTGATAATTTATAAAATCTGCCAGCAAGCCAATGCCAATTTTAGTATATATGTGATTTAGATCTGCTTTTAGTTTAATTGACATTTTGCTTACTTAAAACACAAAAACTGGCCACTGAGGAAAAAGCACTCACTTTTAACAGGATCATGGAAATATTAGCAATAGCAGTCCATAAATCACAAAAATAATTTTTAGATTCTCAGAGAATGAACAGCCAATGTGTCAAACAGAATGGAGGTTTGATGGAGAAGGAATGTGTTTTTCTGGGAACGATTATTTTGCTTCACAAAAACGAGTCCTGTTATAAAGAGCAGACCTATTCCAACATAAGCACGGTTTTTAGTGTTCCAGTTAATAATACTGTAAGCCAAATATAAGAAAATTCATTCTCAGGCATATAAGCGAGTAAAAGCACCTTGACCAAATTTAAAAAAAAAAAACTGATTTAAAAAAAAATTCACCTTAGACCTGTTAAAGGTACTGATGATTTCATGCTACAAACCTCAAAGGGAAATAAGGGAGACATGCATTTCTAATGTCACACTCCCAGATTGTGTTCTTCTACTCCACTCAAAGACTAAGAAAAGAAAAAGGGAAAAGGGTCATGAGAGGTTTGAGTAGTGACTGAGACTGCCTATTCTAGAGACACCAAGAGTGATTTAACACAGCAGAAATACTCTGTATAAAGAAAAACTAAGGAAGCACATAGGTCAGTATTTTGTTTCAGACTAGCTTTTATCCAAATCTGGCCATAGTAACTTGCAGTTGCTATTACTTAATACTGAATAGTGACTGTAAAATGGTTCAGGAGCCCTCTGCAGATTAGAACTAAGTCAAGTTTTCCAAAAATCTTCTGAAGCCACATCAAGAATTGGATGGTGAAGGTGAAAGGTGTGCACACAAACACAAGTTGCTGCCTTGTCACAACAGCTCTGACACCAACTGCTCTGTATGTAGCAAAGAAGGTACAGCTGGTTTCTTTGAGCCTTTAACATATTAAAAGTTGGCTAAATCATTCTTATTCACAATTCATCATCTTAAGAGATGAGGCCTTTTTTTAGGTAACTTCTGAGGGTCTCAAAATCCCACACAGCCAGTAGTTTCCCATTTGTGATTTCTCCATGTTACTCTCAAGTCCCTAATTTTACAGGCCTAGTTGTGCTCAGCAGCTGTAAAATTCAGCTTATACTGACCACACATTCCTGAACAACTCTCTCAAACAGGGGTGGCTGATGAACATGGCCCAAACATCACAATCTTTTACACACCTGTCACTTGTGGTACCACAACTACTGCAACCCTGCCTTAAAGTACATGAAACTGAAGAATTGCATTTGTTACTGCATGTTTTGAGATGTTATACAAAAACCATAAGATGTTAAACAAAAAGCTTTTGTTTACAACACTTACCCACCTTTGGCTTTTCAGCATTCTGTTTAATGTTGGAGGATATCCATGTAACATGTCTGCTACTGATCCTTTGCTATGGGTTTTTGTTTCAGTCTAGGTTCAGTTGTGCTACTATCAGCATTTTTAAAAATATTTTTTCATATTTTTAATGGAACTGCAGCTGAAACAGGAGATGGAAGTGATTGCATGTCTTCTGCCATCTGCAGGGAATTTAGGTGGATTCTTTTCCCTTCTTTATGACTAACAGTGCAATTTGTTTGGTAAATATAATGCAAAATCACCAAGGGTAACATGCAAAAACCTGCAGGTCAGCAGAGATTTTTACAACTTCTAAATTCATGTGCAACCTGGTTGGCCAAAACGTGCCCGAGGACAGAACAAAGTTAAGGTGCCCCGAGAGGAAATCTAAAGATCATCAGAGTAATGTAAACCTTGTGTGTGGCAGTAACCAGAGACAGTCAAGCACAGTGAGATGGAGTTTTTGTTAGGGAGAGTCCAGCAATGAGGCCGTGCTGGTGAGGGAAAAAACTGCTCTGGGTATGTGGAAGAGAAAACAAGAAGATGCAGGGCATTTTACCCAAAAAACTAGTACAGGCAACAAGCAGACAAGATATGTCATCCTGCAGCATTTTAGGAGATTATTTAGATTGTCAGTCACAAGTTTGATTCAGAGAAAAAGACTCCACTTTTTAAATTTTATTGGTACTGAAAAGCTTATGCAAAGTGAAAATCTGTGGAAAATTAAGTAAATTGTAATTTTACAGCTCGACTGTGGTTCTGCACTTTGCCAGGTTTGACCATTAAAGCTCAATTCTCTTCCTCTTCCCTGCTGTCTCCAAATGGATTTTCAACCCCCTTCTGTTCTGTGGCACAGTTTCAACAGATGGGATAAGGAGTGCTGTCCTGCCAAACTAGCTCAAATCTTGGTGACAACATCATTTCCCTGGGCATGGGAGATGAGGGTTTGGATTTCCTCTGGATGTAAATGCTACTGAACCTCAATTTTCCCAGTGTTAGATGATTGTTCTCATATCATAGTGATAAATGACTGTGAGCTCTGTAATCACTGTCAAACTTGTACAAAAAAACCCAAAACAAGTAGAGACTCTGTTCTTGAAAATAAAAGGATGTCAGTGCACAAGGCATCTCCATGGTAGAAGCTGCAGAAACTCAATGTACATGAACTTGGCAGGACTATTTAATCCTTTTGCAGAAATATGAAATCTACATCTAAACTTATTAGCCCAAGTTCATACAAATTCCCAGGCAAATAAGGATGGAAAAGGAGAGTGCTGACTCCCAGCTACCACAAGGGAATTTTCCTCAGTAGCCAGAGTGCCCTGACCCTTCAGGTAAGAATCTACCTGTGGTGCACCTTCCACTGACTGTCAGATTACAACCACGGAGCAGCTCACCTTTAGCAATAATGCCATGTTTTTACTCAAATCAGATTTCAAGGAAGGAAGACTGTAAGGAACAATTAGCATCAAAGTATTACTCACATTACCAAGCCATCTGGTTTCCATTTTTACACTCCTAGCAATATCACATGAGGTTTGGATGAGACCATCCACTGTGCACGAGGCACAGGTAACTGCTTTGAAATGGAATTTTGAAATTAGACTTTCAAATATTGTTATACCCTTCTCTAGTTTTTCTCCTAAAAATTTTGAGGGTGTTGACTAACAGCAACATTGGATGTCCTTCTGGACTCAGGAATGACTTATAAAATCAAGTGCATTTGTTCAAATTGTACCAGCAAATCCTTTCTTCGCTTTTCATAGCAATGCAGAACTGCATAAGCTTTGGTTTGTAACTGATACTTCCCAAACCTACCTCAAGGCTGCGCTTGAGCAAAGACAGCTTCTTTAATGGGTGTTAAGCCATCAGTGCCAGTAATCAGATACTGCTCTGATTTCCAGATAAAGGCATTTTTAACAGCTCATGTTACTTCTAGACTGCTCGTGATTGTCTGGGAACCAGCAGAGCAGATGAGTTCTGATTAAGGCACACACGAAGTTCAGGAGTCAGGCATTGTCTCCATGCTATGGGATGAGACTTCCCAAGGAAGCAGCATGCACTGAGATTTGCAGGTATGGGCTGGAGAGGAGCTGCTCAGGGTACAGTCCCAGCCCATGTGGCCTGCATGCCCCATAAAATATTTTAGCTCATCTCACTATTATGACTCTTTGGTGACAATTTGTTCCTTTTTTTTTTAGAAAGGTATGCATAAGTTTCTCAAAACATATGGAAAAGGATGTTTTTCTTGAAATAAATTATGTTCATTGAAGAATTCCTCCTACCACACAGCAATCAATATCTTTAGAAAGTCATTCTTTGCCATTCTCTTAAACTGTCCAATACTCTGGAGAAAGAATTTGAGCATTTTTATGTCTATTCTCAGTAATGATTATCGTTCTGCCAAGAGAACAGCTAACTTGCCTGGAGGTCTAACTGTAGAAAAAAAGCATAAAAACTCTAATTTTCAAGTGGAAATAAAGGAATTATTCATATTTTCGCCTCAAATATTTCTAATGCAAATAACATGCTTTTCACAATGTATTTCCCTCTTCAGTCACCACAATTCTCAGGCATTATGTAAGCTGCACTGTATTCCTTGCTACACAATCAATTGAACAAACCCATCATGGTTATACATCAGAAGAAACACAATTAGAAATCAATCACAAAGCAACAATTCCCATCAAACATGTTGCAACCACACAACAGAATCCTATAAAAACTCCCTGTGGTACTACTAAGGCATATTTACTGTGCTACCAATCTTCAGGATCCTTTTCTCCTCAGTTTCTGATGACCCACCAAAAGTCTCTGCTGATAAACCTATAAATGATAAACCAATGTTCCAGGGCACTTAAGAAGGCTCATTTTTAATTTTAAGATAAACTGCCAGTAATACTTGCTTAGTAAATTTAGGCTACTTGAGAACTCCCTAGTTCTTCATTGATTTATTAATATGAAAACTTCAGATGAGACAGGAGTTAAACTGAACTGGATTAACATTCACCTTTCAAACTATCAACCTTCAGGTTGGGGATTAAGCTGTAAAGAGTGGATTCAGTGGATTTCACATACCTCTTACCAGTGTAACATGACATCACCCAGCAGTAAGGAGTTCTCAAGGCATAAAAAAGCTCAATAAAGTCCTGTTCTTCCCAATTCTGAAACAGGAAACCTATCCTCACATGAAATGTTTAAAGACAATTTAACAGAGGAATGATTGTCTTTAATGCAACAGCCAACCAAAGGTAAACACGAAAACTGGGCATTAAGTATCCCCTCTATTCTGGAACAATGACTTTAAAACTAGAAAAGATGTAAAACTAGCGAAGTACCTTACAGTAAAACCAACTCGCTGTACTTCCAGCCAAAACTGAAGGGGTGCAGATAACGCGTGTGCCTGCTGCCATCTCCTGGTAGTTCAGAGACAAAACCGTCACAAATATTACCTTTTTTTTCCTTCAGAAAAATATCAGGTCTTCGAAGGAAGACCTTCCCCAAAAACCAAACGACACCATTTTATGTTCTACAGAAGGAGCTTTCAAAACTCTCAAAATCTACAAGAATTTATTTCACTGTATAAGGCAGCCACTACCTGGACATAGTTACTTTAAAGCTAAATGGAGTTCTAACAATGGATTAAGTAAAGAAACATCAAAGCTCTTTCATTTTATAAAAGAAATAAGTACTTACCCGAGTCATTCTAGTTTCAAAATACATTCAAAAAATTAACTGTAAAAATTTCCAAATGGCATTCAAAACCAAAGGAAGTCCTTTTGGGAAGCCTACTCATCAAGTTAAAAGTTATAGTGCAGATAATAGGCCCATACTGACTCATTTTAATATCCATTTCTTTTCATGAATACTTAAAGTTCAAGACAATCTTTCACTGTTGCACTGCTCTCATCGCCTTTGGTGAAGGGCACAGCATTGCTACTTGTAATGATATTCCATGTTTTATCTTTTAAAAATAGGATTAGCCAACTTGAAAAGAAATTTTATTTTGACAGCTGATAGGAGGCACCTGTACTTATCCTGCAAACTTTACTGCTACATAGATTGTTGAAACTTTGATTTCAGAGGCTATTTTGCTATGCTGGAGAGCAGAGACCTGTCCACCTCCTCCTGAAGGCTAAAAGATAAATAAATAATGGGAATGAACTCCACCAAGTGGATCACGTCTTCTAGTGTGCTGAATGACTCTGGAAATGTGACCTGGCTTGCCTTAAAAAAAAAAATGCAGGCATACCAGTGATTTGGATTGCCCATGGTTCACTGACAACTGCCATGGGGAAACAATCATTAAATGTTGCAGAAAAGCCAAGCTAAATACGGAACATTTCCTTTCGCAGAAGGAGAATAAAAAAAATTGTGTTGCAACATCAAGCTGTAACTGAGAAACTGAACAATGGCTGAAGAGTTGCAAGAGACCTAAATTAAATCCAAGTGGGATTTCACATTCCTTATGAAAATGAAGGTTTTATCGTGAGATAATTAAAGCAAGGACAGCCAACTCCTGGTGTGCCAGAATGTCTAACTTAGCCTGTCATCCTGGCTGGGGAGAGTCCCTGGGAGCTGGGCAGGAAGCAGCCTGTCACAAATCAGCCACTCAGCCACTGCAGTCTCCCTGGCAGAGCCACAGAACCCTCCTCCTGCTGGACTTTCCCTCACCACAAACTACAGGCACTGCTTATGGAGTGTGGTCAGGAACAAGAAGGATTTTTGTGCACGTCCCCATCACACCAGGCCATGGCTAGATGGCAACTGCAGCTTAGCTACAGCACAGACAAAATGCAAAGGTGGTGNGTGCTGATCACAACTCAGAACCAGGAAAAGAAAATGACCCAAAACTCTGAAACGACTGGTGCAGGAAGCTTAGAGTTCTAACAGAGCTCACCAACCACTCTCAGCACCTGCCAGGTGAATTTTGTTAGAAGTAATGAAGAAGCAACAATTAAGTCTGGAACTGATAAGCCTATGCACCTGTGTGTGTGCAAACCATCCAAACTGAAACACAATGAAATTAACTTGGTAACCAAGAAACAGCTGGATTCCTTCCTTCTGTCTGATTTTAACAGTAAGAGATAGAGGAGAAATATGTTAAATATTAATCGAAAGCTCTGCTATTCTTGCCTAGTCTCATGCTTTCAAGATCTTTTATTTATCACAAAAATGAGCAGCTCTCCAAAAGCAAAATGGACAAGAAGCCAAGTGTAGAAAAACCCCAGAGGGCTGAGACCATTTGGGGATAGATAAATAAGAGCACCACAGTACATAAGGATTTTAGCAAAACAGCAGATATTCACAGCAATCCAACTTCTAAAAGTTAGGCTTTGGGTGAAAAATGCTTCCATTATCACAGCCTTGGAAATACACCACTCTTACTCAGAAAATATTTTATTCAGGAGACTTACATATAACACAATCACTAGTGAACAAGATCCAGAATAAATTTCCCCTGGTTAAATTAAATTAAATTATTCAGACCCTTTCAGAACTTCAGCACATGACTTCAGGACTATACCATTTGTTTTAATCACAGGAGCCTGAACCCTGAAGCAAACCACATTTCCTCTTGAATCAAAACTGGAACCAAGAGAAAGCCTAAACTTTTGAGAAAAATTGTTTTATTACAATAAAATAAGCAATCACACCATCAATTCACTCTCTTGGCAGCTGGCCCACTGTACTGTGTAATGACCACATGTTTTTTATCCTCAGTATAAATATTTCTGTTTTGAATACAACTTCATTTTAAGACTGCTCAATTTGTTTCTTTCAAGGGCAATATGGGTATATAGCACAGGTATACCTTAGATGATAATACCAGATAATGCTTTGGAAAAATCACATTCAGGGAATAATTTCATTTGCAGCTCTTCTGTGCCTGGCAAATTCATTAATTTTCATTTTCTTGCCTATAATTAATTTTATTAGCTAATTAGCTGGCCACCTTGTTACTATCCCAGCAGACCATAACTTCTCCTCTTCATATTAATAATATATGTCAACATTTACCTGTTTTGCTCTTACCTGCTAACCTCTGCCAGAGCTTCCTCCATTGCTGGCTGCCACATCTTCCTTGGTCTCCCTGCAGTAACAGGACTGAAGTTGTTTGACCAAGAAGCAAATTCCCCTCACCAAGGCAGCCCAACAAACCAAATGCCTCAATGCCTCTTAACCCTTTTTGTTAGTTTCGTTTTGTTTTTCTGGAGTTATTATGGACTGAAGGAATAAATGTTTATTGTGTTTTCCCATGTTCTCCCCACCTGCCTCTTCGCAGAGCTCGCAGAAAAGTATTTTTATTTGAAATAGCTACTGCATGACTTACACCATGACGGCCACCAATAAATCATAAATGAAGTATCTGTACAATTCATACCTGGAAAGTACCATTTTTAGGCTCATAAGGTCGAATACAGCTAGGCAAACGCAGAAAGGCAACTCGCCACGGCACTGCCACGGCAGAGCTCCTCGCTCGCTCCGCCCCGCTCCCCTCAGCCCCGCCCACAGGGGCAGCGGCACCGGGAGCGGACGGGGACCTGAACCAGGGGGAAAAGCCCTTCCTTTCCTACCAGGCAGCCATGGGACCCCGCGGGCTGCAGCCCGTTTTCCATGGATTCCATGGATTCCCAGTGTGATGGGGAATCGCCATTCCCAGAGGGAAAGCCGGCGGGGTTGCCTGAGGCGGCGCGCGCCCCCCTCAGCGCGGCGGCGCGCGCGCGGGAAGGGGCGGGGCCGGGAGGGGGCGGGGCTGGATTCGAAACGGGCGGCGGGGAAGCGGCGGCCATGGCGGCGCAGCAGCAGCTAGGCCGGGAGCACCAGGGCATCACCCTGCGCGGCAGCGCCGAGCTCGTCGCCGAGTTCTT
>VXBI01001492.1:69457-152921 GCA_013397375.1 Toxostoma redivivum
AATACCAATTTAACAAAAAAAAAAAAAAAAAAAAAAAAAAGGCAGTCTTCTTTAAATCAGGAGCAAAAAACCCCATACTTTTAAAAAATAAATACAATCTAGGTACTTGAAAAGTTACATTGTTAACTGCTGGGGTTTGTGCTGCAGTAACAGAAGAATACCTTGGTGTTTTCTTTTGCCTGTCAGCACAATTGTGACTGCACTAGAAGCAGGTGCACTTCCAAGAGTGAAGTCTGCAGTAGTGAGCATAAAAAACATTTTACAGAGATGCAGAAATCAAACTGCTCCAAGAAGCTCATTCTTGTACCAAACAACTTTTCTTCTTTAAGAATGGCCAGCCCGAGGTCCATCTCCATCATCATCTCTGTATTTCTTCTTTTATAGAGGCACCAGCAGTCAAGAGAAGTTGCATATAGATCGTTGCATGTAGATAATGTCCATGAAAGGTACATGTGAAAAGGAACGAGTTAGAATCCTGAATTTTTCATAAAGACCCTGCAGAATAGGAAAGAAAATAACAAGTCATACTCATCTCCCAGGAACCAAGCCTTCATGGAGGTGTCCAACAGCATGTGCTGATTCCTAATGTGACCCACACTCTTGATTAGTTTCCCTACTCTGAGGTCACTTTTGTAGAGTGACAGTAAAACCAAGGGAGCCCCCCTCCATCTCCAATGGCAGTCTGGCTGTCCTTAGGAAAGGGAATGGAGGGTGAGGCTCAGAATTACCCCAGCAGGCACTGCTCACCTGACTAGTTGAGCTGCCGGATGAGCTGGTTGATGGCATCACCTCTGTAGCCAGGCTTGCCCATCTCCTTGAGGAAACCCACTCTGTTCCGCGACGCATGGCGAGCCACCGACAGATGGAATGGCCACAGAAAGCTGGTGACTCTTTTGAAATACTTCCCAGTCGTGTAGATTTCATGAATAAGGTCTTCCAGGCAAATGATACCACAGCCCCCTACGCGAGAAAAAAAAAAAAAAAAGAGATGTCTATCTGTATCATCTTTCCTCACACTGCTCCTGAATTGCCAGTTCTCCAGTTTGGCAAGATTTTGTCTCTCCTTACCCTTTCAGGTCAGACTCAACTCTCAACACCTAACTCTTTCCTCAGTTTTCTCACCCTTTTCCTTACCTAAATGTTCCTCTATCAGTATGTTATCTGTCAGAGGCACCCTCTTTTTCTTGATCTTGGCTTGGCCCCGTTTCAGGATGAGCTCTCGTACAGATTTCAGGTTAGGCTGTCTGTGCAGAAACAAAAATCAGATTCTGTAACAGAGAGGCACGATGCAGAGGGAAGCCCCATTATGCCGAGGTAGTAAAGTAACCAAGTTATGTCAAGAAGAATGAGAAAAGGGGCAATAACAAGTTTTAGATATAAAGTTGATTGAGTTTGGACCATTACTGGAGAAGAAATGGATGTGTGATAGCAGCTGGAGAATCCAATGACCCCCAGGTCACACACAGGAAGGGTACGCACCCCCAGGCCACGTAAGGCTCCACAATCCTCAGCATCTTCAGCGACAGTGGGCTCAGCTTCACAAATATCCCAGTGTAGTTCTTCTTCAGCCGCAGCAACTCCATCACTCTTCTCACCCTCTTGGTCACTCCCTTAATGCTGAGGGAAACAGCATTTATTAGTAACACACTTCTCTAATACAGCAACAAAAGGCCTCAGATCACCTGCAAGGAGACATGTCTGGGTTGATCCCACTGCCCTGGCGTAGAAACGACACAACAAAGGGCAACAATAATAAGGGAAGGAGCAGGGGAAGGCTCTTACTCCACAATCCTCACGACAAAGGCCAGTTTGCTCTCCTGAGGTGCTGCTGCCTGCCCAGGCCTCTGCTCCATGCGCCTCAGCCGGGTGTCATCCCGGCGTTTGCGCCACGAATCCCGAACAAAGGTCTCCAGGCGCCTGAACTGGATCTGTTTCCCCTTCTGCTGCTACAGACAAAAGGAAAACGAAGTGTCACCCATCCCAACAGTCTCAGAGGTTTATATCTGAAAGGCCAAATGAAATGCAGAAGTAGTGAATAATGTTCTTTCAGCTTTGTAAGCAGTAAGAAAATAAATTTGATTACCTAAGCCCAAGGGAGACAGAACAGAGGGACAACACATGAATTTACAAACAACTATTATTTATGAACAGTGAACAAAGAGTTTTTCCCCAGGAAAAATACAAATTAGGGAAAATGAAGCAAGACCCACGATACTTCTAAGGCACAGCTACAAACACAACTCAGCAATGGCTGAGAAGGCCAGAAACCACATGTGGGCAAAACAGATGCTACAGCAATACCCTAGTGTGACTCGAAATTACCCTCCAACAGAAAATCACTGCATTTAAAGTCCTTTTCTATACAGGCATACATGTAAAAAAATTCAAATGCTCAAGTAACTATTAAGTATTGCTAATTTAAACAGAGAATACCTGGCTCACCTGATAAAGTCTTTTCATTACTACTAAAAAATGTAAAGCTCCTTTTAAAAATTAAACGGATGTTTAAATGCCTCTCCTGAGCTTAGGAATGAGTACATCCACCAAGTCATAGTGTTTTCTCATACAAATAGAACTTGAAAATGCACATCATTACACAATTATATTTAAGATACTCTACTGGTTAAATTAGCAGGCCATTTTAAATTAAAGAACCTAATATTGTGTGTCTTCTGTTCTATTTCACCTTGTAAATCACCCATGAAATAGGTTTGAATTTTCAAAGCAGGCAGACCTAATCGAAGTCTCCTCACTAAGGTCCTTTTTCTAATGAGAATCTTAAAGAGTGGATATTTAACATTATTGCTTATGCTATCACCTTGGAAATACAGCAAGCCACGAATGCTTTTAAAAATGTAAACATGGAAAAAAAATGGCAGGAGTTTTGCATGTAATCCCATAAAATTCTCTGGGAAAGCTTTAAGAACACTGGGGTACAGTAGTCTCAGATTCAGAATTGGAAAGGTTTGCTGTTTTCTGCCAGCCTGGAAATGGCACAGGGTGTGTCTGCACTGTGTGCCACCCCACATGCAGAAAAAGGCTTCACCATGACCTGTGCTGCTCTAACAGATAAATAATCTCTAAATGCACCCTCAGGAAAGCACGGTTCCCACTGCAGGGTTACAACACAAAGGTGTTCCAGGCAGTGAAATCTCAGGGTAGCAGACACAACTCAGCAGCGCTGCAGTTTCCCACATGTGGCTGCCAACACCTGACCACCACTGACCCAACAGGAACAACTCACAGCCTTCCATTTATTTTTGTTCTGGTGTAATGACCCGTAGAAGTCTGTCCTCTTTACAAAGGCTCAGAAACACACGGAGAAGATGTTGAGGGACTCGAGCTCCCCTCGGAACCCCGAATGTGATCCCTGCCCACCCTCATTGAGGGGCCCGACCGCTCGATCATTTCCTAGGAATTTCAAGGAATTGCTATTCCGTCCTCCGCTGGACAAGCTGGGGCTGCAGGAGCAGGCTGTGCCGGGACCCGCCGTACCTTGCGTTTGTTGAGCAGCGCCTGCTTGGCCTGGGTGGCCTTGATGGCCAGGTATGCCTTCCTCTTCTTCAGCAAGTTCTCCGGCACCAGCGGGATCCGCCGCCTCGGCCTGCGGGCGGGACAACCCGGTCACAGCCCGGCCACATCCCGGTCACCCCGGCCGCCCCCAGCCCGCGGATGGCGGCGGATCCCGCATTCCCTCCGTCCGTCCCTCCCTCCATGCCGCACTCACTCCTCCAGCTCCGCCATCTTGCCGGGTCGGCGCCGCGCATGCGCGGGGATGAGGCGGGGCCATGGGCGCTCCCCCTCAGGCGCCTCTCGCTTTCCCGAGGATCCTGGGGCGCCGGGAAGCGCCTGGGATGAGGGCGAGGGATGAGTTTGCGCAAGGGCCGGGTGTGCGCTCGCCCAGGGACAGCCACACGCGGCCAGCCCGGGAGAGAAGCGGGCACCGGGACACGCCGTGCGACAGCCGCGTCACCCGCAGGTGGTGCCAGAGCCTCAGCTCGGTGGGATGGTGCTGGGGTTTGTGTTCCTGGTGCGCTCCCTCCGCTTCGCCCTGCAGGATGCAGGAGGGATGGATGTGTGTCCTTACACTCTGAAATCATTGTCATTTACTGTCCTCTCAGCAGCGGGGAGCTCCAGCCTTGCTGGCAGCTTCTCTGGTGCCCGGGTGTCGCTGCTCGCCTCGAGGGTGCTGCAACACTCTAATGAATGAGCCCGCTTCTGTTTCCACACCTAAAACACGAAAATCTGTATTTAGAAACTCGATCCCAAATGCCAGGAAGAACAGCCCTCGGTGAGCAAACCCAACTCCCCATTTTTTGGATATGAGACACAAAGCAACAAATTTATATAATAAACAATCTGAAACTTTTTCCATAACTACACGAATTTCACCCTGACTTGTATAGGAATCCCTGGTAGCTCACAACAGAGAAAGTGGCCCATTAAAATCTACAAATAAACGTGCTTTGTTTAACAGGAGGGAAATGCAAACAAACTGTCGGGTATTCCATTATAAACAGCAAGGAAACAATTAGTAAGTAAATATTTGAGGCGCTGTTGCTATGAAATGTCTCCCAGCACACAACATTCCTAGGCTGACCCGTTGAACTTTAACCAGTAGTCATTGTTTTAATGAATAGATATTCCATGTCCCTGTTTGCAGGGATACCCAAGAAAAGTGTTCCCACTTTCCTGGACAGCGACCTGTTGTACACTGGCCTTCAGCACTCCGAGCCCCGGCACGCAGAATTTTAGGGCTCCAATTCCAAAAGCCAAGTCAGGAAACGAGGTGGGATGTCACAAGTCCATTAAACTTCTTGTCTTGTTTTCTCATTCCATTAAATTAATTTCAAATCCCACAAAATCTTTATTGACGCTGTGTGCAGTCTCAAAACAGCAAAAGGGCTGGAAGTCCACCACTCTCAGCATTGAACTATGCCCCAGTCTGAAATCCCTCTGTAATAAATTCCTCATAAAAAGAGCCAAAGTAATTAAATTTTGTTTATTTCACCAATGATCTAATCTTGGGAATATTTTAATAAGGAAAGTACCTTGTGATCCTAAATTATGCCTATTTTCAGATCTTTTAAGGAAGAAGTTTATACAATTTGGAAAGATGCCCAGGAACTACTCCATACACGCACTCAAACCAGTAATTAATAGAGAGAAAAGCCGGGTGATCCAAGACTTTCTTTCATGAAAATAGCAATCATATGGAGATAGACTTATATTTCATAAAAATATTTTTGAAAAACACTGTGGATAAATGCATGGGGTTATTATTTTCAAAATAAGCTTCCTGAAGATGGGCATTCCCTGCAAAAGGAGCAATCTGGTTATAATGAAGACACATGGATAAGACTAATGCAGGTGTGTACCCTCAGTTAGTGGCACCTGATACATCAAATTGAAAAGGCTAAAACATAAAACTTATCTTTGTGTGTCCCTGGAAAAAAAAAAAAACCTGAGTGGGGCAAAACAATTAATTCTTTAGTGCTGCTCATTTGTCAACATTAATGGAAAATATTTCAGTTTCAAAAGCTTGATTTTACAATAAGTTTTGTGAATAATTCCCTGGAAGAAAGTAGACTACTAATAAAGCCCTGGCACTATTTGCAATTATTGTCCCTGGAAATTATATCTGGAGTTTTAACTTACGAATATTAAATTACAAATTTATATCTGTGAGAATGTTTTGACACTTTCTAAATGAGTGGTGGTACCTATTTACAAGTTTCCAAAGTGAAACATTTCTAAGAATTAAAATGTAAATTGATTTTGTCTTACTTCTAATGCACTTGTAAAAGTCTGGCTAATGAGCCTGAAATTGCACTTCAAACTGTTTTTCAATTACAATAAACAGCAATGAAAATAATTTATTTTTGTCTTGTCTATAAGAGAGTGCTCATAGTGGCTGCAATTTGAGTGTACAACAAATTTAATTGTATCTTTAAAGAGAAGTGGAGGTAAAAATAGACATCATTGTATGTGGTCTCCACAGGTCTCCATGACCTCTCTCCTTCTTCCACAGGGATGAAAAGTTGCATTTTATTTGGGAGAAAGACCAATTCAATTATGTCTGAGATGACAGACAGTGAAAACAGAATAGGAGTCTTTCTCACACTCAGTAATTGGGAATCCTACCTCCTACTAGATTACTTTTTAATTGAACCTTCGAGATAATTATGCCATTTAGGTTGAGGAAGCATATTAATAAGTAAACCACAGCATAAACTATTCATAAAAATACTACAGACTGGGGAGCCAGTGGTGGAATGAAAGAGGTGGAATGGAATAACCTAATTAGGAAGTTTATCATGTCAGTGTAGACAACTCAATAGGAGATATTTTGTATAGACAGATAATGCTCTCTGTCCTAAACATCAGTGATTCTGATACAATGGTGGTGGGTGGTGGATGATAACTTCTACTTTTTTTTACTTTATGGCTCTGGTTACTGACACAACTATGTAAAATCCTTTTGCAAGTTCAGTTTGGGAGACGAGGGAAACACAAGGCAGCAGTTGTTTCAGCAGAAACAGGAATCAGAAAAGGATTAAAACATCATAAGTGAGAAGTGACCTGCAGTAATGAATATAAAATCACAGCAGAGTTGTTTCACTGGTTTGTAGCAAGGCTGAGCCCTGAAGGAAGCTGTGGCCCTGAGTGCTGTGACAGTGCCATAGGGCTATAAAGGTCCTCTCACTTTTTTCCCTGTTAATTTATGCAGGGAAAGTCCTGACTTGAATATTTGATTTTTGCCTGCAATTATTAGTGACAACTGCCCAGTCAAGATAAAACTACAGAGAATCAGTATTTGACCAGGAAATACCAGGCAGGAAAACAGAGCCTGAGGGATGTAAATGGTCACCTGTAGCTTTATCCCAAAAAAGGGGCTGTGTTCCTACACACAGCAGAAACAAAGGAAAGGAGGAGGTAGTTGCAGGACTCTCCTCATGGCACAGCAGAAGATGTTATAAGGCTGAGTGCTGAGGCAGTGAGACAGCAGATAAAAATCAGTAAATAAAAGTGCAGCAATGACTCACAAATTTTTATATGAAATGATGGGCTTAAGGTAAAATAATAAGTTTGGGAGTAGGATTTTGGAGTTATTAGAGATAGATAAAAATATCACTTTAATGCTTAGGACAACAGAATAGTAATTGAAAAATATTAGAAACTGATTCCACAGTGTAGCCTCTCACACCCACATTTTAGATACTCCAGCTTTGGTCAGTCGTCTTTCTTCCATCTGTCCATCCCATACCTCCACCCACCTTCCCCCAAGACAGACTTGGAAAAGGTTCAGAGGAAGAAGATCAAACACAGGGAATAGTTTCCATCTGTGGAGCAGTTACTTAGACTGGACCTGCCAGCTGGGAGAAAGGTGTCTGAGGGAAGATAAAATAGTAGGTAAAATGATAAATGCTGGGATAATTGCTCCCTCTTTCTTTCAGCACAAGAGGAAAGGACCCTCAGACGAAGGCAGCAGGAAGCAGGTTCACAGCAAATAATGTGATTTTTTTCAGCACATGAACTCGTGTTGAAGACCCAGACCTCTCAGCCACTGGAGGAGTTAGACATTCCAGCCATGCCTTCCCACCCACCTCCCCCCTCCCCAGTGGATCTGGCCTTTCTGCTGGCTCAGCTCTAAACCTTCCATTCAGCTGAGATCTCTCCTATTTTATATTTGTCCTTGCTATTATAGCACAACATTAGAAAAGACAGACAGAAGGCAGTTTCTTTGCCTGCATACAGAAGGGCTCATTTAATCTGTATGCATGCCCTTCTCCCCTGTTCACCTGCACTGTGTCCCATTTTCCTGCCTTTGAAGTCCATCCTTTCCAGTCTTTAAAGAGCTTTGGATAAATGAATCCTGTTCTTGCAGTGATCTATTATCAGCACTGTCTGAGAGCTAGAAGGATGAGGAAAACTTGCCACAAACCTGAGGAGAGGTGGAATGAGTGAGAAGGGAAGCCAGGAGCTGTGTAGCTGCAGGTAGCACTGACCAGACCACAGCTGGGGAGAGCACCTGCAGCAAGCAAAGCCCAGTTGCTTGGTTCCAGCAGCTTGGAGCATCCTTGTGCAGCTGTACCAGTGATCAATCAGCTGACAGGCTGAGACTGCAGGGGCACTCCATCACCTGGAAAAAAAGGGTATGAGATCAGGGGAATGCCTCGACAGGAATAAACCACAAAAATCCAAAGCAACTGTGATGCTCCTCTGGGCTGTGCTCAGCAAGACTTGATTCTTCCCTGAGAGTTTTCCATAACCCCTGGTGGGATCAAGGCCTTTCTATATCAGATGCTGTGTTCTCACACCTGAGAGAGTTTCTGACTCAAGAGACTCCCTTAGGAAGAGCTCCTAAAGAAAAACCAGGTCCTGTTTCTAAACCAGTCAGCAGGATAACAAGCCTGTCTTGCTAGTTCCAATTTTCTATACATGTATTAATTATACTGTAAATTATTTTTTGTATATTGTATAGAAAAAGTAGAAGATTCATCATCTTTTTTTCCTATTTTTAATAGTAAGAATAAGCTTCTTCTTGTCAGTACACAAACCCAATAGTGAAAGAAATCATTTGAGTGCAGGTATGCTTCAAACAAATGTTAATTATCAAAATTATCAAATAATTGTCAAAATGTTAATTCTCAAAACAGTATCTCCCCCCTTGGCATCTGACACACTGCAGTTGTACCTGAAAAATGCTGACAAACACATGCTATTTTTCTCTTTAAACCAATTTTGTCAAGGCACTGCCTAATGTAAGAGTTGGTGCTATGTGAGGAGGCAGAGCTAATTAGGCAGGTAGGCTTTATCAAAGAAGAGAAGGCTTTTAAATCTGCAGCAGAGGGAAGAACCTGACCTACTTTATGTATATCCTGGTGCTTTCATTTCAGGTGTTTTCACAGTCGTCCTGAATTCCCCATATAGCCAACATAGTATTGTGTATTTTCACAGTGCTTAATTTAACTGCTTTAACTCAGGCTTCAGTATCTCCCTGTCAGAGAAAAACCATTCCTCACAGCCTTTTAGACAGGAGATGGAAATGAATACCTTCAAACTCACTACATTCCCAAATCTTGAAATCTCTATTCAGAAACACTTTAATATGAAGAAAGAATGGGAAATGATGGCTTCTCCATCTCTCATTCTCTTCAGCTCCAGACTGGCTCCCTTTCTGGGAGATAAGCTTCAATGAAAACACATTATCTGCAGGATTCAGTGCAGAGATAACAAGGTGCAGAGTAATGGAGTGACAAAATGCACTGCTGCAATGTGATCCCACTTCTGGTCAGGAGGAACGTGGGGCAGGAAGAGGTGTCCATTCCAAGCTCAGCTCCAGGGATTTACCACAGCTGTTTCCAGCTCCTGGCAGGACAAGCTCTGGCATCCTCCTTGCCAGCACTTTGTACCCTGATTTCTATATGGAAAAAGTGGACATGCAGGGCAGGAAAAAGCCAGGAAAGATTCCTGCCACATCCTAGTGAGGCCTAAGAACTGCAAACTGCATTGCAGCACAGACCTGTGTAGCCCAGGATGTGCTGTAGTCCCAGTATTTCATTTTGATCCAGATAAGGATTTAATTCAAAGAGGTCACCTCTTCATGGATACTTCAAAACCTGGAAAGCACTGCTGGAATTCAACCCTGTTATCTGTTTGTAATGATCTGAGGACACCTGGATTTAGTGGTGTTTTATTATTATTATTATGGATCACCCACCAGATGGTTTCAATACAAATTCTTCAGATGATGAATAGCATATGAATTCCTGACATCACTTTAAAGGTTTGCTTTTCTGAATTTGCATTGTTGAAGGGCTCCCTTGGGCATGTGGTTTTTTGTTGCTGATTCTCTCCTCCAGTTTACAAGACACCACATCTACAAGCTGCTTTCTGAATAATCACATCTACCTTTGAGGTGTGGACACTTCTGCCAGCACACACAGGCCACTTCCACCACTTTCTCTTTCTACAAACAGAAATTCACTGGAAAATTAATGTAAGGTTTTCCATATGGAACTAAAAGAGAAATTTGGGGGATTTAGTGGAACAAATGGAAATACTTTTTTCTTCATTCACCCTAATTAAAATTAATATCACTTTGGCTCCAATTAACCCCAGTGACTGTAAGGAAATGAGTAGTTCAAACCAGCATCTCGCTGAGCTGAGATGCTGCTGCACATATGGTCTGTGTGATCACGGACTGTTCCTGAGAAGAGCCCAGATGGGTTACAGCAAGCATGCAACACAGCCAGCCATGCTTTAGCTTCACTTGTTGCTGTTATTAACTTGATTTCAGTTTCACTCTACTTCTGACTATGAGATACTTGTCCATTGTCTGTTTTCACCTTGGGCATAGTCTCTTCAGCTCGACTGTAACTCCTCAGCGCTTTCTTGCAGCCCCTCTTTTAATGACACAAGTTTTACTATACAAAGAAGCCTGACCAAGAACTGGGCATCTTTAACAGACTTCTCCAAACAGATCACATCCTTACTGCAGCAGAGGCATTAATAACCCCTGTCACACCTCACAGTCCTTTGGGAAACTGCACTATCTGCCAGTAAAACTTTTCTTCACGTTACTCCCTAAGTGGTCACTACGAGTGTTTCACATAAATACATACTACAGGAAACATTCTTCCTGTTCTATTTTAAACTCAATTTTGAATATAAATATCTGTTTTGTTGTTGTTTGTATGCTTGATACAAACTGTGGCTGCTGCTCATAAGGTGTGAAATATTCTCTTTCATCCCTTCCAAATTCTAGTAAAATCTAGTGCTCAAGTTACTGTTCCCCAGAGCTTACCCCATTTTAATAAGTTTTAGATGCTTATTTAGTTTCTAAAATTTATCATCCATCCCCTAAATCTCTTTCCTTGCTTTAGCATACCCTTTGGAAGACACATGCCTGGAATATATTAAAAAAAATAATTACCAGTGGTGCAAATATAACAGTTTTGTCTGTTAGCAATTCATTTTATGCCTGTAGTTCTAATGCTGGTGTTGGGCAGAAATTAAACATGGTATCTGTAGCAGAAGGTTTATTCATGAAGCATGAGAGTATCAGTCTATTGCAAGCCAGCACACTTATGTACCTAAAAAATACCAGTAGCTTTTTATATTTTTGTATTTTTGGTAAATTGGAGCACTTCAAAGAGATTTCACACTGCATTGACTGGAGGGACTGAATCAGGAATTCCACCACTCCTCTAGAGCTCCCCTTCCTTCCAGAAGTGCATTTTAAGCTGAAATAGCAGCTTTGCCACATATTCTGACAGTGTGTATTTTGTTACTTTCTGTCTTCAAATGCTGGATCTTTATTATGCTGACTGTAAAACGGGATAAAAAATAGAACTAATCTTAGTTTATATAACACTAATTTAATATGGAGCAATTAAAGCACAGCTAAAATAGAAACGAGCCCTTTAGCCCAAAACTTAATTTCAGCTGAACTCATGTTCTTTCCAACATAACAGGAGGCCCATGCTAATTCTGTAAAAATGAACTTTTTAAGTTACACTTACTTAATAGTAGCATTTTCCTTAGGAAAAAAAAAGCCTAAGAGCCTAAGCTTAAATCTTTAAGCAAAAATTCCCACAGATATTTTACTTGCCTAGGAAATTATATTCCTCACTCTTAAAAACCTATTACTTATTGGGATAGTCATAATTCTTTGTGCTCTTCCCTTCTTTTGTTTTGGTTGTTTTAAACATGTTACTTTTGAGAAACTTAGTCTCTTGATTTCACTGAAATCTGAGTTAAGCAGTCTCTTGGGAGAGGATTTACAAGGCAATAGGTGCTGTGGTCTGTGTTAAATTAAGTGTATGTAACAAAGGTGATGCCATGAGCAGCATGACAGTCAGACACAAGGATCCCATCCCCACAGGTGGGCAGTAAAATCTCAACCTGTAATGAACAAATGTATTGCACACAGAAGGTAAATATTTGTTGTACCAAGTCTCATACTTGCTTCTCTATTCTTTTTTCCCCAATCTCATTAAAACTGGATTATGGTTTAATATTGCTTTACTGTGTGCACTTTGCCTGCACAGCAGCACAGCAAGACTGTTATTTGAGATTTTGAAACACTTTCACACTAACATAGATGAAAACCACCCTCAGTGCTTGTGGAGGCAGAACAAGAGAAGGAATAGATGACTACAGAAGCAGGCAAGTATGAAAATGAACCTTGGCTTCCATGGTGGGACTGAAAATTCAAAAAGGGATCAAGGAAGCATGGAAGAAGCAGCCCTAGAAATGCATCTTCAGCTACCAAATGTTATTGCACCAACTTAAGAAATCTTTGCAACAAAATAAGCACTGTCAAAAGAGCTCTGTTTCCCTAGACAAGGTCTCTACTTCTCTGAATGACTCAAAGGTTCATTTGTAACTGACGAAAAACCTCCTGTGGTGACCAGTTCTGTGCACTTTATCACCAGCTCTAGGAATTTCCCATAATTATGCTCTGCAGGTAAATTACCATCAACATAACAAACACATCCAGACATTAAACATGAACTGAGAGGCATCTGGGATCTTTGAAGAGGCAGAAAATGTAATGTGATTAGAGTTGCTCTGAAGATAGCTATGAAAGAACTTCCTGTTTGTGAGGATTTTGCCCACATGTCCTCCCAAGAATAATACCAAACAATAACAGAGATTTCTGCAGGGTCTTTGGACCAAGGAGCTTACAGAATAGAAGTGGAATTGGTTCCACTCACCCAAGTTTTTTTTTTTAAATGTTTCATGAACAGGGCCTCAAAGTCAGTGCTCTAGTTTGAAGCTGTGCCTCTTGGTAGGGCAGGATGGTGCTGACATTCATGTGATGCCTAGCAAAAGTTGGGAAGACTGTGCCTGACAGACAAGATGCCCATGATCATTCACCTATATAAAATATAGGTGATATAATCCAAATCCCTTGGGGCTGGTGCTGGGAGACCTGCTTCACCTCCTGTGCTTTTCCCACAGGAGTTAAAGGCTGTAAGAAGAAGATCCAGATCCAGCTTCTTCCTCCATCTATTCCCAGCAACCAAGTTTCAAGTCTGAGCACACTCCTGTGGACTGTTGTGTCTGAGAGCAAATTAATTACAGACACATTGGAAACGTGAGCAAATTAAAATCCTCTTGCTTTATACATTTGTGTCCTCTGGTCTGAATTTCCTGAGAGAAAATGCACAGAATTCCTGCAAGTAGCTGTGTGAGAGCTGGCACGTGGCTGTGAGGAGGCTGCCAGAAGCCTGTGAAGGAATAATTGAAAGGACTAACAGGGAGTGCCATATGCTCACAGTCTGTCTGTGGCCACAGGCAGCATGGAGCATACAGCCAGGCCAGTGAGGGCCACAGGAACCAACAGCTCTAGGAACCAAAAGAATGAATCCCTTAGGAAAAAGTCTCTAGGATATGGACATCACTCAATGAAGGACTTGGACAGATGAGTCCTAGAGGATTTTGCTGCATCTGTGCAAGATATTTCTGCAAATCCAGCTGTGAGTGGCTGGGGACGAATCAGGGATTGTTCCTCTGCCTCAGCCACCACAGTCTACAGTGCAGTTTTTAAGCTAGAGCACTCCACTTTTGTGGGGTTTGTGCTAAAACAAGGACTTCTAATTGGCACATTGACAATAAAGACAAGAATCTTGCTCTGATGCTGTGACAGGGACTGATGGACTATTTATCTGTGGGCAGCACTGCCAGGAGCCCCTGCCAGCTCAGCTTTTAGGGTCCCATGTGAGCTGAAAAGATGATTCTTGTTAGGGCAGATTCCTCATGGGAAAGGAATCTTCTTCCAGGCCCTGCCCAGACACACCAGGGCTGTTCACAGCCTGGCCTGGAAAAGAAGATTAATGCTCCTTCCCATTGGCTTGCATGTTCTTTTATCTTACCATAGATCTTGAAACAACACACTTGAAGAAATAAACTCAATTTTAAAAAGCCAGAGGTGAGGTGAGGTATTTACTGTTAGTATGTCCTTTTATTCAGAGAGAAATGGTTAAACTCTTCCCAAAGTAACTGCACAGCAAAGACAAAGCTGCTTTTGTGACAGCAGGTTCAGTGAAGGTGTGGGACTCAACTCTTCTGGATACTGAATTCTCTTGTCTGAGCTCATAGCCAAGAACTGGGCATTGGGAGAGCCTAAGTCCTGACTGTAAAGCAGAGGTAAAGCACTGCTTACCCACCATAAAAGGAACAGATCTCAGGCCTGCAATCTCAGCAAAAGGAGGAAGACATACTAATAAAGTACTAAAAATACAGAAGTGTTTATGGGACATGTTATATAACACTTCTCCTCAAGCTTTGTGCCTTCCCCTGTGCTGACAAACACCACGAAACGTTTTATCTCTCTGCCTCTTTATATTAAAGGGAATCTAATTTTAAGAACAGAAACTGGGCCAGTATCTTATGATTTAAAGCTATAAATTAGCATTCATATGAGCAAAGAGTTTGCATCTTGTTCTATTTCCTGTTTCTATCCTACTTTTCCCCCCAAAGAATATTTTTTTTCTGTTTGCAGACTAATGCTGGAAGCAGGAGTAGTTCTACAGTTTCAGAATTCACTTAAGAGATAAAAACACCATATTTTTCAAACGTGTTAATTGGAGAATTACACTAAAAGGTTTAAGTAATTTTTATGATGGCTGCGGTAATAGATGGCATCTGCTTTTCTTTGCAAACAAATGTCAAGTAGCAAGCCTATGATCCTAAAAGATGTGAACAGCTGCTAAGCAAAAAGAGGCCAAAAATTGCAGTGAAACAAACTATTTTCTTAATATGATGTGAGGAAGACAGTCTGGCTTTGCCTGGTTAACATGAGGTGATATTAGATCCCCATATAATCCTCAAGTTGAAAGAAAATGCAAATACAGGGAAACCTCAACCCAACTCATGCAAAAGAGTGAACACAGCAATGATGCTGCTGTCTGAAACACATCCAACTTTCATGAAAACAATAAGACAATAACACACATGTTTTGGTTTTTGCCATTTTCTCCAGAAAGAGGCGTGTTTTGATAAATAGAATTTCTACCTCTGGGCTTTAAGGACAGTTTGTGTAAATAATTTGATTTATACTTGTGGGTCCTGTGCTGGAAAGGAAGAGAGGGCCAGCCACGTAGGAAGTAGCTGACAAAAATCCTGTGCTGTGGGAGTGCATCCCTGGAGTACAGGCATGGGAGGGAGCCAGCTTTGCAGCACTGTGAGAGGTTCAGCTGGCAGCACACCAGGAACATTTTGCTCCCAGCTCGGAGTGAGTATGGGAAGAGGTTGGAAAATAGAGCACCTTCACAATATGTCATTTTTCATTGTAACTAAAAGCTGTCATGGCTTGAGGGAAGAATGTAGGAAAAAAGTAGAGCGGGAAAGAAAGCATATGGAAAACACAGAAGGAGAAAATGTGAAAAGATGGAAGATAAAACAAGAAAAGGGAGTTAGAGTAGGTGGACAAATTAAGAGAATAAATAGGAGAAAAGAAAAAGGAATAGGAAAGGAGAAAAAGATCAAAGACTTCAGAAGTGGAGTGGGTCAAAGACTTGGGAAGTGACCATGTCTGGGGCCCAGCAGGGCTGCTTGCAGGAGCAAGTCTTTATCTGGTCAGCTCAAAGGCTGCCTGAGGTCATTTCCACATACCCAAGCCTTACCTTAGGTTTTGCTGCCCACAGGTGTCAGGGTCTCCATACAAGGAGCTTCATGAGGAAGAGGTGTCAGGGCTGGGGCAGGGTCTCAGCCAGGAGGGGACACAGAGCCATTTGTACCTGTGTTTTACAGGTTATTTCCACTGTGCACTATAGTCCTGCCCTTTCACAGATAGCACAGCTGCTAATTTGCACTGCTACTCCCAATCTACTCTGCCTTTGGCTTCCCTGTTTATCATAGGACTCATCTCTCCATTTCTTCAGTGGATATCCTCTCCTTTCCCTTTCCTTTCCTTTCCTTTCCTTTCCTTTCCTTTCCTTTCCTTTCCTTTCTTTTCCTTTCCTTTCCTTTCCTTTCCTTTCCCCTTTCCCCTTTCCCCGCCTACAATACTCAGCTTTAGAGATGAAAGGAGAGCAGTTCCCCAGTATCTACTGGAAGCACAGGGTGTGGGGAGCACTGGTTCCCTGTACAAGCCCAGTTCAACAGGACAGGCAGGGAAAGCTGAGCTGGGGGCAGCAGCAGTGCCTGGAGTCTGACTGAAGCACAGAGCCAGCCAAGGACAAATCCATCTTGTGCTTGCATTCAAGGCTTCAAAATCTGCTTTTGTTTCCACAAGGAATTAAAACAAACTCTTTCAAACATTTCTATGACACAGAATTGTGTTGAAACATCTGTTTTCTAGCTGAAGATATTTTTTATTACACTTAGTTTGAATATGACCAAGGACTCTATCCTAGATCCTTCCAATTAAATATTTTGTTGTGAAAAACCATGGCTGTTTCAACTGACCTTTTCCTTGGGTTACTTGTCAGATATGATACATACAGAATACCCAGTAAGTAATTGAAAATTCTCTTTGTCTCTACTATATATTTGCCTACAAATAAACTACCTTAAACTCCCTCAATAATGAAAAATGCAAAGAAAGATGCCATTCATTAAATTGTTAACTGAAAAATAATTTGGCTGATGCATGACTAAAGGATACTTCACAACCTCCTATTTCTTTATTCGAGGAAGAAAGGAAACCTGAAACATGTTTCAAGCTCTGTTTCACAAGGGTTAATTTAATTCTTGGCAATGAAACTGAAAATTATTTCAGATTCAAAGAAAAGTTGAGCTAGGAGAGAAAGAACCAACTTACAGGAAATGCAGCCTTTTGGAGCAAGACCTGAGCGTGTTGTCTTCTGAGCTGCTGAAAACATTCCATATAGGAAAAAAATACTTGGTATTGGGGTTCCAACTAGCACTAAAAATATGGGAAATGGAGACTCAGTGGGAGCACAAAAATATGTTTCATGCTAATTATTTTTTTTCACTTATGTTTCTCCTATAGAAGCTTTGTAAAAACCTTTTTTCAAGGGGTCTGTTTAGGCATTCACTGTTAAAACCATCAATATGAACCTACCTATTTTTATAACTTCCATTTTAGTTCAAGTAAAATAAAAAAATTATTGTATTTCAGATTTGTAAGCTCTCCAAATGGAAAGCTGCTACATTATGATGAAAGTTATTTCGAAATATTAAAAATAATTATTGCTAAGGATTAAGAATCTGCAAAGTAGTGAACTGAAGACTCCTGCTTTTTCCTATTGAGGAGCCTGAACTTTAAATTTCCACGGCTGTTTTTCTTATCTCCTCATCTTTGGAAGTCTTTGGAGTCCAGTAGGGATTCTAAGGATAAACACAGTGAACATTTTGTCTTTGCTATTTCCTCAGAAGTAGAGAACATAACTTTAGAGAAAGCATCACTAACTTCTGTGATCTGTCAAGTCATTTGAACATAAGGAATAAAATTAAACATTTCCCAGAGGAAAACAGATTTCAAGTCCATTAATTTGGACAAACTGTCATTGTGTCTTCTTGATGTCAAATCTCATGTAGGAACTTGATTTCAAGAATGGTCTTTTGTGGAACCTGCACAAGGAGTTGGAATTTGAGCTGGACAGAAAAAAAAATGTTTAAAAGCTTTCCCAATATGTAAATATTATTTTTGTAGCCTATTTCCAAACACCTATCCATCCAGCATTTGCTGATGCTTCCCAGCCAAGCTGAGCTCACACATTGCTGGGTAGTTCCTCCTTGCCCTCATGAAGAGGCATGGAGCCAATAGAAAAGAGGGAGGAAAGCAGCAGGAAAATCAAATGCCAGGCTTGCTTCTTCCCTTTCCCTCCATGGCAACTGACACCACACAAATACCTCTTAATGCTACCTCCACACATACACCTTTCCCAGTGCTTCATCTGGGAAGTGTCACAGCAGCAAGCAGCACACACCAGCATCCCTAAGACATGATCTGTGGTTTTGGAATACTGGAGAACTCGGGAGCACAAGCCTGTTCCTGAAGTCTTTGCAGAAAGATTTCACTGCCAGTGGTGCTGGACTCACGATGCCCTTGCTGGACTTGCAGTGAGACAACCCAAGTGGAGAAGAGAGTCTGGCTTTGAATTAGAATCAGAGAAGCACTGGGAAGAGTCCCTTCCCCACAGGGGCACAGCAGCCACTCACCCAGATCCATTGCTTTCTTCCTACATGTCCCTGCTGGGACTGCATGACTGCCACAAGCTTAAATCTCTTGTCTGCCTCACACAACATTCCTGGGAAAATCTTCCTTCTCAGGGAAGAGTGTGATAGGGAGACAGATCAGAGATTGATTTTGGCATCCTAGCCTAAGCTGAGTAAAATGGGAAGGTTTTAAAAAAAACATCAACATAAAAAGCATTTTAATAAAATAGGCAGCATCTCTATAGGTCAAATTTCTACCTAGATCTCGCTTTCAGAATAAGATTGTTCAGAACAAAAGGCTGTTGTTTCTCTCTTGTGTGCACTCCTGCTATTGAAAAAGCCCAAGTCAAAATTTCCAGATCTGAGTGTCTAAGCTCATAAATGAGAAATCAGGCCCCCATAGCAGATTTCAGGAATTTTCAAGTAACCCCAGGCAGGAGGCACTGACCCCAGAGAGAGGCAGGCTGCACCTCAAGGTGACTCTGCACAAGGCTGGGCCCTGGCACAGACCTGCACCCACTGCCAGGGCACCCCTGCCCCAACCCCCCCCACTCAGTCTAGTAACTTGCCATTTATTTTGGCTGGAAAGGACGCTGAAAAGAGAGAGCCTAAGAGATGTCAGAAATTAATAACTTCTCAGATCAAGGCTCCAACCAGTTCAAAAAGCTTTTCTGCTGACAGTAGGTTGTTTTCAATGCTAAGAATGAAGTATTTATCTTTATCCTTTGAAGCTGTGCCATTCATACCAATAAAGACACAAGAATCCTGAAAGGGATACTTACTAAAACAAAATGCCTGTTCAAAATTAATATATTTTTCTGTTTGAAACCACATTGTACACAGAGATCCTTTGGAGCATTTTAAAGACAAAAGCAAGAAAAATAAAGAAAATAATTTAAAACCATTCTGTTCCTATGCACCAAGCAGTAACAAAAAAATAGAAAAGTTATGTCAAAGTGAACCGCTAAACGGGTATGCTTTCTGAAATCAAGCCAATACAAATTTCATAAAACTTTCCTTGTTAGAGGTACAAACCATCCACTAAAAGAATAATATTGTCAGGCCATAATATTATCATTTGCACTGCTCCAGCTGAATGTGAAGTTGCCTATTGCACTGAAACAACAATATCAGGTATCACAGGCTGTGTCCAGCACCATGACAGCACACTCCATGAAGGTACCCTGACTCTGGGAGGTGAAATCTTAATTACAGAGGTACTGCTGAGGTAGTATTTTCTTCCAAGCATTAGGTTACTGGTGCATTGAAATTATTAAAAGGGCATTTATAAAAGTGAGTATCAGTTTACTATGGTTTCCTAACAAAAATAATAATTAATCCTTGCACACTGTGCTTATATGTGGAAGTTTAACATGATCATTCAGGTTTTTACATGGCATTAAGAAGTGGGTTGGCCATTGCAATAATTACTTTGGGGTGTCCTCACCTTTTGCTTAGTATCTGCTAAATAGCAGCATATTAAAATAGTTCGGATTATGGATGTTAAGATCAAGAGCAACAAACAAAGCAAAACTCATTATTAAATTCCCACAGTGCCTTTATCATCAAATTTCAGAGTCAACAGACTTGTGAGCATCTGGCAGCTGCACAAACGACAAATCATGACACAAAGCCTTAGCTGACACCACACGAAGCTGACACTCCAGGGCATGGTGAAGGTCACAGTGGCAATTTATCAAGAGTGTAACTCTGGTTGTTTTCTGTCATATTTATGTATTTGGAGCATTAAGATAAAGGAAGTGAATGCTGAGGTTGTTCTTGAGCATAAAAGATAAAACATTTACAGAGACCACTCTCTACCTGCTTTGTAATTTCCAGAGAGGTCACAGAGGTTATCACATGTCTCTGCCTTGTGCCAAAAACGACCAACTTGTTATTGCATTTAATCTGTAAGAGACATTTTTATGAAGTGACCCATGTTCAGATTGCTCCCAGATACGCAGTGGCAGGTTCTTAGCAGAGTGAGTGACGTCTGTGTCCACCCAACTGAGTCAATCTTTCTTCAGAACTGCAGTGACTTAGGGCCACGTTTTGAGAAGAGCCTCATACCAAAAGCTTTCATCAAAGCACCTAAACAAAAGCATTTTATGTGGTTCATGACAACACCACAGTTTCTCACTTTTAGAATTGACTTGAGTAGGGATCCACCTTGAATCCAGCAATCATGAAATAAGCAATCATGAAAATAAGGATGCATCCAGAGATTTCCCACAACTCATGCTGAAGTTTTCTCCTCCAGTCTGCTGCTGTCATTCCTCATTTATGCAAGGACAGAAGCTCCCTGCTTCTGTGCCTTAAGGCATTTAGTCATATATCAAAGCCTTTCATCCTTTTTCAGCCAAGAGAACTCTTGAAAGATACCATCGTGGGAATCAAAGTAGGGCAGCAGATAACTTGAGGTTGTATCATAATGTTACAAGGCCACAGTTTGTAAGCTTGACATTAAAAGATACAGTAAAACTTTTCATAAGTAGCTGTAGATAATCCATTACCTCACTAGAGCCTAAAGCACTTGCACACATTTGAATGCTGGATAATTTCTTTTCCAAATATTTTCTAATTTTTTGAAGAGCTCCTGTAAACTCCATAATTTAGGTGTTACAAACTAATATACTCTCAAAATGAAAGAAGGAAAATATATCTAAGAAAATACAAAAATCATTTACAAATCAGCTTGAAAATGTGTCAAACCATAGAAAGGAATGCAGTGCATAAGTAATATTGCACTAAGGTCTAAAGATTAATAGTTCAAATATGTACGAGTGGAACATTCCACAATGTAAACTATCCACATCCACAGAGTGCTGTTTGTCCTATGGTAACACATGGGAAGGTTAATTCCTACTATGTTTGTGTGGAACAGATTGAACACAAGCTGTTTGAGGAGAACAACAAGTTTGAAGGGTTTTTCATCTTCAGCTGCTTCTAAAACATGTCAGCTGCTGGGTTGTTGTGTTTTATTATGACTTTCTGATTTATGCCTTCCGAAGGAACCCATTACTTCTGCAAAAATGCAATGATGTGCCAGCTCCTTTGTGCAAGAGAAGTCTGCAGCATGAGCAGGAGAAGAACCCATAAAAAAAAACCCACATCTGAATTCAGCTGGTTTCTTACACAAGGCCACAGGCCACAGCTATTCTCTATTAAACAAGAGAAGAGGAAAACTTGGATCTATAGTGAGCATTCTTTTAGAGAAACTATTTTTCTAGCTATTCCAAGGAAATATAAGTGCTGAGGATAATAAATGTCCTCATGTCCACAGAGAGTCACCTGTGCTTGAAGGTAAATACAGTCTCAAAGGCAACTGGACAGCAGGCCACTAATCATCCCCTGCCCACAACTTTTGATCCCAGCAGAGTGGAGAGCTACCAGCAGAAATGCCCAGAGCCTGCATTTCTCCACAGGGTGATGAGGTTTTCATATGCTCTGTGGGAACCTCATTAAAGGCACTCCCACCCTCATCTCTTCATCCATCCCCCCAGAGTGGCACAAAGCCTCTACTGTGGCTGTATTGCTGTTTTAGTCTGTCACAAAAGCCCAAGAGCTTTCAGATGTTCTGCTGCACATTTTCTTTGTAGACTAAATTACAAGACAATTTACGATGTAAACTGATGCAGAGAAACCTCATTATCTGAGGTGTGTCAGGAGCCAATATAAATATCAAAGCATAGAAGCCGTTGCCTTGTTTGTGATACCTTCGTGATATCTTTAATAAGGTCTCCTCAAAAAGCCTGAAAGTCAAACCCACACCCCACAACACAAAGGGCTCATAGAAAAGACACTACAAGAGACTTTGTCATCAATTCATTTGCATGCTAATTTACAATAAAATTGCTTGCATGAAGCAAGGAGAGGAGGCATCAGTACAGGTACATTACAAGTGCTGTGGTGAAATCGATTGTTCACCATCATTTGAAGTGATGGGACTATGGCTTTCTAGAGGGGCACATGTGACAAAAGACAGTTTACCCTTCAGAAATATCCTTCTTTCATAGCCAGAGAACACTCTGGTACAGGGGTAATTTTTGAAGCAACCTTCCCAGGCCCTCCAAGAGCAGCACCCAGCACCCTGCTGTGAAGTCTCTCCAGGTGCTGGTGCCTGCACACGGTTACAGCCAGGCACCAAAGTTCCCAATGCCTGCCGTGTTCCCTCAGCAGGACCTTGCTCCTCCCAGCCTGTGGGCGAGGCAGTGCAGAGCACAGAGCCCTGAAAAGCGAGACCTGCCCTGTCCTGCCCACCATCTGTTGGTGGATGAAGCTGTAACTGGATCGGCTTTCAAGCAGGGACTATCTGCAATTCAAGCCTGGCAACACCCCCAATGCATCAGCAAAGGTGGCTGTTTGCAATTCAAACGTCTTTTCAAAGCTTTTTATTTTTTCTGGAGACTGAATGATTTGCTGTTTCTTTTAAAATTTTATTTTATTTGATAGTTATCTCTGATCAAAACCTGTGTTACAAGGCAGCACATGGCAGGGAGAGAAATTTTGTTGGGGCTAGAGCGGAAAGTGGCTTTTTTTAATTCTTTCCTCTACTAGATTTACTTCTGATTAGCTTTTAGTGTTGAAAATTAAGTTAATCTGAACAAATCCATTGCTCTCCTGGTGCAGAGAATAGCAGTAAGAAGAAGAGTTTATCTTTTGGAAGCAGTAAATTCAGCTCAAATGGGGCAGAGTTGGTTTAACTTCTGATTTGATCTTCGAAAAGTAGAATTTTTTTTTCTAGTAACTGAGATGGTTTCACAGAACAAGTCTCTAAGTCTGTATGAAATTTCACATAGAGGACCAAAAAAATCTCTCAGTTCCAAGGACAGAGATGAGAGCTAATTACTATTAATTTTCGCTGTCATTATCACAGTCCACCTAGAGCAAACATGAGCAAAATGGAATCTAATGTGGCTCAGGAATTCAGGATTTCTACCATGACCTCTCCCACACACCAGGGAGCAGCAGCAGCACAGGGAAAGGAGGAAGGAAGGAACATCCCACTCTGCCAGGTGGCAGCTTCCTCAGGGCCAGGTCTCTGCAGCAAAGAACTGACTTGGCAGTGTCAGCTCATCAGCTTGCTCAAAAAATACCAGGGGGAACAACAAAATTCCTCCCTGGTATTTTCAGACAGGATCTCTTTTGAATAATACCTCTTTTACTTCCAGTGGAGAAATCCTAGTCAGATATGCCAAAGTATGACACTTGACAGGGAACATAATCCACTGGCCAAGTCTCTCCTCATGGTTTTACAGATCTGCTGGAGAGATTTAGCTCACAGCAGCACCTGATGGTCTCAGGTGAATAGTAAGTATTATCCCTTCATCCAATGCCTGGTTTGATGGGCAAAAGTGATTTTGTTTAACAAGTCCTGGCAGAGGATTTGCTTAAGAGCTTAATCATCTCAAGGAAATCTAAGCAGAAACTCATTAAACAAAACTCAATGTATAATAATCGCTGGCATTAATCAGTGACTTCAATGAGAGAATATTTTAAGAAACAGTCAAAATAGCTGTGGGTAGAGTAAGTACAGGATTTTGTGACCAAAGAGAAAGGAAGAATCATGCTTGTTTATTGTATATTCCCATGAGAACCTCCTCCCTTGGTAAAGATACCCATATTAATACATGTTATAGAGGGGTGGAAATGCAGAGCTTCCGAGCTCATTACACCAACCAAATTTTGAAATAACCTCAGCCCTGGGCTTTATATGGACAGTGAATGCTCCAGCTCATCCAAAGTCTGCAGACAAGTGAAGACTGAAAAATGGAGGAAACAACACTGCACTTACACATTTACTGATGGAATGATTGAACTGGAAATCAATACCGATAAACTCTTTTTTTTAGCACATGTTTCTTTATCTGGGTCTGAAGAAACATCAGGGAGGAATTTCTGTTTAGAAAACTAGGCCAGAACTAAAGCAGCTATTCAGTTCGGGAACAGATTCGATCAAATTGCTCCTTTTGGAATATTACACAGGATATCTTTTACTTTTGTGAGCTGCTTGTATGATAATCAGTTAATCAGTTTGCCCAAGGATTATCTTTCAGCATGTATAATGTCTCACAAAGTGAAACTTCCCCCTTTCCTCCAGATATGATTGCATCTCTCAGAGTTTATATGAAGGCTAGCAATGTCATCTAGATTAAACTGGAAATAAGAAAAGAGCCTTGAAAAAATGCAAGCCTATAATTCCAAATTATGATATCTCTAATTAAGGGAAACATTCCCCTATGGGGAGTTTTTTGCATGTGATCCTACAATTGCATTTCCTATACTTTCCAGAGCACTTGCCACTGGTCACCACCATCTACAGTAATGTGGCTGTGATGCAATTCAGTATGACAATGCACATTTAATGATAAAAACATATTAATACTTTACATTTTCATTATGCAAGTGAGTTAAGAACAATTACTTTTTTTTTCTTTTTCCCAGAAAGGTTCACTGCAGTTCATTTACCTTAAGCAACACATTAATTTTACCATGACAGGGAAGGACTGTAGTCACTTGGCACCAGGGAGTGCATGGTGCCAGCCTTGTTCCCACTGTGAAGCCCTGCTGACTGATTAGGTGACTTCAGCAAGTCTCTGAGGTTTTACTAAATTTCAAATATATTCATATTTCCTTGAACAAGGGATTTGCTCTTTCTCTGGAGGTTTCCAATTTTAGATGGCTCTGTAACACTTCTCAAATATTCTCCAAGAAAAACAGGGCTGTCACTCAGAGAAGGAAGTTTCTAGGTGCATGGAACACTGCTGGGCTGAGGAACACTTATGATTCCATGGAACAAATGACATGATATGGCATGGTGAGCATTTCATTGGCATAAAATTGAGCTAGCTTCATCCTGCTAAAGGAAAGAGCTCAAAAAAAATAACCTTTGAGTGCTTTGCTTCCATACAGTATCTGTCTTTTCAATAAATCAAGCAGATCTTTATAGGATTCCCTCTGTAGACCTGTTGTGGACAGAAGCAGCTTCTGTCTTAAATCAAATAACTGACAATTGTAAAGAGTGAAAGCCCCTCAAAGATTTCAGCATTTTCTGTTGCTAACTTAAGGAAATCACCTCTGATTAAATAATCAAATTGTAGGGGCAGATTCTTCATCCAAAGTCTCTCAATCAATTACCAGATTGATCTAATAGAATTCCATTTTTCACAGGTAAGCTAAGGAGGTTATCCAACTGTATTTCTACACACAGACATTCACTGGCATAAAAAGCTGAAGCATTTGGGTGTGTGAACTCAGACTTAGAAAGAATGAAAAGAAGGCTCATCTTCGGCTATTTAGACCTGAAATCCTTGGTCCTTTGTCATCATTAGTCCACAAAAACATGATTTAAAATTGCAGCCAAAACATGGAATGAAATGGACTCCTATGAAAGAGCAACTAGAACTTTGTTAGTTTATTTTCAAGACACACTGTGTCTCTACCTTCCTTCTTCAGGGATCACAAGTACCAAAATAGAGTAAGAAGCACTTCTTCCACTATTCTTTTCCTGACTGAAGCCAGGAAACACTGGAAATCTCAAAGGAAAGACCTTTTCCAACAGCAAACCTTTAGGTATGCTTCAAGTAAGCGGAGAGTTTTGGATAATTACCTGTCCCTTAGCCAGATTTCCCTAGCAACTCATTGAATTATACCCTGTTTCTGATCACTGATGAATACAGCTTATTTTTGCTTTAATCTAGGTGAGCATTTCTTCCTTTTCTCTAAATTTCTCAGAAAACACAAAAGTCAGAAATACTTGAGAGACTGAGGAGCCCAAGACCCCTGAAAATGGGACCTAGGTGTTTGATAACTGATTTTTTAAATGAAAATCCTAAGCACTCAAAGATTAGCTTTTAAAGGTTTTTATGTCTTCTGCATGTAGATCAGTGCCTAGTGTGGTTTTCAGAAAATGGCTATGTAACTAAACTCCTTCAGAAATGTTTTTCTTGCTGGTTAATTTGTTCTGAAGTCACAAGGAAATCTTCTGGAAAGTTATTTATATCAATAGCTATCACACCACTGAAGTCATCCGACCTAATCATCCCCAGAGAGCTGCAACAATGGGAATTATAAATAGCAAAAATATCCTGCATATCATCTCCACTATTTTAAAAACATTGTTTCAATAGAGAACAGTAACTCAGAAGAAATCTCAGGACATAAAGTATCAGAATACCTGCAGGTTTGTGTCAGCCAAGAGGTCTTTCCAAGGGCCAGGTACATTTCCCTGAGCTAAAGCCATTTAATGCTGCAAAGGTGTTACAATGGTCTGTGCATTCTCTGCCTGGCTCCTGGCTTCTCTCTCATCATATTATGCAAGGGCAGAACTGAAACTGTTGGTAGATAGCCTGGAAATGCAATAGGTTAGACAAGGGAACAAAAAGCACTGTCCCAGCTTCTGGATAAAAGGAAAATCACATTCAAGTAGCTGTTTATTTCAGGTCTGTTTGCAGATGGATTAATTTTGCTGCCTTCTGGATTGCAGTTTAAGGGGTCCACGACACACTGACCTCTACAAGGTCTCTCTATTTGTTTTATAACCTAGTTCCCCACACAGCACAAATCCAAAGTGCCTTAGATAATAGAATATGTATTACTTTAAGAATTTAAGCATTTCTTTATTTTGGTAGAGTTAGACACTTGCCCTCTCTGATGAGTACTGCCTGAGAAAAGGGGGATCTTGGACCTTTTTCACTGTTTCAATAGTATTCAGAAGATCCTCCAAATCTGGATAAAACCAACCAAAGATCTCCATGCATGTAACTAACTCCTCATATTATTGTATAAAGTTTCTGATACAGACAAAAATTGGAGTGGTTAGTCAGACGACATGGAGAAAGTCCTAACTCCATAATGTGTGAAAAGTTATAAAGCCAAATTTCAAGTACCCAGGTTGAAATTTCTTCCTCTTTGACTTGGTAATTTTCATCTGAATTTTTTTTTAAGTTTGGTAGAAAATAGTTCAGCCATTTTTAGAACAAACTCAGTGAGAGGTGGTTTTGCCAACATTCGTATTTTTTATCTGTTTTCTGAAGAGCTATAGTGATTTATAAGAGAAGCTTGAAATCTGGCAGTGAGAGAACTCTCAAGTTAGAATGGTATCTTTGTCCCCAGGAAAATCCATTCCTAATCAGCTATGTTAGAAGCTACAGAAAAATCCCAGGTGGTATTTACAAAGCAGAAACACATTTTGATTTTCTGAGTGTTTCAACGGGAGTGTGCAAGCCCTGAGCCTGCTGAGCCTCTTGTCCTGGGCAGGTACTACACCTCTGTAGGCACAGCTCAGGGCAGGCTTATCCTGAACAGAGTTCTTGTTTTCTTACAATGAAAGTCTGACATCAACAAAAAAGGCATAACAGAGGAGTTGACAGGGAAGGAAAAGCTAATTAGGAATTACTTGGGTATTAGAGACTCTTAATATTATTAGACAGCATTAGAGCCTTTGAAACTCAGCCTGCACAATAATAATTTCCCTAGAATTTAAGGGCTTATTCTCCAGTTGTTCTAACTCAGCTCTATTAATATCACTGGAGTTACATTAGTTTGCCCTGACTAATATCCTTTAGATATGCAGACAAGCAAATAAAATCACTTTAGCTGCTCTTTTAAAGTCATTCCCAAACATCAGCTGAAAGGCTCTCTCAGTACAAAAAACAAACCCCAAACACAGGACCCCGATGCAGCCCTGAAGTGGCTGCACATTCCATATTGAGGGTCAATAGGAGTTTCAGGAGGATACCCTCGGTCACTGCTTCCTCACAGCCACTTCGGAGGGAGGGGAAGAAAGGGTTTGAAAAACATTCCAGATTTCAGCCGAGTTTTTGTAGCTGTGCAGACACAGAAGTCGCTGAAATGTCCGGAGGGACAGCCTCAGCAAGCCTGTGACCTTCTATGACAAACTGGACCATGGCATTTCAGGAGGGATTTAGCTGGGATTGCTAAACATGTGCCAAAAAGAGAACTGCTTCTTGGATTTTTTCAATCAAGTAGCACTATATTTGGACTGGAAACAGCCTGTGGATGAGCAGGAATAACCATTAGAAGGCAAGTGAAAAGTTTCAAGCAGATACTACAGTCAAGGAAGAAACAACTTGAACGTATCTGGGCAAGTTTCCATACTGACTGAAGCAACACTTTTTTCCCATGACATCAGACTCAAAACAAACAATATATTATAGTCCATATGTTGATTAAGGAAAGCCCAAGCCCTGCAGAGCCATGCACCAGCCTTCAGAACAGCGACAGAACAAAAGCTGGATCGTTTGCAAGCCATGGGAGTCAATCAAACAAACAAAAAGCCCCAGGTTTTCAGGATAAGGCGCCTGGGTCAGACTTCTCAGCACCATGAGGTTGTGAATGCCGAGGTAAGACTGAAAGCAAACTGCCTGGATCAAAGCTATGCAGTCTGACTAGATGACAAGGGCAGTAAGTAAACAGTGCTTTGAGTATGCAGCAGCCAAAAGGCTCAGAAAACTGTAAAGCTGGTTGCAGATAATGTGCTCAGAGAACCTGGAGTTCTCTACCTACCTGGGGTCATATGGCATTTGCATGAGAAATTTGGACTTTGGAATGGTTTGCAGTCAGAGTTCAGAAGAGCTTTTGGCAGGTTAAACATGTTCCCAGTAAGATGATGCTGAGGATAAACATGCAAGAGAAATATATAAATGCTGTTTTCACAAGAATAGTGCTGCTTTCTTAGAACTGCCTGTATTTTAGGGAGGAGGGCTAGAATGCAGTCCTGATGGGATGCCAATACAATCCATCGAGAACACTTAGTAAATCACACAGCTTAGCAACTGAAAAGGACATGGTACGTTTTCAAATTCGAAACAAAAACAGAACCATGTTCCTCAGGAAAGAGGTGCTTGTTTAGCATGTGTTGATGCTGTTTACAAAAGGACTGGAAGTTTAACTCTTACTGTAAAATGGCCTAATAACATAATAATTACTGCATACAGCTGAATTCACTGAGATATTTTATCAAACCTTGAATTATCTGATCCATTGATCCTCTGTAATAAGGAACAGGAGGGCACCTTTGATCTTTCTCACAGAATTTAATAAGTCAAAATTAGAAAAGAGCCCTTTCAAATGAGAACAAATTTGACTAGGAGGATAACTAGGCAAGTTGTTAAATTTTAATTGTGTTTTAATGCAATTATCTAAGCTCACAGGTTTAATAGTCACAACAAATCAGGAAATAAAATGCTGCATTATTGTCACTGGTAGATTAAAGTGGCAGAAACTAGGTTTATAGAAGTATTAAGGGAAAAGAGCATTTCTTTTGTTTGCACAGTACCGAACACTCTCAAATCCAACAAGAAATGCCGTGTTCCTTAGTCAGACTTGGGAAAATGCAGTTCACTTAATGATTTTTTTTTCTATTTTAAATGATGGATATAGTTAAAGGAGTTGTTTTCTAGTTCTGTACATCCATTTTTATTCCCTTATACTGTTTCCCAGTGCTTCAACCCAGGAAAGACGTTTGTTAGTGTCAAACCACCCAGTGAAACTCTCAACTAAAAACCCCATCTCTGTAAACAAATTTGGCAACCACAATTCTTCGCCACTCACTTTGGATCTCCGCAGCCATTTCCTTCAAGACAGATCCTTGTCCACAGGGATCTTTGGACAACAGTAGACTAAATTAATCCCAGGTACTGTCAAGAAAAGAGGCACTGAAATGTGTTGCTTCCAAATAACAGCAGCCCTCTGGAGACAGCCGCTACAGCAAGCTGTTATCTGTCAGGAAGATCCAAGACCTCAGTATTAGTGATTATCTCCCACAGCTCTGTGGGCTTCACTATGTATCTGCCACAGGTGTTTGGAACATACAGTCTTTTAAAAATTGAATCTTCCTGACAACTGAGGTGTGTTAACATCTGCCTGCTGCTGCTGCACTGATCATCAGTGCCTAAATCCTAAGGGAACAACACTTAATAGCTTTCTTCACGGCTCTCCCAGTGCTGCTGTGTGGGAAGCAATGGTGACATATTGGCCAAATTTGTTGCATAAAGATCACAAGGGTTTTGAAGAGGAAAAATTACACATCTTTATAAGATTACCTGGATTTTAGTTATTTAGTTTGGTCTCCAGGTCCAGTCTGAAACCACTGGTATAGAAATGAAGGACCTGCCATTGTTCCATACTCACTTGCAAGTTACTTGGGGTATAATGCACATCAATGCTTCTTTACATCCCCAAATAAATAAAAAAAACCCTAATAAAACTAGGTATTTAACAGTTTACCTTAAGATATAGTTAACAGCAACTGGGCTTCCACTCATGACATCCACCCCGTAGGTTCACGAAATTCTAGAAGGAAAGAAAAGTAAAATAGTCAGGTAGCCTTAATTAATCCTTAGGAAGTCATTCCTGCGAAACTGTGGAAAACAAATATGGCTAGTCTGACAAGAATCAGCCACAGAAGTTATCCTTTAGCCCTTGCCCTTGGTTTTAAGTTGCTTCTGTGCATTCTCCTCAGTGTGAAGAAAGAAGGGAGCTCAGCAAGACTCGACTGGGAAGAAACATTCTGAACCTGGTGAGAGGGACTTGTGTGCAAGACTGAGAGGTCAGTTATGTTCTCAACAGTGCTACACTTCTGGTTTCTGAATTAAATGCTTAATTCCTGATGTATGGACAAGGGATGCAAAGGTAGAGACAGACATGGTGCAGTTTAACCTTGCACTGCAGTGAGTACCATTCCATAGGAAAAATCTACCTTTCTAATCTATTATATGATTTAATTATTGGGATCTTGATTAGGGTCTGTATAAAGCACAGATCACTATTAAAAACACTTTGTAGGAGCTTTCTCTATGTTCTTATTCCAAACTCAGGCAATTTACCTCTGCTCATTTAACAGTAAATTGTTTCAGTCATAGCAAGAACCTTTTTCATTATTAATCAGCACAAATTACCCCAGTATTTGTTTCTCTGAATGCATGTAAAACATCTCTGTGACTTTGTTTTGCTTTCAGTAGTTACGCCACCGGCAATTAAAACCTTTCAGCTCCACAGATCATAGTTTCCACAATTTACCTAGAGATTTTGTGAAACTTACTGCAGTGTAGCATGCCAGTATGATTTAATAGAAAAAACAGAGATTTTCACATTTTGTTTCCTTGTATATTCTATGCACATGATTGCTTTTCAGAGAATATTTCTGTTAGTGTAGGAAAAGCAACTAAGTGGCAATAAAATACCAGGAAGCACTGGGCAAAGAAATGTTCTTCTGGGCTGCAGCAGCTGTCAAACATGTCTTCTCAAAAATCCTGAAAACCATGTTAGCTGCTACATCTCAGTTTCTGTGCACCTCAGCAGTTCTTCGCTCTGGCTGGAAGCATGAGCTGTGAAACGACTGCTCACAGCATTCCGAGTTTGGCCATAGCCACGGCGTCCTGGAATTGTATCAGTGTATTCTTTGGGGTCTATTCAATGCTAAACTAAGTTTCCAAATGTTTCTTGGCTCAGCAGCCATTAACTGGACCTTGAACTTCCAGTTGTATTCAGTGGCAGGGGGCTAAACCTGCCATCTGTTTTGACAAATGTTTTCCATTGCCTCTGCATAGCTGACAGAAAACGAGGAATATTAGGAGAAGTTAAAGTTCTCTTTGTACCACCAAGAATCCTCTGAGTCCTCAGAAATCCCATCAGAACACAGCTAATTGTAATTCTGTTTGCAAAAGATTTTAGTTTGTCACGAGCTGCAGGTTTAATATCTTCCTAGATCCATATCACTTGTTCTCTGAGCATCTGCCTACTCTTCATCCCTTTGGGGCAAAAATCTTCAGAGTGGAAAATCATAGCTGCAGGCATTCTGAAAAAAAAAATAATACAGCATCACTTCTACTTGTGTCTTCTGCACTTTTCTCCAGCCCTGAACAGCCTCAGCTCTTAGCAGAACCAGGAGAGTCAAAGCAGCTTGATAAGGGTTGCCAGTTATGATATTAATTAACAAAGAAAGTGTCCAGAAATCAGTAGTAATGAAAAGCTAAAGTAATTCTTCACTTTTAGTGAGCTTTTTGGGATTCTGTGGAAAATATGTGATAATCAGGCACAACTGGTTGTTGCATAAATTGTTCCACAAGATGTGCATTTAAAATATTTGGGTTTGAAGTGGAGCTGAATAATTAATTGATGCTACCACTACAAGAGAATAAAGGAAAGATGAAAAAATAAGGATGGCTTGCTAAATGAGCTCTTTAAGTCTGAGGAGATGAACCATGTCAGCATGCAAAAATATATCATTCATGTCACATGTAACAAGACATCAGCCCTGTGATGCTGCCATGTGCCACAGAGCTATTGTGCACATGAATAAATCAAATGAGATGCAAGACATGCAATTAAGTTCAAAATATTTTTTTCCACATCTATTTCAGATGGGTAATTTATCCACACAGATGTAGCTGTCACTTTTTACAGACTGGACTGTTACTAGCAGATTGTAACTAACAAAAGCCAGGAGAGCACACGGAGCATTTAGGTTCCTGGCCATACTATAGGTTCAGCCATTGTATATGTTCCAGGAGTCTGTCTGAAGGATCCTGAGAGATTCCCAGCCTTCCCCTGGCAACCACCCACTCTACCAGGGCACAACAGAGAGGTTCTGCCCTTTCCAGATGCATCAGTGGTATCTATCTGTGCCATCCTGTGCTGCATTACTCTTTCCCAGATGTTGGCTCACAGGGTGCTGACACAACTCTTGCATCATTAGAGTATCACACCATATTATTGTGAGAAGGATCAGGAACACAGGAGAATTTTACAGCCTTTGGAATCCGTAGTGACAAGAAGAGCAAAATACGATGCTGTTGTAACACTGAACCTGCTCAGCATTACTGCCAAGGATCTTGTGCAGATCAGGCTTGTGCTGCAGCACCACAGAGGGAGAAACCTTCGAATTCACTGTGCAATTTCTATCATTGTTATCATTCCTTAAATGCTGTGTAATTACTTAAGTAATGTCATGAATAAGTATTAGTAGCTAGGTCTAGTTGGAAAGGATACAGACCTTTTATATAAAATAGTGAAACTTCATTTTCTCTTTCAATGTATTTAAACATATCACTTTCCTTTCTGAAACACAAAAATCTTCCATATTTGCCTCTCCCACTTGTCTTCACTTACAAAACCACATTGAGAGAGGAGAAAAAGTATAGAGGAAAAATTTAAAACTGGTCATATCACTAATTTTTTAATCATTATCAAATTAACTGATAAAACTTTCTTCAGAAAAAAAAAAGACTGGCAAACATAAAAGTATAAAAGTTATATAAAAGTCGATAAAGTATATATAATATAAAAGTATAATCTAGAATTTGAAAATACAACAATAGCATTTAAAGACTTGAGACAGATTTTAAGAGGATTAATTGAAGCTTCTCCTAGCATAACTGAATGATTTTACACCCTATTTTTCAGAGATATCATCTTAAATATAAAGAAGAACATAAGGAGTTCTTCACTCATCCCACTTAGAAATTATCCCCTCATCTATGAAAGCAGAGACAACAACTCTGTTGATATAAATGACAATAAAAGCAGCTGATGATTTGTGGCTGTATTTGTATTTTAAAAGGTGACCATGTAACAGCTAGTAAACACAAAACATGAGAAGAGGAGGGAAGCCCAGTGATAGTAACCATAAAACATTTAAAGGGCAAAACTAAGAAGAAATATGATTTGTTCTGTTTTAGTCCATCTGACATTTTTATATCCACATTTAACTAACAGGTCATTAATATCCACACAAATGTAAGCAAGGGAATTTTGAGCCGAGATGTCTTGTTCAAAGCAATAAAAGCTTTATTCACACTCTGCTTGTACCTCAAACATTTCAGAACTTGGCAGCCCTGAACAAGTTCTCTGAGAGCCACTAGTCCAATTGCATAGAACGGAATCAGCCAGCATCTGTTCAAAAAATCCTTGCTCTGCTATGGAAAAAGGCAATTATCATTAAAGTTTTTCCCTCAGAAAAATCTGGCTACACATGAGGGGAAAAATCAGATAGCAAGCTGTGTGCAATAGGGAGTTTTAATTTTTGCATTTTTGCCCTCTAAGTAGAAGAGATTCCTTCAAGTGAAGTCCTTTTGCAGATTACAACTTCCTAAAGAGCCACAAGAGGATTTACTCATCCAAGTTCCCTTAATACAGTGCTGTCCTATTCTGTAACATTCTTAAATGCTGAGATCAGCAGATAGCAAGAACACATGTCAGAAGTGATGTGTTCTTTTTCTTTCAGGGGAAGATACCAGGGAGCACTTTTTCAAGTTAGTTATTTGCAATTTGTCAGAAAGTCTCAGCTTCCCACTTCAAACAATGGTTTCTGCAGCTGAATTTCTCTGTGCAGACTGTGCTTCATGGAAAACAGAATATAACAGAGGAGGATTAAAATATTAGAACAGTATTTTTATCAACATAGTATTTTCGATAAATGTATCCATTTTCTTGACAAATTAAAGGGGAAAACTTGTTTCTGGGATGACCCTGTTTTTTAAAAAGAAAACCAAACAGAATCCCAAACAGAACGATGTCTTCCCAACCCTAAATCTATCTGCTTCATGATTTCAAGTTTTTAAGGCTTATTTCTATAAGGTTTGCATTTAGGCACGACTAAAGTTGTGGTTCTCACAATACTCATGAGACTAAAAATGTCAGTGTTCCAAATACATGCAATGATTAAATCTTCAAGAATGGCTTCACTGACTTTCAGGTCCCCAGCTCTGATTTTCACAGTTTTTTATTCTGAAAACAACACTATGGAGCTGGTGTGGTACTGAGTCTCATTTTGAACTGGGCTAAAACTAATTAAGACTTCTTTTATGCATTTCCCATGCTAAGGGGAGGATCCTATAGTACCTAAATCTCATGTAATTTAATGGTCTGTCAGGGCAGTCCCAGTTTTCAGTGGGAACTACAATTTTAATGCATTCTTAAAAAATTAAAGATTATTCCTCAGGGTCTTTAGCAAAATAAGGAAATGTGTTTGTTAGTATAAAATACACTCTATGTGCACAGAATTACTTTAATGCAGAGTTGGATCAGCAATAATTCAAAGAAAAGGATGCACAAGGAAGAAACTGATAGGAGACATAGGCCAGGCTTTGGGAAGCCTGGCTGAATCAATAACATGACTAATGGGTGAATCTCAGCTGAGAATACATCTTTGGGAAATGCCACTGTAAAGATGACTGGTGAGAGCAGGAAAACTGATGACTTTGTCAAAAACATCTCTGAATGTCCATGCAAGCAGAGATCATTTTTAGGGTATATGAAAATCAGATTGTTTGTCTGGGCTGACATCAGTCACTGTCCATGGATCAGGCTGTGGGCTGTGTGTGCCTTTGATGAGATCATCTTTCCACAACTCCAAAATATGTCGTGTGAAATTGTGGCAGTGGACATCCAGTTCAGCAAATATTATTCAAGGTCAAACACTTCAAAATGATGTGGAGACAGCCACAGCTATCAGAAAAGTCTGGTTTAATTACAGAATGCTCAAATAATTGACATCCACATTGGATTACTTCGGGTCCATGACTTACCTTAACATTTCTATAAGCAATGTGCTGTGTTTAACAAACTGAGCTCATCATCTGAGATCTCAGTTTTGCTTGTAAGCCCTCCTGAAAGTTTAATTGCTGCTGCCACTTGTACATGCATTTTCTCTCTGTTAAATGCTAAATTAAACGGATTTGTTTCAGGCAATTCCTGAGGCAAAATTTCTGCAAGGTTCTGGACTTTCCCTGCTTTAAAAATTAATGGCTCTCCTACTTAAAATCTAAAGTGGCCTTTAGTCACCATGTAGTTTTTCATGTGCCAGTGTTACCACTTAAATAATCTCTTCTCACTACCATTTACCTTCTGTTATGTAATATGTATGACACATCATCTGTCTTCTATTTTATTAGCCTAAATATAACAAGTTTTCCCATCTTTTCTTATGTGTCAGATGAGCTGGTAGATTCAAGCTCATATAATATTTCATTTTTATGTTTTTTTCTCCCATTTTCAGTTTCCTGCCAGGTATTCAGAATGAGTTTTGTAGGTAAAGTCTGTGGCAGGACGTTTGTCTGTGGCACATGGCACAGTCTAAACAGATCATCAGTCCTGGTCAGGAAGAAACAAGAGAGCACTCAGACTTCAGGATCTAAGTGAAACTTTTGAATTCAGAGTAATATCAATAAGTCAAAGATGAAAATAAAGTCATCTCCTTCCTTCACAGAATTTATTGATTGTTATCCTGAAAATTGCTGCCCCTCAGTTCTCTTGCTGTTCTTAGAGACATGTTCCTGCAAGGAGAATATTTTGCACCAAATGATGAGCTCATGTTGAGAGCAGCCTTCAACAAAATTTCCACGTCCAGATGGCATATGAATTATAACCTTCTATCATGGACTTAACAAGCCGTGGGCTGCTCTTAATTGTCACTTCCAGGTTTCAGTGTTGTTTATATGCCACTAATAAAACCTGCTGTTCTTCTTAATAACAAGTCAGAAAAATTTAATTTTTAAGGGATACACTTGGCATCCTACTTTCCTTCTGCCTCCTATTACATTCCTGCCATAACTTTCTCCTGTGTTTTTCGAACATAATCAGCAATAGGTCAAATTTTAATATTTTATTGAGATTTTTTTCATACCCTTTTGAGGCAAAATTCTTTAAGGGGAGAATTATATGCCCAAACCCTTCTGCTGTATCTGCTCATTACTGAGAAAAGAATTTTTTCCATTCATGGTTATTACTGTGAAGCAAATTCAGAGTCCCTGGTGAATAATATGTAAACAGAACGTGCACAATATGAAAATGCATTTCATATTTTATTATATTTTAGCTGCCTGTTAGGTATCTCACCCCAGCCAGCAATATATAATAATGTGCACAAGGCAGCTTCCTGAATTTGCATAGTTTAGAAATAGCAAAGCAGAAACAACATGGTGAGGGTAATTACTTTTAAACAATATTAGAGAAGAGCTTAGTGGATCAGTGCAGCATCTGCAAAGTTCTGCCCATTAAGAACTGCAAAGCCTTCAGATGAGGCCCTGAAGAAGATGAGCCACATGAATTCAGCCTGTTAATTGCACAGCTTTTATTAAATTAGTTGTCAGATAATTGTAAAGCAGATGTCGGAGTGGGGGCTTCCAGAGCTGCTTGAGAAAGTTCAGGGTATATAAAAGAACCACTGCTTGAGTGACCAGGAACAAGACCTGCTATCAGCACAGTCTGAGCCCAGGACTCCTGTGCTTCCCCACAGGGTTAAAAGGAGGGCTCAGGCAGGGATGTCCTGCTCCCCAGCCCCAGGCATGCTCCTCTGGGCTGGCCAGACCTGTCCCTACGGATTAGGAGAGCCCCAAATGCAGGGAGTGTGTGCAAAGAGAGGTGAGGGCATTGAAAGGCTCCCCTGGAAGGTGAGGATGTGCAGATCTCCCATCCTCACATTTCTCCCCACAGAGCAGCATTCAGGACAGCAGACCAAGGTCATCCTTCATAACCACAAAGCTGCCTGGCCAGCCCTTCTATGGATGGGATCTCCCAGGAAGTCACTTCAACCCCAAGGCCACATGTGCAGCTGTAAAACATCCACATGGCCCGCAGGAAAGGCTCCTTCCTTCAGCCTTCTCGGCATTTCCCAGCACAAAGTGCAGCTGTTTGGGGTTTGTGCAGGGAACAATTTGGAATTATGGCTTTGAAAATCCTTCACTTTTTATAGCTATTTGAAAAGTGAATGCAACAGGAACTCACCGCAGAGAGGCCAGCTAACCCAGCAGTGCGGTTTGCACGCTTCCTCTCGACACACATCAAAGGCAAACCCAAACAAAAAGGCTTTTCTTTGCACTTATAATTGGCACTGGGCAGAGGCCTGCTCTCTTATGCAGGCCCCTGAAAGAAAAGTAACCTGATAATGCAAACTGGAGACAGACAATTCAAAAGAAGGAGTTCACCCCAACAGCTACACAGATGCCTGGCTTGGCCAGTGACCCCTTCAAATTGATGAGGAAGTAGAGAAGAGCAGCACATTCAGAGCAGGTTACATCAGCACAGCCTGGGAGCTCCAGAAGAAACAATGTCACTTTGTCACCAAAAGCATCCCCCTAACAGCCAGCCCTGCTCCAGCCTTGGTCTCCTCACCTACATGCAGGAAAAAAGTTATCCTGGCTCCAGGACAGACTATACACCATGGACTTGGATCCCTAAGCTCCAAGTGGCTCTTTCAGGCTCCAACAGCATATTAAATTTTTTTCTCAGAATGTTAGTCATGCTTAAAAGACAAATATTGCATGAACATATATGAGGTTCCAACATGCTACAGACTTGTATGCAAAGTAGAAATAAAATCCCACTCAAGTTTTTTTTAGACTTTCTCCCTCTCGATTTCTGGGAGCAACTCCTGCTTTGCCTTTAGAAGTCTCTGCTCTGACTCCATGCACTAATACAATTGGAACTATATTGCACATTAACAGGAACTCTGTTGTATATTAAGATGTATGCACAGTACATTCCTTTAATCACACCATGAGCTTCCTGAACTGTATTATTTTTCATCTGTTTTTTGAGTAAATACTATAGAAAAAAAGAAAAAAAAGCTGTGTTCTTCCAGTGTTTTGGAATGTGTATTCTGGGGTAAGAAAGTATTATGTTGGATTTAGTGTACTTTGGTACTTCTGTCTCAGTTACTCAAGATCAAACCTGAATTCCCCCAGCCAGGGGGAGGGTGGGAATCACAGTAACCCGGGGTTACATGGTACAAATTATATTTACAGTTGGCTACAATCAAATACATCCTACCATCAGCAAGACAACCAATCACTGAAGGATACTAACCAAATTCCATATTTTCTGTGAGTTAAATCAGCTGTCCTGACCTTGTTTCCATACACTGGAAGATGTTATGTACCTACTGAATTGGTATTGTTGGCTATAAGGTGCAGCATTTTGTTCTTCAGGGCATTTTGGAGCAACTGCATGCAGAACAGCATAGTGTAGGTTTTGGAGTATTTTCCATAACATTAGCGATTTCAGTCAGATTTTAATTCCTACAGGAATGGTGTTATTTCATTTAAGAGGAACATCTCTGCAGCAGCTTTTCTGGCAGAGACAGCTCCATCAGGAATCTCTTGTTTCTGTATATTGGGTCAGCTTCTCTCAGGGGTCAGTCCTGCAAACTCTTTTTGGGCCTGGGGAAAGCAGTGTCCTCTTTCTTTTGGACAATCAAATCAGATAACTATAACCCATTTCTTGATTTTTTTAATGATTTAACTCTTTCCTTTTGCATACTGATTTCTCAAATGTTTTCTGCTGTGAACAGCCTGTGAAATATTTTCTGCCTTCAATACACATTGCAGGATAAGACCTGTCCTTAGCAGAAGCAATTTTCACACTTCCACATCCTATTCAAGCCCCTCAGATTGTCATGCAAGTAGCTTCAGCAACTACTCTGATAACACCAAACTTCCTGAAAAACATACCAGACAATAGAGAAAGGTTCCCCAAAAGTCTCATTCATTGACCCAAAAATTATCATTTCCCTCACTCTCTCAGATGTTTGAATCCCTACATAATCCAAATTGCACACAGCAGAAGCAATCCTGTGCTCAGAGGAAAGCAGACCTGAAAGGTCAAACAAATCTCAAGCCTTTCTGCTTCCAAAGGAGTGGCTAATGACTTGTTCTTTGGGAAGACTGGAAAGAGTTCAAATATGAAGGCGTGATTAAGAGAAGAAAAATCTTCCACACCAATTACAGCTTCCATGCTTTTGGCCAGAATCCATAACCCAGCTTCCAGGGACAGCCTGATGACTTCTCAGTTGCCTTTTGCTCCACAGGGTCAAAAGGATAGATGCATGCTATCAGCTTGCTATTTTATAAGCTGGAAAATAGAGAAATTGGATGGCAGGCTGCCTCAGGAATTCTTTTGGAACATAATTGGCACTAAAAGTTTTCCCAGAAGAAAATGATTCAGGTTTCAAAATTTTCTTGAGATTGAGGACTGCATGCAAGCTATGTTTCTCTCCAGCTCATCATCACTACTGTGTCCAATGCCATTGCAGCTTCAAAAAAACCTTCAAAACACAGGAAATTAGAATAAAGTAACAAATTCCAGCACTTTTTAAAGCACCATGCTCTACATGCTCTCATTTGGCAGTCTGCTGCTTTCCAGCACTTGTTAGCATGCTCCTCTCTCTGCATTTGTCTGCTGCCTTTTGGCTGACACAGCCAGAATTGCACACATCCATGCCAACAGCATCCAAGGAGTTCTCCAAAGTGAGAGCTTGTGCATTTACTGATGGTTGCCCAATGATGTGGACAGTTTCAGATCCCAACAATGCTCTAAGTATTGCCAGGTGAGAGAGAAAAGTGTGAATCTGTGGTGATGGCATGAGAATTTTAGTGAACTGAGCAAAGATACACAGTGATAAGGCATTGTCTGCAATACTCAGAGCTGCAGGAAAGAATGTAGAAATTTGAGAAGGAACCATCATACTTGCAGCTGCATGTATGAGAACCACAGGTTAAGAGTCACTGTCACAGTTAGGTCCCATTCATCTTTCAGGGTTTGTCACCAATTCAGTGGATAAAATCCACAGCTCTCATGAGTCTTCTTTGTGCTCTTGTAGGTTTTTGGCTTTACCTCCACATTACTTGATCCCAGCAGCAGTTCAAGGGTGAGGCAGGAGGAAAGGGTGCAAAAAATATTCTTAATGGTTCCATCTTTAAGAACAGCTCCTCGGATAAAACATCTATGTGGCTGCTGTAATTTGCATTAGGGAACATCTTGTTCCACAAAACTCAAGAGAAATTATCCCATTTCAATGATAAAAAGTAATTGGAATCACCCCTGCCTTTTTCTGCACGGATCATGAACAAAAAGAAATTGGGCCAGTGTTTGAGGTTTGACAAGCACTTGCTGGCTTTTTACTCTCTGGCTTTATGCAGCTGTGATCAGCAGCACTTTAGGGAAGAGTGGAGCTGGTATAGATATTTCCAGTTCACCAGCAGTAATTAGATCTGTGAGCATGAATATAAATCTGAAGACCTGACACCCAAATGGCTGCTTCTGGGCATATTTCTATTTACTGTCTCAAGAGCCTTCTTTAATCTCTTGTAAAACTCTGTGTCTCATTCAGATTAAACCCTGGCATAAATTTCTTGTCTTTCCACTTCACGCCCATGGAAATGATTTGGCTGCATTACACAGCAGTTCCAAGGACATGATCCACAGATACCAGAAATGGCAAGAACTTATCTAAGTAGTAAACAGCCAGCACAGCCAAGGTCACACACACCTTAAACTTAAACTGAGTGGCTGGGCTTGAGTGTTCCCCTCCAAGCAGACAACCAAATACACAGTTTGCCTTAACAGAACTGAAGAGACTTACAAGTGGAATTTCCTTTTGGATTTCCTTAGTTCCTTACAAGAGCATTAATAAATTATTTCTCAATTACATTCTGTATTTTGGCACAGTTTAGCAGAGTGGGAGGACAACAAACTTGGGTCCTGTGAGGGAGGAATTCAGCAGGCAATGATCAGAACAGGGATGTGACTGCTGCCCCTTGCCTTTTTTCTTCAAAGCAAAAGTTTGTCAAAAATAACTGGAGAATGGACAGTGAGAGGATGAACAGCCTGCAGGAAGCTCATAACCAGGATAAACAACATAATGCAGTCAATAGTTGGCATGTTCTGCTATTTCTTTATCCATATTAAGAGTCAAGTATCAATTACCTATAACATACAGCACATTTTACAGAGTAGCTCCAGGAGTCCTCAAATCACAAACACACTCCTGACATTCTCCTGAATAAAAAAATAGATAGCAACTATTCCTACAAAACAGCAGCAGTGGAGCAGAACAAAGATGAAAAAAAAATAAAGCCTTCTATAACATCTTTAAAAACTGTTTTTGAAACAAGGAATGTTAATACATTAATCATAAGTTAAGCTTCAAGAGACAAGTAAAAACACCATCAAGTAGTATTGGAAGCTCTAACATTTAATATTTTAAGTAAAAGGCAAAAGGAAACTTTCAAGTTTAAGCTGAAGTACAAATTTGCTTTGTGACTTGGGGCCATGTTCTCGTCTCCTTTGTGCCTCTATGCACCCAGCTGGAAAGTGTAATAATAAATTTAAAAACACAAAAACAAAAAGCAACCCTGCAACGAGATCCAGATGCTCCATTAAACTGCCATTCCCCTTAAACACCTTCCAAACCATAGCTAAATAGAAATATGCCTGACAGCTGGATTTTAGGCATGCCTGTGAAACCATAGAACAGTCTTTATCTGTTTTCCAACAATTAGAAGCTACCATGTCTCTTCGGGAACTGGAACCACATTAGCTCCTTCTATCCATAATAAGGTAATTAGAACAGAACTACACTGATGCCACCTCAAGATTAAAGGATCATACACTTCATGATTCTGTTTGTACAGTAACTTATTGTGTGGTTTACCTTGGCCAGGCAACGTGCACACTGAGACTGCTGCGTGTTACATGAAATTCAGTCTTTCCACTGTTACCATGTCTTTCCCTGGCTTTTTAATTCCCTGCCCTTTCTGAACTTTCTATGGGGTTTTCTCATCTTTACCTGTTTAGATCACACCATTTTACCAAGGCGTATATTGTTATTCTGTGTACTTACAAAATGGTGATTGGAGCTGAATCTGGGCATACAAGAAATTATGCTCATTATCTCAAAATGTTTTAGTCAGAGTTTTAGCTGGATATACTTTAGCTGCACAAAAAAAAATTGGAGAAAACACTAGGACTGCCATGTAATTAAAGACTGATACCATCATAGACACAGAAGAAATTAAACTTGCATGAGTGTCTGCAACACCACTGCTTTGTGTGTGTGGTGTTCGGCTTTGCTACATCGACCTCCTTTCCAGTATCATTTTGTAGGAGGCATTTGCAGTAGATAGCACCAAACACCAGACTTCCTGCAGAACACATCTGTCAGTTGTGCTGGCTCACACTGCCCTGCTAGAATCTCTAAGTGAAGAACATGACATGGGGCTCCTTCAGAAGCAGTTTCTTCTCAGATATTAAGGACATGCCCATGAAGCCCTGAGTGCTGTTGAAGTAGTGTTCTACTTCTAATGGAAGTGCTCAGCTGAAGTGTGATACCTATAGAGGAATGCCTTCCTGCAAATGGATGAAGGGCTCCCAGGGCATTCCATAAAATGAGGAATTTCTAATGCTTACCTTACTGCAACCTGGGAGAAGTGTTGCTAAGCTCTATTAGTGTCCTTGAAGGTTACTTTCTTGCCTCAATAGAAAAAAAAAATCCTAGTGAATAACTTTACCACTTTTCTCTGAAAAAGTTACAACCTCAGGATAGGCCAGAAGCAAGTATGTCTCTCAGAACTCATTCTTAAATTATCAGCATCTCTTTTCTAGGTGAGCACAGTGCTCCACATGCTCTTATTTCTTATTGCTGGTAAACAGGATACACTGGCTCCAGGAGATTTCAAGCTCAGCATAACTGCACATGATAATTGCCATTTTCTTTAAAACATCCATCACCACTTGAGTAGATTATCAGGCTCACAGCTGAAATAACAAAATGTGGTTGCTTCCCAAAGGACATGGAAAGTGTTAAAACATGACATTACTAAGTGGCAAATGACAAAAGACAACCAAGGGAATGGAAACTGATTTACACCAACTGGAATGAAAAAATTGCAGTCACTGCCAGTGCTGAGATCCATCAGAGGCCCTAAGGCGTGTGCTCCATTGGAATGTGGCTTCTCCCATGCAACTCCCAGATACCACAGGGCACGGTCCTCCGTGTCCCCAGCCGCAACGCCACAGCTCATTGCCACCTGGTGGCTGAGAATGTTTAATACAGCCCACCTTGACTCCTGGCCTTTGCATCGTTTCAGGGGGGTATTTTCTAAGTTTACTCCCTCTTACAGATCAGCTCCTTCCCATGGTATTGCATGGCAATGCACCAGACACCCACATCAGCAACTGCAACCGCAGCTGAATTTCTATTTACTGGAAATATCTAAGGTAGCACGTTGCTAAAGTGATTTCCTGCTTCTAAAGCAATATGAAATCACAGTACCAGTTTCCAGCTAAGAGTGACATGCAGCTAAGCACAATCACCTCAACTGGGACCTGCACCTCAGCAGTTGCCCGATGCTTACATTTTATCACAATGAAAAATGTTATAGATTATTCAAAATAAGGTCACAGGCACTTACAACGAGACTTTCATCTCTGCTCTGCATATGGTTCACTAACTTTAAATTAAAGTGAAAGAAGAAAATTAGTACAGGCAAAAAAATGAGCCCCATTTTTATAACAGCCTGAATCTTGACCCTTAGAATCCAATACAGCCTTCTTACATCCTAAAAATTATAACATACTCCTTTGCATCTGTATTTCTTAAGCTGGCCTACCCCTAACCCAACCCCATCCAAAACTGGGCAGCTGAATAGTTGTGGACAGACAATTGCCAGTTCAGATGCCAAAAAAATGCCCTTTAAAAGACAAAGCCAGATGTGAATACCAAATTGTGCAAGTGCTCAAGTGAAAATAATAAAATCATAGGCTTGAGCTTGATCCACCCATTCATTTTGGGCAGAACTTGCCTAGAAAAGTTAATGGGTTTGACCTCAGTTTCAAGAGATGAAGCTAGATCATGTGGAGCAGGGCCTTTGATGTCAGTAAAGTTATGCCTGATTTACCCCAGCCTAACCAAAGTTAGAATCTAGTCTGAGGGTAAAAACATCTTTTTTAGGGGCTAGTCCTCCCCTATGCAGGTGTGTAGCTGCACCAGAGTAGCTGTTCTTTCCCTGTGATTTGGAATATTTCACTGTTTCCTCCTGGTCACAGTGCAGGAGAGATTCTCAGGTTCACAGTTATTATGGGACATTGCCCAGCAAAGGGAACTTTTCTTACACACTTCTCATATGACCCTGTTTTCCTGCATTCTCTTCTAATAATTTACATCTCCAGCCTGACCAGAACTGGGAAACCCACGGGGTGGGATAATCTACATTTTCTCCAAGTCTGGAAAGTCAGCTAGTAGTTCTGAAGTAAAAAAAATATGAGAGATGAAGATACAGGTTGTACTTACTTTGGTGATCTTGAAAATCAGGATTCTCCTGCTAGAGGGATTAATGCAAGCCTAACTATTCAGGGAAGGAATATATTAGTGACAGAAGGGGTGATGAAGTAGGAGCAGAAAAATCCCCTAGATCAAGTGAATAGAAAGCAAATTCATTATTGGTTTTGACTGCCAAAATATCTTCCTATACCTGCCCCTCCTGATAATTCAGTAAATTACATCCCACAGTGTTTTTTCTCCCTATGGAACCACACAGAACATTTACTTTCCTTTGCCTTAAAGCACCAGCTCAGTGCAGGAAAGCCAAGTGTGCTGAAAAAGGCTTTCAGGCACACACTAGCAGATGCACAGCCACTGGTCACAGCACCTGGGACCCAGCTCTGGTCCCAAAGCCTTCTGAAGGCTGCCTGAGAGCTGAATGAGTGGCTGCACTGAGCACGTTTCCCTGGAGCTCAACAGAGAGGCACTGGATGGGCGGGGAAACCTCGAGTCAGGCACAAGAATATGACTGCAAAAGGCCACGAGCATCCTGTTCTAATGTCGACATTAGCCCTGCCTGGAGCAGAGGAATGGAACTAAATCACTTCCTGAAATCCCTTCCAACATAAATATTCAGAGATATTACCAACATCTTTAAAATTTCACATTTTTTTTTAAACAATAGTTAAACACAAATAGCGGAACGGAACCTCTCCAGAAATAAGCTGTGCACTATTAATAAGCATAGTGTAATAAAAACTTTAAGTGAGCCTTAAGTGACCATTAAACACATAATAATGCACTTTCCTACAGACAGCAATGAAATTGAGCACTAAACACTACAGGCAGAACAAAATCATTTAGCATAGATGCCTTGAAAGTTCATTATTAAAATAAAAAACAAAGGGTATTTGTTCTCCCTACATGGGGTGCCATATGAAGAACTCATTCCCACATTTCTACTAGACACTGGTTTAGCTGAAATTAACTCTGTGCTTAGGAGAGCAGAGTTACATATAAAGCTTCTTAGAAGTTGCTGGAGAGATTTTTGCCTGATAGAAATATTGCAGTAGGCTCACATGTTTTGTTTGCAGCTTTTACAATTAGCAACACAAAACACTGGCTAGACAATGAAGAAGAAATGCTGTGAAGAATATTGTTTTCTGGCCAGGTAGACACAGTTCCTTTTGTGATAGCATAAGCTTGGTTTGTTTGCTTTATCACTGCTTGTGTGCTCTGCAGCTCTCAGTCATCAGACTTTTCCAATGGCTGTCACTGTCTCAGCCACTGGTGTGACTTACAGCATTCCTGCTGCAAGCACAGTTTCATGGATGAAGCCTGCTATAGGAAGTGAAAAAGTCTATGATCAGTTTTCTCAATTCATGTTGCTTTGCTTCATGTACCACACAAGCCAGTCAGTAAACAACTGCTTCTAAAGATGGGTAGACAGACCCACCTGAGGGTGGGAATGGACTATACTGTTTATCTTAATCAGACAGAACTCATCTGCCTCAGCCAGAAAAGCCAGTATTTCTGTGACAGAGGTTTCAGATATACACCCCACCCCAAACAATCAAAGGTTCCTGCTGACATGGAGCTACATAAAATCTAAGAACAAGTTCTTTCTATTTTCAATTTGATCAGCAGATGCATCCAACTTTTTCCTTCCTTATAAGTCTACACAAAAAGTGAGGTGTACCTTGCATTTCCAGCCCCTTGGTGCTCTTTCTATAGTACAAGTCAAACTAGCCTTAACCCAATAAATAAATATTTCCAGTCTTGCTGCCTTCTCTGTGCCCTGCCCAACTGCAATGACATCACAGTGGCAGCTCCCAGCACTCTGAGATGATGGGAAAGAATAAACAGTGCTCCATCTGCAGTTCATTTGCTCTCGCTGTGCAAAAGGGACCAAAACAAGCCCTTGACTGATGGTTGCTTTCCACAGTTTGGTGGCAACAGCTTTGCAAATGAACTATTTCAGGCAGGAGCTGGTGGCAGTTATTTGATAAAACACAGCAGTGCTGATAATACACGAGGCTTTTTTTAACATGGACTTTGTAAATGATAGGATTCAAGGACAAACTTGTCAGGTCAAATCTGCCCCAGGTGCTGAATGTGTAAAAGCTGAGAGGTAGAGATTACTGCAGGGAAGATTAATGACACTATTAACATGACTCTCTGGAGCTACATAGCTCTGCTCAGAGGAAAAGTTTGGGTTGCAGGCATAGTAAATGAAGTCTGGGTATGCTCTAGGCATATTATTGCTCCCTTTTGTGTACAGAGATGTTTTATTTCAGAGTTATTCAAATATACTCAAGCTGTATAAGTGAACTTTAAAAATTAACACATAAAAAAGTTCTTTTAGCTGATGAATCAGTTACAAGGTAAAATCAGCACAGGTTTGCATCAAAATACCTTCTATTTGATATTATCCAGCTAACCTGTACTGAAAGTGCAAAATACTCACAGCAATATGCACAGCTGCTCTCTGTAACAGAACATGTTTTCCATGCTGCTGCAATGCAATCAGTATGTGCTATTTTTAATTATGGTAATTTCAAATGATATTAATTTCAAACTGAGCTCTGATTCTCCTCAGAAAAACCATTCTATAGCTCATTGGATGTGAAGTACTCCTGAATAGAGAACACATTACTTGTGTCAAACAGTAAGACTTGAAGCCATTGTGGACAATATCCTTTCCTTGTGAAATAAGCCAAGACTCTTCTAATTTCATGACTTCACTCATTTATATTGGCTGAAGGGATGGCACCCAAGGGAGGCAGGGCCACCCAGAGTGAAGGGCAAAAATTTTTTGTTCCCCTGACTTCATCCTTCATTTACAGCTGGTCCTGTTGCTTGCCAATACTGTCAAGGAAAATTTTGAGATCTGCTAAGGGGTTTTAGCTCATCTTCCTGTCATTCAACAATTTCAGTTTCAGGGACAAGAAGCCATTTTGGGGGAAAGAGGATTGTGAGAATGTGACATAAATGCTCCTGAGTTTAATGGAAAATTCACCAAATTCAGTTCACTGAGTTATTTTTCAGTCATCCCTGAGTTTCCAGAGATGGATAAATAATTCAGTCAAACATAAACATAATAAATTTTGAAATCTGTTAAATAAAGGAGCCTTTTTTTTCCTGATCACGTCCTGAGGTTCATTTTGGGTTAGTGGAAATGCATTGTGATTAAAGCACTGCACATCCCCAGAGCAACATCCTGTTCCCAGGTCAGCCCATGAGGATCTTTTCTTGCTATTGGTTTGCAAAGTTCCTGAATATTAATGGGCCTTTTTCTCTTCAGATTAGGCTGAACTCTTGCACTAACTCTGGAGACCAGGCTGGGAATATGCAGCACTCAGATTTCTCATCTGCAAAATGTTTTTCTTTACATCACAGAGACATGAGGAACATGAATTAAAATAGTTCCCAGGTAGGGAGGGCTTTTGAAAAAAGGGGTATGTAGGGGCTGTGCAAATTCATCCAGTGTGAGCAGGTGTTCTCGTCCCTTTTGCTCCCACTGGAAGTTCCTGGCATGTGATGTGGCCATAATTGTATGCCAGGACTTTACTTTTGACCAAAGCTGCTTCTATTTCAGAGTATTATAGGAAGGTAAAGAAGGAACATGCTGGTGTTTAAAGTTCAGTGCTGCTTCTCTATTTATCTCTCAAGTACCTTGCAGAGCCCTAACTGAAAGCTTGAAGTTCTGTACTAATTCATTGAGATATTTATTTTATAGTCTTTCATTCCTTCTTTTTGCAATGAAGGCAGTGACAATATTAAGCTGTGTGCCATGTTTTATTTGGGTATGAAATTTCAGGATATCTGCTAAAACCCAAAGTGGCTGACTAACTCCATCCACCTTTCCTTTTCTCATAATTATTTACGTGTAACCACCAGGAGACAGCGTGTCATAATACTCATTCATACTTGCAAACCCCAAACAAGGAGAGAGCTGAGCCAGAACTAAGTCAAACATACAGAGAAAGAGACAAGTACATCTGGCTGGAATAAACAGCCAGCTTTTTGCTTCCTCTTCTGGAAACTTTCTTGACTTTTGTTCTATCTCAGTTTATCCTCTCAGAGATGGAATGGCCTGCTTTGGCATTTGTGTAGCAGTTCAAAGAATCCTCAGATTCGGGGGTCATTAAAGACTTAAATGTCCATGAGCAAAAGCAGAACTGATTGTCAGAGCTGACAACCCATTGCTCTGTAGATGAGCACAGGCTGAAGGAAAGAATCCTGACTGTATAATCAGTTCTCCATCCACAAAGCCAATACCAACAGGGGTGAGAATGATGAGCATTCCTCACTGCTCTTCTAAAGTTTGAAGCACCCTGAATCCTAATGAAAGAGAGCTTGGGGAAATATGCACAACAAATTGAATCAAACTGGAAATGCTGTTTTCCTCCAGAACAGACTTGGGGAATTAATGGTAGAAACCTCCATTTATTTTATCTGTCTCCATGCCATGGTAACTTGCTGTGTATTTTTAAGTACAATAAAAAGTTCAGTTTATTCTTCTCTGAAGTTATTCTAATGGAGTCATTCATCCTTTTTTAACAAAATTGCAACAGAACATCACAAAAACATTTACTGGGGAGGCTGAAGAATGGTAAACAGAAAGACACTTAGGATTTAATAGTAATATTTGTCATATTTGTCATAGATGAGTAGGTACATTCAGTTATTTCTACTGACTCCCCTAATCCTAAACCTATGCTCCAGACAGAGGTTTCAAAGATATTTTACTAAAAGGAATGAATTTTCTCAAAATTCACTCAGTCATGTTTAAAAACTTATACAGAAAATACATGTAGAAAAAGCTGTTACAGAAAGGTAAAACAAAACCAAATTTTATCTAATGCTTTAAAGAAAAAGGTTTCTCTGATTGTAATTGATTATTCTAAAATTAGATCATATACAGCAGAAACATGAGGGTATTTACAAGGTAAATGCTACCAGAAAGATAAAATCTAAGTGTCGGTGGTAACTTCCAGTGGTCTGTATATGGCCTTCATTTTGTTAATTACAGTAATTTAGCATTAACTCCTAGAAATGAATTTTTAAAATTTTATCTTTTATGTTTCTTAGTTAGAGCTCTCATCTCTCTCCTAGCTGAGGGAACTGAGCTTTCTTACAGAAAGTATATCCAAAGGTTTCCACAGCTCACAAATCCTTCAGCAGCAGCTCCATGTCTGTTCAATTACTCTACAGTTTAACTAAAACAGCATTTCAAGAAAAGGTGAGCGTTTGCTTTTGCAGATTTCCTCTGCACATCTGCCTAGACTAAATCCAGAGTTATTTTGCTTTTAGCACACAGGCTTGGAAATAAAAAGCTTGATAGTCAAAAGGTCACAAATAGGAGTGTTTTTCTAGAGCCAGACCTATGTGGATAGGCACTCACATGTACATAACTCTTCCAAATTTGAAAGAGCACCCAAATGTGTAAAATTAGGAACCCTTTTTGTCAGGTGGCCTTGAATGAACTGGGCTTCCCCTACACAGGGACCAAAGATAGAAGTTAACCATATTGGGAGGTTTTATAATTTTTGTGTAAGAAAACTTATCTTCCAGCTACATTTACCCACCTCAAACAATGAGATCACCACAAATGCATCTGCCTTGCTTTGGGAGTAAATCTATTTATATCCAAAGCTTTGAATTTTTACTGCCTAGTAACACAGGACAAGACTAAGGAGATAAAAAAAGGAGAAAGTAGTTCATAGCTATCTGATAGTTGGTGCCTTTCCCCATCCTGGAAAGTTTTACAAGCAACTGTTGCTTATTACTTTATGGGTTTGAGACCTCATTCTGAAATCAGCAATTTGAAATTTGGCTTGAAGACACTTCCCAAATCCGGTACTTAAGCTTTAATGGTGCAAGACTAATGAAAGGGCAGGATATGCATAGATTATTGTAAATAAATAGTATGATGTGCCAGGAAAAATGAGGAAGAGAAGTAATGAAAGACAAGTGTTCTACCAGGATTTAGTGAGTCCCATCTCAGACTGGCACCAGCACAGTGAAGTTCTCCCATTAGGAACTCGAGCAAAGCTGCAAGGCACAAAGCTGTGAGCTTTCTTTTGTACTGAAAATGTTTTGAGTAGGTACTTCTCAGGAATTTATCATAATGAAGAACTATGCTTCCCTACTTGAAATGTCTCGTGGTTTTAATAAATTAAGGTAAATTATTCCAATTAGATATTTTTCTTAGGATTTTTTTTTCCATTTAGGGGGAAAGAGATGACTGTTCTGAGAAGGATTTAGTGCAGGCACTAAAGCTGTGCTGCTGGAAAGGGTTAGTAGCAAGTGAAACAGATCTCGAATGTCAACTCATTCTCTTTATGTTTCATTGCAGTCAGGCTTGGGCAAACCCGAGCAAATTGAAGTGTGTGCAAACACACATCCTCCTGCTTATGGGACGTAAAACTCCAGGAGAGCTGAAATACTGTGACAGAGAACAAATACAGAATGGTATAAACAGATTTCATTGCACTTGGTAGTCCTCAGCTAAAGCTTTCGTGTATTCACACACTGCCAGCCCCAATAAAGACAGCATTTAACAAAACTGCATGTAAAGTCCAAACCCAGGATCCAATTACATTTTAATGTATAAATAAACTCTGGATGCAAGTATTTCATTGCTAGTCTGGGCACAAAAAGCTTAAGATCTGACCCCCTTGTTCAGTCTTCTGCAGATCAAAGAATGCCCTAAACTTTGTCATTATTATTTTAAAATGCTCTTAATTAAACTCAGAACAAGCTGTAGCTAGAAGGTCGTAATTTAAGTGCTGTAGACCACGGAGATGCAGCTCTGAGGAAAAGTGTGTTTTTGTGTTGCTAGGGGAACTCTTAATGTGCTATGGCACCAGGAACGTTTGGCAAAACAAGAAATGAAGCAGAAGTAAGTATTCGGTAATGAAAAACACGAGAAGATTAAATCAAGGCCTAGAACTCCAAAAGAGGGAGAGAGACAGCATTTTAAAGAGTATTTTAGAAGAGTGGTATAATGTCTGTTTAAAATACTTATTTAGAAAACTTATATTTAGTTATTTCAGGGGAAAAGTTTAGACGTGAATTATTGCCAGAGATTGCTTAAATAAAAGGACTAATGGTGCTCTGAAGGGTCTCAGACATCTGATGTTCAATCAGTGCAAAGGTGTGGACTGGGATGTTCCACAGCATTTTCTCAGAAATCCAGAACATGTTTTCTGAGAAAACATTTTTCTCAGAAATTCGGAAACCTGAAGTTTTTAAACTTCAGAATTCGGTATAAATCAGATCTTAAGAAATCTGTCAATCCTTTATGGATGGTTGTGCCATTTTGTACAGCAATCCTCTCTCAGAGAAATACAAAAATCCTTTTGAACTTAAGCCTAAACAAAGACTTTCTCCATTTCCTAGGGATTGAAACCACTGCTCTAGATCAGAACCAATAGTTATGGGGTATGGTGCTCAGCTAAGCAATGCCCATTTATACCCACTGAGTAGGTAATCCATAAAATACGGAGAAATTAATGCCAAGGAAACAAGCTTTTGTATAGCTTGAGTAGAACTGTGTGAATAATTGATTTTTTGGCCAACTGATCACACTGTGTCACCTAGGGACACTGAAGTATTAAGTGAGTATAGCTAAACCTAATCTCAGGCATAGTTTGGTATTTAAAATTACACTATCTAAATATTGAAACAAAACATTTTGACCAGTCTCAGAGAAATCTACTTGCTTGGGTCAAAATTATTTGAATAAACAGTCTGAGGTTACTTCATCCTTTAACTGCCCTGACATTATTTTGCTGCATTTATTTGAAAATATTTCCAAGCAGAGTGGCAGGAAAGCAATCCTGATTCAAAAGCATTTTATACCCAAATGATTGACATAATATATGTTTAATCATACAGGAACTGAGCACTGCTTGATAGAAATCTTCCTGTCTCTCCCAGCATCCACAGAGCAATGCTAATTTATACCAGATGCACATCTGGCCTGGCCTGTGTAAAGAAGCTGTTGAGGTGGAAATTTAATATTTAAACTAGTACAAACCTACAGAGTTCTGCAATAAAATCAGATTTGGGTAAAGGATTAGTTACTCCTTTCATTATCTACTAAAGCAAGCTTATTTTTACAGCAGAGAGAAATCGCAAATAATTGGAATCAATATTTTTGCTGCTAATTCGGTGTCAATGTCATTACACCCTGAAGGTATTTAGCTCTGAAGTGGGTGTGTGACATAATTAAACATGGTGACAAAGTGACCCAGCACCTCAGGTTTCCTCCCTGCTTTCATACAGAGCTGCACACAGCCACAGCCACATACATGAACTGTTTATAGAGAGCTGAACTTTTGATACATCACAATGCCCTTAAGTCATAAACTCTGAAGATCAAGGAAGGTAAGAATAGAAATATTCACCATACCAGGCTTTTTATGAATCAAGGGTTGCTGAAGATACTTTTGGGACCAAGGCTTGAGCTTAGCAAGTTCCTAAAGAGAAACAGCTTTTGCATCAGTCCCCTTTCCTCTCTAACTCCCCCAGTTCTGCTGCTTTTTCTTCTCATTTCTGCTTCCTTCCTTCTTTTTATCAAGCTATAAGAAGGGGGAAAGGATAAGATGGGGCTTGAATTATGACTTTTCTTCTGTGTTTGTTTCTGTTTCCAAAAAGTGGGACTAGTCCTGAGAGCAGGTGACTGGTGCCACCTCGATGACTGAAGAGGATGTAGAAGAGCAGCATGGTTGGCTCCCTATTGTCCTGCCTTTCCTAAGGAAACTTTATCCTCCCTAGCCTTAATGGGGTTTGTCTGACTTTGCTGTTGATGGGTCTGAGTGATCACAAGTTTGAACGTAAGACCTGAAAAAGATAAACAGAGTAATAGAATATTAAGCTGCCATGTGGTTTTTCTTAGCTTCCACCTGACATTCCGGAGATTTAATTAAATTTCTCCAGTTCTGGCCACTGCTGGTTAGTGTGACAGAACAGAGAGGGATCACTGGAGTTTGTGCAGTCCTTGCCTGACCTGAGGCACAGCAATGTGAGGATGTGCTGGAAAGTCCTATGGGGAGTCAGAGGATACAAGGAAGAGTGTAGTGCATCTTCACCCCCACAGCACTACAGTATTCTCCTCACATTATTTTCCTTGGATTAGTCTGGCTTTTTTTCCAATGAGATGCCTGTTGGGTAATGGGGGCATTTAGATAACAGCTCTAATCAGCCTTACAGCTCCTGCTTTTCTCTGTAATGGTCTCTGATTGGCACTGCTTCCATATCCACCTTCAGTGTACTCTGAAAAAAGCACATTGTGGAAGGAAGGTGGTGGGAGAAACAAAAGGTATTCACCATCAACAGGAAAGGAATAATTCTGTAGATATTTATTTGTTAATCTATCTCAGTCTCTGTGTGCTCTGTTATTGCCTGCCCAATGGGTGAACTCTTGTAGAATTAGCAACAGACTTCCCAAAGCTTAGGGATGAGGTAATGGTGCACTGGAAGTGTGACCAGCACGACTGTGAGTGCTGCAGGACACTGCACATGCTACACAACAAACTGTTGATTGCACTTTCAGCAACAACAGCAGCTGCAATTTTTCCAGGGATGATGAAACACTGGAATATGAGCAGTTTGATGTCCTTTCTTAAGAATGGATTTGAGTCAAAGACATCAAAGCATAGACAAGGACTTCAGGCTGTATTAATACCCCTTTGTTACTAGGTTTGAAATATCAGCTGTTTCTATTATTTTTGAATTAATAATTCTTCTTTACATTTTAGGCCAGCAACTAACTAATTAGCCCTGGATTTGATAAGGGATCTTCTAGCACATATCCCTATGAGTTTGTCCCTCATGACCAACTATCAGGGAATATTCAGCACAACCTAACTTCACAATTACAGAAATCTATTTGGGATATGTCATGGTTTCAGTCACAGGATATTAAAAAGCAGTCTATGCCCTTATTTCATTAAGATGCATTATTTTCATGAAGGTCTGAAAAAATTATTGAAATATTCATGGTAAAATGTCTTTCCTTTAGGATGTTTTGAGCAGTTATTATTCTGTTGGGAATATCTATTGAGTGTGATCAGCATTCAAATTTCCTTTTTATACAAATCCAAAACAGTTCACCATAATACTAAAAATGTTATAACCTGATAATCCTCTATCAAAAAATTATGGAATGATCCTGATTATGGAAGATTTCTGCCAAACAAATAGAATAGAATTCAAAACAGCTACAAAAATTATAAAGCAGAATTGACCTTGTGGACCATTTGGTTAATTTTTCATGGTATTTTCCCATGTTTTCATGCCTCATTAGACCCCATGACTGTGGCTTTAAATCTGTGCCCAAGGCCATAAGAGTGAGTATGAAATAATGAATCTAGGTCATGTCAGTGACAGGACCAGACAGGAAATCCATGTGAAATGCACCCAATTTAGTAGAGTTTTCAGCACCTTCTATTACTGAAAGCCATGAAGAAAGCAGTAAGTTACAATTAAGTTACATTCTGGCAGATTAAATATGCAAACTGGACGCTCAGTACTCACACTCTCAGCAGATGGCTAAAGCACTGCCAGACAAGCCACTATGTTCTGGAAAATATTATTTTTTATTTGGTGTTTCGAGATCCTCTGAAAGAGCTGTCTTTGCTATTCAGTACAAATATGCCCTGTGGAAGACTTTCCCCTAAATGGTTAAGAAAGAACACTGTCTTCTCTGAAAAAACAAGCAATTGCTAGAGGTACTGAGAAAATGGCCCTCCAGTTATTTGAACATAATTCCAAGAACCAGCACAGACCTTTGTACAGTGGACCCTGTGCATTATCTGACTGCTTGGTTCATTCCCCTATTTCAAAGCATATATTCCTTAGAGAAGACAGTATTTTGTCCTAGTTTATTATAATATTGCCATAAATCACAAGTGATTACTTTAAAGGAAAAAAGTCACAAACACAAACGTGGCATAAGGCCTAAGCAGTATTCTGCTATATATTCTATATTTACACGGCAGCTACACTATAAACACAGAGTATGCAATTCCACAATCCTCAAAAGAAAAGGCAAGTGATCTGTTTTTAATTTTAGGTTTTCTCCATTTATATCTGGGAACTGTATACTTCCAGGAATTACGGGTTAAGTTGGAGGAGAAACAGAAGCAACTTGCTTTGCCAGTTTAAAATAGAGTTCACTGATTTCAGGAATAGTTTCTTTTCCACAAGCTGAGACTTCTCCTGAGGGAATAGCTCACTGATACAGTAAGGACAACAGGAGCAAGATGTCTTCTTACAGTGTAAAGTCAGAACAGTAATGACTAGATATAAAATTTTGCAATTTAATGCTTTGAAAGGACAAACATTTTGAAAGCATGTTTCCAAAATACATCTGCAAAATAACTTGTCCTTTTCTTTTATTCATTGTTCCATGAGAATCATGGCATTATGTTTTATGGTTGCTCAATTCCAGGCACAAACATTTTCCTGCTGAAAGACTGGCAATATTTTTTGGCAAAATGCATAAACCAAAGCCAGTGTGGAATGGACCTCCAGCATGGATCCACTAAAACAGTGTACTGCATCTCTGCAAGTGACAGCAGCAGTAAAATATTATAAACATCTTTCTTCCTGATGCAGTGATGCTCCAAATGAATTGAGATAGTACATGAGGTCAAAGCTCAGAATCATTACTGTATATTTTTCAAAACCTATTAATAACTTATTAGCTGCTAAATCTGCACCTAAATTACACTCTTTACTTCTCTTGGCACAATTAATACAAGTGGTCATGTAGTTCCAGGGGAACAGAAAAGCTGTGGAACAGCAACTCTGGCAGAAACAGACACAGCAATAAGGTCACAATATATGGAGGGAGCAGCCAGCACTGTGCTTTCTGCACAGTAAAAAGCAGAAAGATTTTCCATAGGAAATGGAAAAACACCCAAAGAAAAATCTGTTAGCAGACAGCAAAGAAGGTCAGCCAGGGCCTCTAGGATCCCTATTTATAAGAGCCTAGCCCTGAGTTCTCATTTGTGTAGGTGGCAATTTTTAATAGGAATGACACACAAGGAGATTTGTATACACAAAAAGTATCCCTTGTGCTTCCTTTTATTTTTCCCAGAAAGTTTGGAGTTTTGAGCTATGCAAGATGGATGAATGAGGACGTGGTCTTGTCTTTGGAGTATACACTGCTCAGATTAAACTGAGGATATTTTCCAAAAGCATGTGTTATGTATTTAAGGAGAGAAGTTCACCGTGGGGTGATAGAGATCAACATTTTTTTTCCTGGAAGAAGCTTTGTTTAGTTTCCATTAAGTAATGAGCTGCTAAAGGATTTGCTGCTACAAGAATCTGAAAAGAAAAGACACCTTAAACACACTGTAGCAAAGTATTGTCCTGTGGGACTATTCCATAGTACAAATTGGTGCCAGTAGGCATTCCATCACTGAAATATCAACTAGAAATAGCTAAACACTGAAAATTTGTTCCAGAAACATTCTTGAGAAAATTGTTTTCCTGAAATACATAATCATGCTTATTTTTTTACATTCCAGTGTTTTTACTGGTTTAGTAGTCTTGACAGGAGGCATGAATCACAAACTTACAAGCAGACAGCATTTTGCATTCTTTTTTGTGGAAAAGTTGGCCCCTAATGGTTTTTGCAAGATAGACCAAGGGAATATGCAACATGAAGATTGCTCATTTGAGTTTCATTTATATAAAAATGAGAAAATTGGATACTTCTATGGTTAGAGCTAAAATGAAAGTTGTGTCAAAAAAAAGTTCTTCATTCTTTACTTAGCAATGTAGTAATTTATTTTATAGACACATTTATTTTGACTGAATACTCTATTAAGTGTTCTCTATTAAGAGAACAGAGGGGCAGTGAAGTCAGCTGAATTTTATACTGAGAAACTGTTGCTCAACATACCACCCAGCCTTTATACTTCAGAAAATTTCTCTTTGTTGCAAAAAGATAACCAGTGTCAGCCCATATGAAATTTTTCTGAGTGCTCAATATTCACAATTCAGTATCTGAGTTGTTTGCTCAACTTCCTTGATATTGTTTCCTCTTCCTGACCGGACAGCCTTCCGGACTAAATTTGTTTCAAATATACTCCATCTCATGATTAAATTAATCTCAATTTCAAGTCCAACAGTCACTTTCTGCAAACATATTGTCACAACAAGCAAATAAAAATGAGTGCAAGCATTTGCTGGGAAAAGGGTGAATATTTTCCTGTAATGCTGTTGCATTGCTCCCATCATCCGGTCTCCTGTAAAATATACCAGCAGTAAAAAAGTGATAAACAATTGGCCAACACTTATCCACTTATTTAGAAACAGTTTCTTGGTGAAGATTTGTGATTAAGGCTGTGCATGTGTCCTCAGCTGTAAGGCAGGATATGTTATTTTATCCAGCCACACAAGAAGATCTCATCTTTAGTTCCTACTTGTGGAAGTGAATCGGGCATGATGCCAAGCCATAGCTCCTTGCACACACACTGTTCTCTGAAACCAGGTCTGTGTGGATTTCACAGCACTGGGCTTGGGCTTACAGGAATCTTGTAGGGCCATAATAGCAAGCACTAGAACCAAACCCCAAATACCAAAACTCCACCCATGCTTACCCAGAAGTCTGTTTGCTCCAGCCTCAGTGGAAGCACACAGATCTCAGCTCAAACAAACTGCAGTGAGCTGCAGGCTAACAGAAATAAATCTGACTGGCTTCAAGTTCGTGTTTCATCAGCATACCTTGGCCCTCAAGACACTCATCAGGTATCAGGACTCCATGCTGGCAGCCTAGCTTTCCACAGAGGAATAGTTTTTAAGTGGTTTGAACAAATAACTTGGAAAAAAAAAGTCCAGACTAAAAGAGTTCTTCCTTGCCAGGGCATCACAAGAAGGATGGTAACAAACCCAATTCACTTGTGCTGGAAGTGCAGAGCTCACCAGCTCAATTTGTGACACCTGTGTAATGGGAACAGTGCTGCTAATTTACCCATTGGCACAAGGATTTTCCTGGGTGAGCACCAGGAAAACATTCACTGTTAAGACAGTAGATCAAGTTCTACACAAATTTAGTTTAGGTCACTCAATATCACTCCAAAATCTCTCTGCAGGACAGAAACATAAGTATTACTTGTAAAAGGGCCATGAGTATTTGTACAAAGTCTGGGACTCCTTCACCTCTTGGCTGTTCTAAGTGCTTGTCAACTTGTAGGAATAAACCTGATATTCATATAGGAGACAACCTGGAGCTGAGACCTCTGTTTCTGCTTTGAACTGGGGTACACAACTCCATCCTCCAGAGACAAAGTTTCGACATCTGTCAAAAAAGGTCTGAAAGCACTATTTTTTCCCTAAAGGAAGAATTAAAAAGTGAATTAGTTAACATTTAAAAAGGGTTTAGAGTTTCAGGAAACTAAGTACCATGGAAATGCAGAGGGCTGTGATCCCTTTATAATGGAACATTTTATCATCCAAAAGTGGTAATTTCCTTACAAGTCAAACTTTGTTCCACTGTTATTCCATGATCCTTAAAAACAGACACCATAGGTTTTCCCTTGCATTTCTTACTTCAGCCAGCCAATCCTCCACTCCTTCTGCTTCAAAAAGAATTGAGTATAGTAATGGTTCTGCTTCCATCCTACAGAACACTTGGAGTTTTGCACTTCACACTTGGGCTCCTGTTGTATAGGAAATCCTAATGGTGACAGCAATGAAAGGAAACAGCCCTTCCAAGTTGTGAACTCCTAGGTGAGTTGCCTTTGTTTTCCAGAATCAAAGCATGGTATGAATGCTCTAAATTAAGAACTAAAGCATTCCATATCTCTGAGCACATGTATAAATTATAACTAGGAGTTTATAAAATACTTCAAGCCCTTGAACAACAGGAGGACACCACATCCCATTCCAAAGTTTAGGACTGGTCCATTGCCATTTTATGTACAGTTGGGCATTTATCTGATGAACACCCCTACATAACTGCACTTTAAAAAAAATTAAAAAAACCCCAACATTTTACATGTTAAAACAAAAATGTAAGTAGCAGAGGGAAAACCAAAAAACCAAGTGCAAACACTCATAAATTTTCAGAACTTTGAGATCTTAAAAAAACTTGCATTCTGGATCCCAGAATTCTCATACTGACCTTGAATTTACTGGATGGCTGGAGACTTCAGAGTGGATGTCCAGTAAGCAAATGCTCCAAGTTTCTAAAACTCAAATACTTACCTGAATTTGAAGTATACCATGAGTTTGTCTTCATCCAGTAGAGACAATTTAAGTTGCATTTGGTACCCATCCATTAAATTATGCAGACTTTTTAAATGCACAAGCTTATAGTAAGTACCTACAGAGCATTCTGGAGAACAAAAGAACATATCTTGGTATTTTGTTTCTGTATGTTGAAGAAGAAACAAATCAATATAAAATATGTCATTTTAAATGTGTGCTTTCAAAGGTTCACCTGTTTACTGCATGTTAAGCATTTTTTTCCAAAATGGTATTATTTAGAAATAGAGTGGAAAGTAAAACTATGAATCTCTAAGATTTAGCATTCATTGGTGTTATGTCTGTAATACTGTCTCATGTCACAGCAAGTTAGGGAAAAAGGATGTCCAATGTGAGTGCAGAGCCAGTTATGGTCTGTCTGAAATGGGAGGATGTATCAAATGGATGTTCCACTGGGGTCTGTCCCAGTGTTATTCAGAGCTTTCACTCCTTACCCAGAGGTCACATCACAGAAGAGGTGGTTTCACTTAGAGACAAATGAAGTCTGGTACATTGTACAGTACTTTGGAGGTCAAGAATGGGATTCCACATAGTTGTGACAAACTGGAGATACAAATGGAAAACTTTTTATTTTTTCTGACTTCTATAAGTGTAAGCACCACGCTCAGGAATAATGAACTGTGCAGACAGAAAATGTGGAATAGCTGAGGAGGGAGAAATTCAGATAGAAAAGAGCACAGAAATGACAGCTGAGAGCAGACAGGATGGGAGTTAACAGCGCCATGCTGCTACCAACACAGTGTCATTCTGGAATGTGGATAGCAGACAAGTTTGCAGAGGAACCCTTTTGCTAGAGCAGCACTGATAAGGCTTGAGCTGGATTGCTGTGGCTGTGTCATGGACCACGATTCTATGGACTGCTCAGAGACAGCCCCAAACATAGCAATAAAAATGATGAAGTGATCTATAAATTATGAATCAGGGTAAAATATTGGAAAAGTGGGATATCTAGCCAAACGGACAGAGGAAAGCCTTGATAAGTCTCTCAGACATGCAGAAGGCTATTTTATGTGTCTGTAGAAGTAACAAGATAAAATTCAAGAAAGATTCAGGTTACATCATCAGGAACATTTTGTAACAGAAGGGCCATGAACAGCAGGAAAATCTGACCAAGGTTTTGTGCATCCCTACTGAACATTTCAAGGCAGGCTGACAAATATCTGCCAGGAAGCACCCAAAGGTTGCTGCTTTTGCCTTGTATCAGGTGATTTCTTATTCCTTCCAGCCCTAAAATCTCATGGCTCTGTTCGCTCTTTATCCTGTTTAATTCAAAGCACTAAAAGTTCTGACACACACCATACTGTGAAATACATTGGATTTCAATAAGCCCAGAATATGTTTCTGCTTATCCACCTTTTACTTTCTGCTCAAGGCAAAAGACACATTTTTATTGTTCTCATTCACCCAATCGTTTAAGTGAAACGTCAGTTTCTCAGTGATGACCTAGAAACTGAAAGGCTCAAGCCTGTGGGATGTGAACATTGTGGTCCTAACTCAGATATAAAATGAAGGTTAAGATGAGGCAAACACATACTTGCTGTTTCAGGAGCTGTGTCAGTGTCTGGCAGCTTGTTCAGAAGGCTCGTTATCTTCTACGGAGAGACTGAGCTGTATGTGTTTCATTCAGGCAGAAAGGCAACAGAAAATTAAATCTTGAACACTGCCATAAATAGCTCCAAAACATAGTTTGTTGTTTAATTTACAGTTTCAGATGACTGGTACAGCTCAGACTGAAAGGACAGAAATGATGCAAATAACCACAGGAACTAAGAAATGCCAACAATGGTATTAATCTTTCTATGGAGATTTTCTGGAAGCTTCATAGAAAGTTGGATTGTAGGGAAATATGTACTAATATATATAATTTGTTTAAACCAGGCTGAGTTTTATATCAACTGTCCATCCACAGCTCATTTGGAGCTATTATAGGGATTAGGTGAAAGACATAAGATGTAATTCCAAGACAAACCACGCCAAGCTAACATAAGCATTTTTCAGGAAGTCATGCCAAATGACATCCCAAGCACACAATGTGGAGAGAGGATCTTCCAACAATTTTAATTTGTGAGAAATTGTCTCAGTATTTTGTTTCACTTTGATAGTAACATGTTTTTTAAAAATGTCGACCAGTTACACAGGGGCTGGCTGCAGTCCAGGGGTGAAACTGTGATGAAGAGGGCCATTAGTGAAAAATGCCAAGCTCCGAGTTTCATGTCATTAATATTTATGACACAGTGTGAAGAATCTTATTTAAATGCCACTCTGTGTGTGGGTTGGGGTGAAGGAAAAGAGGGATGTTAGGGAAGGAGAGTTACAGTATTTATGCTAAAGTGTGCAGGCATCTTGACAAGGAACAAAGCCCTTGACAGACACTGGGTAGCAATAATTAGTCTGATGTTTGGATAGTTACACTTACTCTGACCTCTGATTTTAATGGCATAAAATCCTAAAAATGACTGTTCTGTCAATCTGCCAAGTAAAATGCATTTGGATGGGTATTTGGAAACCAAATATCTTTCTTAACCATCATCTATTATTTTGGGCCAATTGCCTGAAGTGGTCTGAATCTCAAATATTTACTTCATGCCAGCCTGCTCGTCCTGAAATTCTGTTGTGATTTCAGGCAGACAATATGTTTTGTTCAGTACAGTGCTATAACTCCTACCAGTGCCTGCTGAAGTCCTGCAGTAACTGAATTCCTCCCTTTGCAGAAAGTGGGAAAGAAACTGTGCTGCCAGGGAGTGCTGCCCTAGACCCTTCCTGGATCACAGGAGGTGGTGAGGCATTTTCACATGCAGAGTTTCCATAAGCAATGATGTTTGTGCACTTACGAGATTCAGATTCAGATTTTGGGTTTCTCCACAATGAAATTCTGTACTGTTGGTGTGACTGCCCTGGGGTGACAGTGCTCTGTGCTTTGTCACATGGCTGCAGTGAGTCCCTCTCATGTTTTTATAAAGTTCACATAAGATTTGCATGAACTATGTAGAGAGTCGTTGTCTCCCTGTTTTTAATGCAAATTGTCTCCTTCTCTTGACATAAATAGTCTGTTTTATGTCCTAACTTAATTCCTAGAAACTGCTGTGTTTTTTCAACTTATGTTGTTATGTCAAGAAATAAATGAAGTGCACTATACACATCATATTTTTCATGTAAGTGTGTGGCATGCGTATTGCTTACATAAAAAGCCAGCATTGTTTAAGAAATAGAGGAATTTAGAGGGAGCTGGTATAAGATATCCATTTTTTTAAGCAGCAATTCCTTGGAGATTAATTTTTTTTTTAAATGACAGTATTTCATAGGCTAAAAAGAAAAATCTGCTGTTCAAAACACAGAAAACCATCAAGTGAAATTAAAGTTACAATTTTATACAAAGGAACCCTGTCATTTGTAGTACTAAAATATAAAATAAAATACTATTGGAATTAACTGCTGAAAATTTATTTTAATATGGGCTAACAGCAACTTGGTCGTGCACTCTGTTACCCAGGAAATGAATCAGCTTTGAAGTCACTATCTCCTGTTTCTATTCAGAGAAGGTCAAAGCTAAGGTTCAGCAGGAATCCAGGAACTTTTAAGGCAAGGATGAATTAACTCAAGTGGCATGTTGTCTAAATTATTGCTTTGTAACTATATCCATCCAGAGTATGCAGTAAGAACCAGAAGTTAAGAATAGGTGATTGTACTTTTCACTACACAATCAGCCCTGAAATAAGAAAGAGCTTTGTCTCACTGACTTAAAACTGATAAATAATGACTATGGAGAAATTCCTCCAAATTAATTTTCCCAATAGTGGGCTATCCCCTTTTGTACTCCTCTGGTGGCTCTTTAAATCTGACTGACTTTCATACATTTGCAAGCCTCATCTCAGGGTCCATATGGATAAATTTAAAAATGCTTCTTGCCATCTCAAAGGAGAAGGAGCCCTGTTTGATAATCCTGGGAGGGCCATGTTCAAGGGGCAGTGAGGATCAGGGCTGGCTGGAAGGCCTGCCCAATGCTGCTACTCTGCAGCAATGTTAAATTAAAGAGAGGCTGCCCAGCATCTGGAACTGTTCAGCCTTTAGTGAGCATTTTCTACTGAGTACTGAGATTATCTTATCTCCTTTCTACCTCAGTGCAACATAGAGACGTGTGTTTCAACATGGTTATTGTTAGTGGGATTGCTACATTCACACAATTGCATCAACAGAGTTCCTCGGCATTGGATCCATTTCCTGCAAAGAGGGAAGGTCTTTGACTTCAGGCCTAACAAGGGTGACTGCAGGCTGATCCCACAGGAGATGAACACTGATGATCAGGACATCTCCAAACCAAAAGCTGAGGTGGAGAGCTCAACTAAGAAGGTCCCTTACTCCCAAGAGCTGTGCACCTCCTGGGAGGCACCAGGCCCCTCCAGCTGCCCCGGCCATTAATGCAAGCTGAGGGTGCTCAGTATTTTGCATAACCCAGCTATAAATGCATTACACTTAACTGCATAATCTCAGGGATAAGGGAACATCTGTCATCCAATAGCAGCAAACACCATCTGCTTTTGTATCACCATATTCCTACTTACTTGAACAAATGGAGCTCAAGGGACACTGGGCACTGCTTAAGAAAAAACAAAATGTATTTAGACTTGTTACTTTGCCCTTTTGCACATTTAGAGTAGCTATAATGAAAGGCTTTGCTCAAAAAAGCTTTCATTAGAGTAATTTGCTATTTGTGCTTTCTCTGTTGTAGTTTTAGAATTATATCATTTTTCTCTAACCAGCTCATGGAAACTATCCAAACTAGTTATGAAATAACTCACCTCCCATTACTCCTGACCTTAGCCAGTAGCCTACATCATTTTTCAAGATAATATCAGGAGTCTTTCTTGATCTTTTCAGCTTCTGCCCAGAAGAATGGCTGGTCTAGCCTTCTGCTTCTCTTTACTGGTACTAAAAGAAAAGAAATGCAAAGGGCACAGTATCAGGGAAAACATCTTCTCTGGAAGGCTAAAGTAGACCTCTGGAATTTTGCCAAAAGAAATTTACAGCTGAGTTGGTTTGAACACTTTGTACTGTTCATAATTTATAGTGACTTCTTATTAATAATTTTAATGTCTGGAGGAAAATGAAATTATACTCTACTACATTTGGAGTCAAATTTTAAAGATGTTCAAATTATATGACTAGGTAATTGTTCCTCTTCTGGCTTTTGACTATGACTGTTCCTTCTGTTACTTGATTAAACAGATAGCAGAGCATGTGTCCTGGTCTGAAGTAGGAAATGGTTCTTCAGGAAGCTTTGGGAAATCTATCACTTCTTTCACTACTCCAATGTACTCTAAAGGCAGTTAATGATAACAATTGATGCTGTGCTTTCCAAATTTAGCCCTCGAGGGATTGATGTGCTGAGTGTCCCCAGAAGAGTACTTGACTGGAAAATCAAAGTTAGGGACTGGGGTAGAAAAGGATGCTCGAGTAGCCAAATGAACAAAAGATAAACACAGCTCCAAGAACTAAGAGGAAATTAGTGGAGAACTAGAACGGCCCATAAATCTAGAGAGACAAAAATATGTGTATCTGGAATCTTGGAATTCAAATTCAATTTGTATCTAGTGCCTGGTTGAAGTTTTCATACAACATTTTACAACGTTTGTCATTTGCTATAAAATTTGTACATTTTATTATAATTTATAGAAACAGTCTCTCTGTTTCCCTAAATATATACAGAGGCAAAGCCTGCAGACAGGTTTTGTACATATTTGACTAGTGACATCCATATAAAATACCCCTGAAAGAATAAACCATTATATTTGAAATCCCTTTAAGCTCATAGATGAAGTTCCAGCTTTAAAGTGAACAGCATTTCGATAAAGCCTCAAAGTCTTCATCAGAGTTCCACACTTGCATCTCTGTTCTCACTTTAAAAATGAAAAGTGACATCTCAACGTAATGTTTAATATTATTTGTGTCTCACAACAGCACTTGAGAACCCGAATAACTGTTCCCACTGTACTTAGGAACTGTGCAATATCTGTAAAACAAGGCTATCTTATAGGTTTAGGCTATTGGCTCCTAAAAGGCTGGAGGTAGGAGGAGAAATAAGCTCTGAGAGATGAAATGTTACAGCTCTATTGAATTCCAATCCAGCAAAAGGCACAACAGAACACGTTAACTCCTAAATTATCATGGAAACTGGAGCAGCCTCTGAAGTGAGACTCACATCCTTATTGTCATTGTTTAAAGCTATCTTCTAAGTCTGGAGCCTTAAGGAAAGCTTTGCATCTCCTTGAAAGTCAAAAGAAAATAAGAATTTGTTCAAATTCCCAATGAGCACATCTGGAACAACCTCCAGTATTCTGCTGCCAACTTTCAGAGCCAGACACTGAGGTTTCTCTGGTTTTATCTGCACCACGAGCCGTGGTACAGCACAGACATAATTGAGCTGTTCCTGACCACTCTGCCTTGGCTGCTGAAAACAGGATTCTTATTAGTGCTGCTATTAGTGCAAGCTTATTTATCTCACTCTCCCTCTGCTGGATTACTACCATGCTTCCCAGAATGTCTTCTCAGCCTCAAATTAAATTGCAAATTATAATGTTAATTAAATTGTTCTTTTTTCCTGGCTATCTTTGGTTTCAAGAAGTACTTCCCAAACAAACAGTACCATAAGGCCTTGGAAAAAATGACATGGGGAGAAGCCATTGGTCTTCTTTTGGCTGAAAATCAACTAGATGAAAAGGTTTCTGTCATGATAACACTTCTACATTACCATCTCCTAATATTTTTTACATAAATCAGAGGTTGTTAAACCCGTAGAACAGGTACTTCAAAATAATCCAGGTTACTTTAAATATTACTAAAAACATTTTGATTTGTTGTGTTTTTTTTTTCTCTAAATGAATGCTCTTTAGCACAAATTTCATGAATACCTTTGTCATCAAATTATAGGGATCAGTAAACTCTGCTGAAGAAAAAGCAAGTCTTGATGAGAAACTTTAATGAATCTGCACTGGGGGGCATTAACCTCATTGCTGTGGTTTGCTGGAGCCTGAGCAGGGCCCAGCTCAGCAGCCTCACTAAGGATTGGCTGACAAAAACAAGTCCTGCATATGGGATGTGAAATAAGTCAGGAAAACATCCTTTACAAGGCTGCATGGAATACAGGCTATTCCCTTGGATAATTCCCCATCACTTACCATTTCATTAGTATTGAACCTTTCAGGGCCTGAGAGTGCCCATGAGCACGTATGATCTACATGTAATGTTTGCTGAGGCTGTGCCACGTGGGGCTTTTCAGTGTTTTCCCTTAAAAAGAAAACTCTCTCTGAAAATTTTTTTTTCTTAAGTTCCTGGAAAGAATTATAGGGAATTTTCTGGGTTTTTTTCTTTCCTTTTCATAGGAGACAAGTTCCAAAGTGACAGTTTCATTCTTGCAGTGGGTAAAAAGGAATTTGTACTTGCCCTAATAACTGAGTACTTCAGGGCAGTGTACAAAAACTTTTGAGATACAGATATAGATGATATAGATATGAGCTTTTCCAAACTTTTCAAAAGACTTAAGGAGTCTTTCAGAGATCACATGCAGTAGATATCTACTCTCAGGTGATGAAATAAGAGCCTCTTTTCTCCTGCTGTTTACAACTGATACAGACTAAACCCCTTACCCTCTTTCACTGATATGGTGTTGGGGGTTAGGAATTCTTTTACACCTAAATTACAAAAGGAAACAAAATTCTTTCCAGTACAAGCCATAGGTGGATGATACACTTTTAATTGTCCTTGCAGGGAATGTCAAAGCAGGCAGTGCAATCCTTCTTAATTCAGCAATAGCAGTAAACCCTTGTTTGATAGCTTGCTGAATCCTAGATGATCTCTTAGAAAAGATAAATTGCCAACTTTCTCTGCTTCCAGTCACTGACATATTTGCATATATCTAATGAGAATACATGGGAAAATAATGATTCAAAATCAGAGATCAGTGTTCTAGCACAGAAGGCAAGCAAAATATAACTTATGACAAAGTAGATCCCACATATTTATAGTGCAACTTCTGGCCAAATTCCACTGGATGACACTGACAGGCTGGTGTTTCAAATCCATGTTCAGTACGTGTGATAAATTTACTTTGTCCATAGGGGATTCTGAGTATTTATTATGAATTAACAACATCTTTTTCAGTAATAAATAAATAAACAACTAGCTATAACAAAAATAATCCTAATTTGTGACAAGGGCAGAAATAGAGGTAAGGAATTCTGGCTCTTTGTCTATCAAGTCAGTAAAATCAGCCAATTATACATAAATGGCAGGAAATCAGAAGGAACTAAATCCCTACTTGTATCCAGGAAGGAATTGCACTGCTGGAAGCCCTGCTCATGTAACTGAGAGCTTGAGCCACTACAGAACTCAGAGTCTCGCTCTGGTTCACAGCTCCAGCTTTTCCCCCCTTTCCCCACAGCTCTTTTATTTCTGGTCTGTGCACTGCAGCCTGTTAACTAATTGTTGAGATGGAAACTGTCCTTTTCCATGAAGAAGCCAATTGAAAGAGCAAGTCTTTGAGCAAGGGCAGGCTGGGTGAGACTGGAGCTCTGGCCCACACTAAGCCCCTCACCCTGCATCCCCTCCCGCTATCCCAGCAGCACGAGTGTGCTGGGACAGAGCTGATGGCCAGGTCCCACAACAGCCAGCCCGTGCCCCTTGCACTCCCCCTCCTCCCAAAAGTGCCTGGCAGAGCCCCCTGTGACCGAGAGCAGCCCTGGCAGCTGTGGGCATGGAGGGAAAAGCGTTTGCTTGGGGCAGCCCTGCTGCTCTGCCTGTGCACACCTCTATCAGAAGGTGACAGCCACAAAATATCAAAGACTGTTTTTCCTCTCCAAACTCCCTGCCTGTTGTTTTTTCTCCAAACACGAGTCCATCTGCGCCTTCCCAAGCGATGGACGTGCGGCGACAACTGCGTCACTTCAAAAAAAGCATTTGTGTGTTTGCTTCTCACGGGAAGTGGGATTTGCCAAGAAATAATTGTTGTTTTTACCTTTTTGTACCTATTATTTCTGAGTAACCTCACCAAAGCAAATCTGATTAAAGCTCACAGAGTTATGGAGAATGAGGTTCTTGAAGCTTCAAAACTAATATTCTTGATTCCAGAGGGTATCTATTTACTTCATTAGATCACAGAGATAACCCATATCTACACTGAGCTCTCACTGACATCACTGTACTTCCTGTGTGGTAGCAAAGTTCTCAGGGCTGTTCTTAGGGCTCATACACTGTATTAGTCACTCAGAGATACTCAGACTCATGGACACTTCTAAGTATTTCCAAGACTGGAGACAGAGACAAGACCATTCCTGTAAACTCTTGTGGGATAGAAATAGTAAATATGTTGTTTTAGAAAAAGCTGAATCTGGTGGTTCAGGAAAAACAGTAACAGCTTTTAAAGCAAAATTGCTAAAGTGAAATAACACATTACCATCATTCAAATTTGGTGCTTCCTCACAGTTCAGGTGCAAATCTCCCAGCAAGGGCAAAATGTCATCATCAACAAGCTTTTCCTCTATACTACACAAAAAAAAGATAAACCCTGGTGAAATGAGTCACTCTTAACATACAGTACAGGGTAGAGAGGAGAATTTGATTCACAAATCTGCTTCTCAGATTTAATTCCTTTTGCAGTCGTGAAGACAATATGATGGTGAAGGGGACAGCACAGATTTGTCCAGGTACCTCTGCAGCCATTTCTGCTCCTGAGCCTGTGACATTTCTACCACATTCTGCACTGAATGAGGTCCCTGACAGCACAAATCTATGTATCATATCCTGTCCTTATCTCAGAAAGATGAAATAATGAGCCATTCCTTGCCATAAAATACCTGCCTTTCAGAATTCTGCCTCTTTTTCCTCATTATGATTAATTTATTTCAAGGCAGCTAAGAAGTACAAAATATTTTGCTTCAACTCTGCAGAAGATGTGGGATTTTCCTGAGAAAAACCAAGCCATGCAGTGACAACACTGATTAAAAACACAACATCTACCATCCAATGCAGTTTATGACTTATCCCTTCTGTGGCAGGAGGGACATTATTTTGATAGTGGGAATGATAAATTATGGAAAGAAATTAAAATCTTTTATCCAAACCTTTCAGATGTATCTTTAAAAAACGCCCACCAGTTCTTCAGTGATTTTCCTTTGTTTTTGGGGATTGCGTTTTTGAGTTGCAGCTCATCCTTAACTAATAAAAGTTTACACAGACACAAGGGAATTGTAGCATGAAACATTCAAAATTATGAGATGAGAATAAAAAGTAAAGAAAATTTAAATATTTAGGCTTCTCAAGACCAAATTATCCTTTTAATCACATTAAAATCTGCTTTAGATTTTAATGAGAACTTCTGGCTCTACAGCCAAAACTACAGACTTACGGGAATGGAGTATAATTTCATAAATATTGTTGTTTGTTCACAAAAGCTTCCAGATTAGTAAGCAAAGTCACAGGTTTATCCATCAAATGAAAATCTCTAAAACCTTAGCTAGCAGTGGCATTATGTAGCAGGTTGATATTATCTGAGACAGCTATCTGGTGGAAAGAAATTCATCTTTCTACAGGAACATTCTTGGTGTTCACAAGACCTCTGTTTCACAATCACATTCCCACAGCATTAGAAAGTTAGGGGAAGAGACAGATTTCCTCAGAGGGACTCCTGTCTCTGGGCACCAGTGGCTTTTTCTTCTAGGCAGGATTACCCTGTGGGAGTTGTATGAACTTTCTTTGAAGGACACAATTTTTGCTTCAGAATAGCTGAGACTGTTCTGAGCTGCAGGTATTTTGAAAATAAAACTAGGTTTCCATACAAGGATAAAAATATTCCCTGAGCCCTCTGCCACATCCGATTGCAGGAGCTGGACACTACTGTACTATCAATACAGTCAGTATATTTTTCAGGAGCAAAATACAAATATTGAGTTAGAACACTTCATATAAGTTCGCTAAGTACTTTTGCTGCCTTTCTTGGTCATGGTTCGGAGAGTGTTTGTTTAAATGAGGAGGAAAGTGAATAGATTCCCCAGACTTCCCTCCACTGCCAGCAAATACAGCACTCACCATTGTCCTTTGCATAACATGTGGTGAAAAGGGAAAAATTAGATTGTCCTGTTAAAATACTCATTATCTGTCACTACTTTGCTTTTCCATTTTCCTATAAATGTATAATTATGGCCACTTCAGTTTCTACTGACTCTTGTAGAGACTTTGAGAAACATCTTTGGTCTAAATTCTGTGCTCTCATGAGCTGGCATTAATCCCAAGCTTTCCTACCACCCTGACAGCAACGCTGAGGAGGAACAGGAACATGGCAGTGTGCTGTGGGACTGGCCAGAGGGTGACAGCTTTTATGGGGCAGGCTTAGTCAGCCACAGCAGAAGTGTGGTGCTGAGAAGAGAAGGATGCCATTCCAGCCTCCCCTTTCTGCTGGGCTGTGGAGCTGCCTGGAATGGCACATTAAAAGGCTCTTGGAAGAGTGAACTGTGCACTGTGCTCTGTGGGTAAGAATCTTGGCCCTAGCACTGACAGATCAATCCCTTTCAAAGCACATCAAAACTCTCACATGCAAATAAAAAAGCCTCTTTCCTTAACTTCTGGGATATATACCTTCCAAGAAGGAATTTTAATGCAATGTGCACATATCATTTTCTAACAGATTCACGGAGATATGCTTTACAGAGATAAAGAAACAGTATTAAGCATGCATTAACTTCATATCCCTTTTGTATGAATTTCTGTGTCATCCCCTTGTGTCAGACATCTGTGAATGATTCTGCCAAAGCTCTGGAAGCTGGCTAGGAACTACCAGGCATCAGGGAAAGCATCTGTGCTCAGGACAGCAGGGTGTATGAATGGTGCTGCTCCTCTGCCTGTGGACCCCAGGCCATGTCAGCTGTTTGACAGGATGAATTGGAAGGCAGATCAATGAGAGGCTCTCTGAGAGAGGCCATGGCACACTCCAAAACCACTTTTTTTCCTTTCACTCCCCTGCTTTTATGCACTGCTCATATTGCTTCAGTTATTTAACTTCTTAAATCTGATAAACATTAATAAAGCAGCAAGTTCTCCTCCCAGAACTGAATTTTTAAATAATTTCTTTCGGCAGTGAGCTTACAGTCTGCTCCTCTGCCAGTGTCAGACAGCTCAAATTACACAGCCACCTTCCTGCATTAGCACCCAGGGATTTATGGAGAAAGTTTCTATTCTGCTTTGTAGTCAGTGAAAATCAGCAAGACTAGCAGCACAACCAGCTTTGTTGTAATGCCCTCTTCTGAAGGGAACACTGTTGTTGATTACTCAAATGTTTTTACCTTTAATGGTGCTCTTTAAATTGTTTCATTTCATTGTGTTGTGCTTAGCTCACTGGAGGTCAGTAATCTGCTCTGCTGAGGAAAGATGTATCAGTTGTATTTCTCTCATTTTTCAAATAAAAATATATTAAATTGAATTCAAATTACCCATTTTGCCAACAAGTAAGAATGTAAATATTAGGAAAGCATTCCTCATCATTTTGAAGGCCTTTTCTTCTCTATTTACAGCTCTTTTTATTTGAGCTCCATGAACATTTGTGTGGGCAAAGCTGTGTTGGCATGAACAGTACACAGAGAGAATCTCGGGCCTGTAACAGAGAGTTGCTACCTCCAAATTAGATTCTTGATTAAATAAACCACATTTTGACAGTCTTAGGGTTGCCTTTTAAAGGTCAAGAAATTCAGCCAGAGAACAGAAACACCCTGTATAAAACACAAAGGCCTGGTCCATGTTCCAGGGACCTTTGCTAAGCAGCACAGGTCTGTCTGTGAGCAGAACACAGCGAGATCAAAAGGGGAGCAACAAACCAGAAGCAGCAGCATGGTCAGATAATGATGGCACTCTGGTGCTATTGACTCATGTCTCTGAATGCTGCCAAAGAAGAGTTTCCTGAGGGAGATGTGCAGAGGAGAGGGTATTTTGCTCTTGCAATAGAGTGTAAGGTATTTTCAAGCACTGGTGCTGATAAGAGCAAGAACGAAACGGAATATGGTGAAATGTGGTGGGGACACCAGAAAAGAACTTTACTCCTGAGCTGGAAGCTGGAAGGTCGATGTGCAGAGGGACATTTCTTCAATTCCTTCCAAAAGAAACTAAAACTAGGAGGGCAATGTTAGGCAAGGTAAGAAAGTTATGCTGTCTCCACACTATTCTTGCAAGTAGTGGATGAGATGTGTAAGCTCGATGTTAGCAGAGAAAAAGGAGCAAGAGAGCAGAGTCCAGCCTGAAGCAAGAGAGCTTCTCTGGGAGCATCAGAATAAATCCAGCTGCATTATTTTCTGTTTGTATTTTGTGGCTGTCAGGTTTTTAAGTGAATCATATTAGCACACTCCTTGGAGTGTGCAGAGCTCCAGTTGAAGCTCCAGCACCAGCAGGCTGCTGGCTCTCTGCATCCTAGATGCTGTCTCCCCTGAGACGGTCACTGACACCCTGACTCTTGATGAAGGCATGAAAACAGAGTCTCTTTTCAACAGAACACTTATATTTTTTGAGGTGTTCACAGTATTTTGTTATATTTATTTTTCCTCTGGATATGCTTGATGCTGGCTAGTGAATTTGAAGGGTCCTGGAGTTGCAGGAACAGATAGATAGTCAAAGACACTTATAAACACACAAACTGAAAGATATTTCAGATATTTCACTCTTATCTTTTTATAATTACCTTGTAGTAAGAGCTTCAGAAACTATTTTATATTAATATTCATGAGCATAACTCTTCGGAAACAGCAAGAATAAGAGTCCTGGGGGAATTAAAAAAAATAAAGAAGAAAGAAAGAAATAAAGAAAGAAGCTCTGTTTTTGAACAAGAGAGCCTGTTTCAATCCAAAGCTTTCCTACTGAGATGTGGAGGGACCAAACTGTCCTAAAGCTTTGAGCCACTTGGAATGAAAAACAGCCAGAACATGCAGGGACCCCTGAAGCAAGTAAGACCTGTTAGCAAATGGAAACTAGAGTACTGTGCAGGTTTCAGCTTGATGCTCAGCTGGGCTGTATCTGTGGTAAAATCTACTTTCTGCAAGTTTTTATGGCTGGAAAGCACTTGGGGGAACTTGCAGCATTCACTTTCAATTTTACCAGCTTGTTCAAGAACAACTTATATTTATTTCCTTTCCTTATTAGTAACTATAAACATTATAGAATTCCAGTTCCTGCTCCTTTTGTTTCCATAGCTATATTTATATCCTTTCTTTGTTATACACCTTCCATTCTGAATTCAACCTCTAGCAAGCAATAGAATTGCATGATTACAGGAATGCCAAAATTTGTTTTACCTGGCTGTAGTATTAAACTCCCTGAATCAGTTAAAATGAATATCAGTCCATTGAAAATCAACATCTTTCAATCTCACTAAAATTCAAAACCACCAAGATTTATTTGGTTTTGTGTTGGTTTTTTCCTTTTGATGGTTTTCATTATGTACAACTCTGTATTCTCTTACCTCCCCTGAGTACTTTTAAGTAGCAAAACAAGGTCAGACTTTTATTCACACACACAGATCAAGAAATTAAGAGTCAGCCACTTAGTATTTAGAGGGAAGAGCTGTGATTTACATCCTATAAATGAACAACAATATTTTTCCTTAGACAGGAATGCTGGAAGGATAAATCAATCCACATCTGAAAGACAAAGAGCAGATTAAAAGAAGGCATAAATTTATCAAAAGAGCTACTCTGGTCAATTCGCAATGACATGTTTGGTTTCTTTTACTCTGCAAGAATCTGTGCTGGCAAACGTTTCCTGATTTACCCTGGGTTTTCATGGCCCTAAAGTAAGAGCAGGGCAAAAGATGTAATTTAGGGGCCCTGAAGTAGCTGTTTTCCTGTTAATACATAATGAAATCCTGTCAATACAAATTTAATCAGCTGAGAGGTTTTCCTCACAAAAGCCGTAATTCAGCTGTCACAGAAAAAATAGATGTTGGCAGTTCTAATCAAAAGGCACACACTGGAAATTCAGATAACACAGTATAAATGAATCTGAAGTCTCTATAAATGTACTGAAGTCCAGTACTGCAATACTTCTCTGTCCATGCTTTTACCTGGTAATGTCACTATACTGGCAGTCTGTAGGTAGCATAAAATTCTCATTAAACACAGAAACTCTTCTACATCACTAACAAAGGAAGGCAAAATGGCAGAGAGATACTGTGTCCCACACACAAAATCCTGCTTTTCAGTCCATTTTGTACCTCTACCACCCAGTGTCACATGGAAGGGAGGAAAACAGCAGGGAATATGTATGTGCTCAGTACTGGATGAACTGAGGAGCCAGGCTGCAGCCTGCAAGCACTCAGCTGTCCTCTCAGGCTGGCCCATGCTGCGTCACTTTTCATTTTCTCAGGGGTGCTCTTATTACTATTTGAGCCATGAGAACACCACACAAACTTGTATCCACATAAACATTTTACTCTGGAAATAAATAAAATTAAAATAAATTCAATAAGCTCAAATAAAAACTCGGGGTTTTTCAAGGTTCTAAAAAGAGACCAGATTTAGAAGCCAGAAATCAGGAAAGTCAGGCACAGCCAGTAGCTCACAAGCAGCTGGAAGGAGTTTTAGGCTCATCAAGAGCCTCCCTAATATTATTCCATATTGGAGCAGTTCAGCAAAATTATGTGCTTATTTCCATCTTGCTGTCCCCACATTCCTCACTCTTTCTGCCAGCTTTCTTCTCACAGTTTGATTCTCTCCTGCTCTAAAACTTACAGTGAAGGCCTCAAAAGTGGGGTGCCTCAGTGGTGAACAGGCAGAGCTGAGCCAGCTACTTGTTTTTTGGGGTGAGCGGCCGAGATTCTCCTTCACCATGAGCCCAGGCCAGCAGATCAGGCAGTCACCAGTGAGGTACACATTTCTGTTTTGTCTTCACATGCTCACATTATCCATCTGGGACCAAAGGTGCCAAGTGAGGTCTGCCACATTGACACAACTCCTCCTGCCTCTCCTAGGACCTGGTATAAACTGCCAGAAGTGAGAGTATAACCCCTGTGGCTGTAGAAAGACAGATTAAATATCAGCTCCCTGGTGATTTAGAAGACACAATGTAATACTAAAATCAAGTGCCTCATTTGATGTAATTTTAGCTGTGATAGAAACATTTTCTATAACCTAAGTGAAATCCCATAAACTTTCTATTTTGCTATAGCTACCTATAGGACAGTACTAGTTACAACTAGTGCTGTCCTCACTGATCTAATGGAGGGACAATGATTAATAAAAAAACTCATAAGCAATGCAAATGATACTTGGATTTCAACAAAAATTGATTTAATTCATCCCTTGCATTGGTTTTACAGTTGCACATAAAGCACCAACTATGCTAAAGGCTGCAGAAACACATGGCCATGGAAAGCCCCTGCCTCAGAAGCCTCATGGTGTGCAACCTGCCTGTGATGAAATGTAAGTAGCAATTTCAGAATTGTGGTACCAAATGTGAAAAGCTAAGTACTTATCATAATTTGGACCCAGCAGCTCTTATAATACTCACTAATTTCCTGAGAAATACAGCTTCACTTCTTCAGGAAGGCAGGGTGATGCTGACCCCAAGCTATTAGATGGGAAAATCTGAAAATCCATTTCACTGATTTGCTCTAATAGTTTTCTTTTATTTATCAGAGAGAAACTAGTTACCAAGTATCAAAAGGTTTTAAAAGCTCCAGGTGCTGACATCAGTCAAATCTTTAAAAAAAAAAAGAGATAAGGAGGAATGAATAGGCACTGTGGGGAAAACCTCTCCATGAGACTGCTGATGATTTGGGAGCAGCAATGGTATATTTTGAATACTCTCATTCAGATACCCTTGGCCAAACAAACATCAACACCACAGATGTCTTCAGGGTATGAAAAGTGAAGGAGAACATGGAAGGATCCTGTGTATGCCATACCCTTCCAAAAAAACAAACAAAAAAAATCAAATGGGATATTCAGAAATGGCCACACACTCCTGTTTAACAACCTCTTTTCAGTCTTGACTGTTCTCATACATTTTCTTCACGACCACAATTAAAATGCTATGCAAACCCTTTATAATCATCCAGCAGTGCTGCACTGAGCTTTAGTTACAAACTAATCTCTCACACATTTCCCTTTCACATTGTTCAGAGCAGTGAAAGTTTTGTGGTTATAACTTTAGGTTATAATATAAATGTTATACATAAATAATCTCTTTATTCACTGTATTTACTATTTAATTTTTTTGTTGTTGCTCTTTCACAGTCAGAGACTAACACTTTACTTCAGTACCAGAATTCAGTACTGTGCATTCCTGAAATGCCCTGAAAACAATTTTTATGTCTACTGCATAATAATTCACCAGCTCTGTGCCACTAAAACATTCCTCATGTGATCTATTAAAGAAGAAATTCATATGTTCACTACAAAGATTCTGAAGCATCAAGAACTAAAATAATACCAGTTTAACAGGTATGAACCCTAAACCTAAACCCTAAAAGATAAAATTAAAAAGAACCAAACTATGCAAAACGTGTCTTGAAATTCCACATAAGATCCCCGAGACAGAGAAGAAGCAAGCATTGTTCCATTATTTAATAAGGAAATTGCAGACCATTTTGCCTGACATCAACGTCAGGGAAACTGATGGAAAGGCTGGTACAGGAAGAAATCAGTGTACAATGAAAGGATGATAGTACAATTAATGCCAGTCAACACAGAAAATTAGTTCTGTCAGGAATAAAAAAACCTTCCTATTTTCCCATGAGACCATGAATTAGTTTGATAAACTCCTGTAAGATTTCATTGAGGCTTTGGCTCACAAGTCTACAGAATTTTTGATAAAAGCCCCAGCAATGTATACTATCAGTCTGGTATATACTAAATGGACCCAAATCATACTGAATGATCTGAACCAAAATATAAAATTATTGATGGAAAAAGCTGCAAATAAAAAAAAAAAATTATAGAGATATAAATAACATGAAGGACAGGCCCTTAATATAGACCAACTAAGAATACTTAGTGAGGTCTGGCCTATATTTTAACACAGAGAAATCTAAGTTTTTCATTAAAGGAACAAAGAAAATCTCATTTACAAGATAGGAAATTATTTTTGAAAAGGAGCTATTGTGAAAAGAAAGGAACAGTACTAATAGACCCAAGCAGACACATTCCCAGAGCAAAGTGTAGGCAAAATTATTCCTATTGCCCAAGGTGGATTAAACCATGACACAGGAGTTGGTGCTACTACATCTATCTGTGGTTTCAAAAAGGTAATTACTGGGAGAATGTCCTGAATAAACAGCTCCAGAAAACCAAGGGTTCTACTGAGAAAAATGATACTAATTTGTGATGATAGGGGGCCTTCAGAAGCTCCAGTTGTTAGGTTATTGTGTAAGAAGTTCAACAGCGAATCGTGGTGTATGAGTACCACAGGAGAGTGAATGCCCAAATTGCAGTGCTATGTACTTGAAAAAATCCAACTAATTTTTCATTTACATTGTTTGCCACTGATCTCCAAACAACCACAACTAGGAAAACAAGCCCTTTATAATTTGACTCAATATTATCTGTAAGGCTAGGTATAAACCAAATATTTCAATTCAAAAACACAATTACTAGTAAAAGTACTAGTAAGAGCAACTGCTAATTGAACATTACTAAGTAATTGCTAAGAAGCTCTTTAAAAATCAGCTATTTATCATTGTAAATGAGGAAAAACCTGCACTAAGCTTGGCCAAGTACACATTGCAGGACAGGCACAGAATTCAGCTTGATAAATTGGAGATGTATTGCAAGCACAGGATGAAATTAAAAATGTTCAAGAGCAAGAAAATGCAGTTAGGCAGAGGTAAACATACAGGCAGCACCTGAGTAGATGGCAAGTGTATAAAAAAAGGGAACAGAGAGTACAGAAGTCAACAATGTCAGGCTGTTGCCAAGAAGGCATGAGCAAGGGTGACTGCATTAGCAGGAAGAGAGTTTGCAAGGAATCCAAAATATTCCTTCCACTTCATTGAGATTTGATCTGTGTTCAGCTGGATTGCTTAATACTAGCTTGGTGAGACACTGCAGGAACGGGAGAGACAATCTAGGGAATGCCCAAAGTGAAAATGAATGATCAGAGGGCTGGAAAACATGATGTACAAGAACTGAAAGATGTGGCACTACTGAGCTTAAAGGAGAGAAGGCTGAGAAAAGAGAGACGTGTTAACAGCTTTCCAATTTAACCTGAAACTTCCAATAAAAATCAGAAAAATTTAAAATTTGAGCATACTGGTAGATTTACATATAAAGTGCTAATATATTAAACTCAAATCCTAACTTACATTTTTCAGGAGATAAAGTTTGACAGGGTTTTTCAGACATGCATTACAAGCAGCTTTGAGAAGCTGCTGCTTTCCTGACATGAACAATAATTTCGCCTGGTACTTTGATTGACGCAAGTGCTCAGTCACATTTTAATCAAAATAGGAGGAAGCTACTATTTTCCATGGCTTCCTGTAGGACACATGCACTGCTATCCCAGAGGAGAGGGCAGGTTATGCAATTGCTGAGCAGCTCTAGGGAAACATTTCCAGCAATTATTTGGAAAGGACTGAGAGAATAAACTTATAAGACATTCTCATCATTTAGTGTTTTCATCACTAAATAACAATTAGATTTTAAATGAATTACGTTTTGGTTACTATTTCATTCTCCTTATGCAATGGAATGGAAGGGAAATGGAAACTTTCCTCACTAGTATTATGATTCTTCCACTGCATGTGTGTGAAAGTGCTGGCTAATAAAAAAGTGTAATAGTTTCCTCTCCCTTATCATATTCTAGCCTCATTTGCCATATAGTACAGTCCTAAACTTGATTTAGGAGCCAAAATGGACCAACTGTTTTCCAGATTTAAGAGATGGTGAAAAGACAGCCAATTCTCACCTCATAGCAAAGCTAAATGCTGCTCCAATTTGTCTAATGAATAAGTCAGACAAGTTAACAATGTTGACATCTGATTTTTTTCTTTTTTAAAGGGAAATGAAATAGAATTGTATTATCTTCAAATAACTTCAAATAAATATTGAGTTCTTTGAGCATAAATTATCACATAAATTATCACAGATACTTTTTCTCTGGTTACATACTTCCTTATTTATTCTTACTAATTATCCTGAGTTGGCAGAATTTCTAATTTATGTGCCTTGAGCATACAGAAGACAATTCCACTTTTTTATCTCCTGACATGACAATATTTGTAAAACATCGAATGAAAGATTTCAGCTAAATAATTTTTCCATCCACTAGCATGGCCTACTGATGGAAAAGCTACTGGCTTCAAAACTGAGCTCTCAAGCAGCTTCTAAACTTGAATTGGACATTTTTATTTATGTGTCATTACTACAAGCCCTTGTCAGGTCTAGAGTTACTCCACATCAATTCTATCCTCTGAGCTCTGGAAATAAACTGGAAAGCTGGGTGAGGGCTAAGATACACGGAGCTTTTTCAAAGCACTTTGGAAGCCAAGGTTATGGAAGACTTTTTCCACTTTGACCATTCACTCTTTGTTATGCTTGGCCTTCATCCCCTCCTGTCACCTTAAAAACGAAAACAACATGTTCATTATTATTCATGGAAATTCATCGGATACGGAGAAGGCATCCCTTTTCCCCCCCCAACTGTTTCATTTTTATTTCTTTTGGGAAAGACTATGCTATTCTTTGCTTGAGTAGCAATCCTTTGAACTGTTGCTTTGCCACTGAATTCATAGGAAGATAATAATTTGCATTAGTTTCACTGATTGTTATCTGCAGATTAAATAAGGGCCCCAGCAGCAGCAGCAGCTGCAGCCGCTGGTCCCAGTTCCTTGTGACATGGAGTACAGGGATGCTGGATGCACCTCAGCTGGCCTGGTATTTAATGTTACGTGTTTACAGCACTCCTTGGTGCAACCTCTGGTCTGACTGGGGATCACTGCATGTTAGCACAGGATAAATGCTTATTTCTATTAGTGCTACTCCTAATTACATGAAATGAGACGCTATCTATTGCAGCTGACATAATTGCATTGACCATTACCTTGTTATTCTCCTACGAGACAGAGAGAAAATACTAACTTACTTTTTAAATACCAGTAATTAAATTATATTGTATTTCTCCTTTTGTAAACAAACTCTTTCTGCCTCTTTACAAAAAAAAAGGTATTTCCATGTGTTTGGTCTTTCTTGTTTTTCCTGTCTAGATCACCTCTGATGATTCTGCAATTGCTTTTCGAGACTGGATGAGCAGTACCATGATCAATATTCCACATGAGGGAATGGCATTTCAGTTACTTATAAAATCTGCATTCTATAATTGTATGTTTTACATTGCTATTATACTTAAGAATTTTTCATTTTTTGTCATTTTCCAAAACCTCTGCCTAGCTTAGGAGCTTTAACTGCCATGTCTACTGTAGCCTCAGAACTCTTTTTCTGAAAATGAAATGGTTAATGCAGAAATCTGCACAACGAGTTTATTTTAAATTTTTTTCTCCTAACATACTACTCTTTCCAGGTTTTGGTACTAAACATCTGCTTCATTTATTGCCATGTTGTCTGTTTATGCAGTTTGCTTGGTAATTCTGCATTTCCCTGCTGAAAGATTTGTCTTTGCCTTGAACAGCAGCTTGACTTGTGCTGTGTGTAGGTGGCTCAGGCTTTATCTTCACATTTGCTCCCTGGTCACCATGCACAACATTTCCCCTGAGATTCTCTTTACTACAGAGTAATGTTCATGTGAAGCCTCCCTTTCTGTGTGCCTCATATTACCCACAAACTCTCACAGCCAAAAGACAGATGTGTCCAAGCGAGTGCTACACAGATGCCACGCAAAGACACAGAAGATAAAATTTTCCCTCGAGCTCATGGTCAGGCTCTGAATGCCTTTGCTGTGAAGTTCCTGCTGCAGCCCCTTCTCAAGCTGCAGAAACCCACCCCTCTACATACAGGAGATATATCTCTGTATCAGGAGTCTATATACACCTGAAAGGGGGTTAAGAGCAGCAGAAAACATTTCATACAATAACTCTCAATGTAATACACAGGAGACTAATTTGCAAGACTCTGTATATTCCCTTCCCCTAAAACATTCTGCTATTTGTTATCTTACCTTCAAAGACACTGCACGTGTGGCAACACAGGAAGCCATAGATATGCATCAGACTTTGGGAAGTGAATGCAGACGATAAATTATTATAAATGTGTGCACGTGCACATCATAGAATGGAACTACAACACATGAAAGCGGTACTCAGTGTTAACCAAAATTGCAGACCCAGCTGTCTCATTTTGAGAAAGTAGGAGCTGTGTGTTGAGCATCCTCAAAGCTAGGCTGTGCTTTATTCAGAGTCTAAAAGGGATCTAACAACCTCATTACAGTCATGAACAACTGTAAAGCCAGGGGTTTAGTACTCGCATCTAGGCTGAGATCTGTCAGAGCACATTGGCACCCGACAGCGGAGCCCTCCAAAGTGACACTCGATTTTACCACTTTTTCGAAACAGGCGGGGCCGCGGTGGAGGTGGAGCCGGCTCTGCCCGCTGCGGGACCGGCGGCCGAGCCGGAGATGCGCGGAGGTGCCGCGGGCCGGGCTTCCTGCTGCCCGCACACCTGGGAGCGGGGCGTAGGCAGGGGGTGGGAGCTCAGGGCACCGCCGCTGTAGAGCGGGCCGGGCCGGGCCGGGGGAGGCAGAGCCGGCAGCCGCGGCGGAGCGGCGGCAGGAGCATGGAGCGCTGCTCTCCGCCGGAGCAGGAAGCGGTGGAAGCGTGGCTGGACGATCACGGCGATTTCACTCGCTCTTACTTTGTTAGAAAAGCTACGAGGTAAGACCGGAGCGGTCGGCGGCGGATAGAGGCAGTTCCTTTCTTTACAGGAGAACCTCGTTCTTTTTCATTTCACTTCGCTGCCTCCAAAGAAAATAAAGAGAAGCTACTCCCACCCCACCCCCGCCCGCCCC
>VXBI01001492.1:152972-211658 GCA_013397375.1 Toxostoma redivivum
GCAAGAACTGAAACCACCACGCAGCAGCTCCGTCCGGCTGCCACCGAAGGACACATGCGGCGCTTCCCCGCGGGGTCTCGCCTTCAGCCCCCGGCCCGCGGCCGCTCTGCAGCGGGGAGCGCCCGCCTGGCACCGGGAGCCGCTCAGGGAAACTGACCCAGCCCCGCAGCTCCCTGCCCTGGGCTTTTAGTTATTCATTTTGTGTTCTCCTCGGTTCAAAACAGACACGGTCAACTTCTCGTGAGTAGCGAGCTACTATGTATTTCCCCACCCTGCGAAGTAGGTAGAAGCCCCAAGGAGCATCTGATGTCTTGGGGAGGGCGGGTTGGGTCAGTACTTAGTCATCTCAAAACAAAGCGCTCCTCTTCAAGAGCTCTGTCATCGTATTTGTTCGTCACCTTTTTTTGACATGAGGGCGGCCCCCGGAGCGGCGAGGGCCACGGGTTAAGCGCCGAGAGGGAACTGATGAGCTGTGCGCGGTGCATTCGAGACCGGAGCTCCGCCCGAGGAGGGGGGAGCCCGTCCAGTGGGGAGAGCGCCTCTGGGACGCTGCGCCTTCCCCCGGGAAGGAGGCGGGGGTGCAGCCCGGGCAGGGAGGGATCGCTGCCCGGGGGGAACGGGGTGCAGCCCGGGCAGGGAGGGATCGCTGCCCGGGGGGAACGGGGTGCAGCCCGGGCAGGGAGAGATCGCTGCCCGGGGAGCGGGCGCGCTGCCGGCAGGGGGCGGCGCGGGGCCGGCGGGCTCGGGGGCGGCCTCTCCGCGCTCGCCCCTTCTCGGTGCCGGTTCTTGGGGAGAACCCAATGTTGAGGACCTGAAGAGCTCGTCTGGGCATTTCCCCCCCCTTGGCTTGACATGCTGCCTTTTGGAGATAAGACGAGGTATTTGCTCACTGTTGTCGCACACTTCAACAGCGGGACTTCAAGTTGAATCGGAGTAAATTCGGCTATTTTTAGAAGTGGAGTCAGGTTTCCATTTTGAATATTTTCCGATAAACAAAGCCGTGGGGATGCAGAGCCCGGGTGATGTGCAGCTCCCACGGTATATCTTAGCGGGAGCTCGGGTTAGTAAGTCCTGCGGTCGGCTCCTCGGACACGCCGTCTCCGCGGGCTCGCTGCGCTCCCCCTCGCACCATCTGCTCACCGCCGCCGGTTCGCTTCTTCCCCGAGTCACTTGGAGGGGATGGATGCATTCTGAATGAGGTTTTGCTGCTGCTGCTCCTCTCTGCATGGGATGGGGCGGTAAGAAGATAAATTCCCATTAATAATTTACTCGTAGAGAGCTAGAAAGATTCAGGGGTCACCTGCTTGCTTGTGACCATCTGTCAGGCAGTCCCCTTTCTTCGGCTGCTGCTTCCTTAGGCTCATTTAACAGAAAAAAGCCTTTAAAATGTCATTTAAATGCTGGTTTTATGTTTTTTTTAAGGCTGTACGTAGGTGCAGGATGCATAGATGGAAGTCGTTAACCTTGATGCTCTCCAGAACGTGGTGTGGCACTGAAGGGCAGCTTGTTTGCCCAGGAAATAGGGTGCTTTGAGAAGTAGCATTTTCCTAGTTCAGCCTATCACACTTCCTTTGGAAACTGGATGTAGTATTGAACAGATAGGAATGCTAATTAATAGCAACCACTGTGTCACATTTGTTTTCCCCATGGGCAGGTTTGGTTAGCCCTTTTTTTTTCTTTTTCTTCACTTTGAGGTACAGTTTTGCTTTTTGTGCCGTTCTGAAAGAGGCAGTACTTCAGAAAATACAATTCAGTCGAGTCTCCCTGATGGCAATGCGTCTGCAGTTAGAGAGGGGTTTGCAGAAAGACTGTGGACTTTTGAGTCTTCGTTTGGCAACGATTCTATGATGTTTTTGAAATGACGGAAACATTGCAGTTGTTTCAAAACTCTCTTCTCTGCTCTTGCATGGAATGATTTTTTTTTTGTCCTTATTGTATAAATAGAAAACCATATATAATAAGGAATACCTCTGTTATATGTAAGTTTGTATTTGAAAAGACCAATTACTTTGTATGTTGCTTCAAAGATGATAACATGTAGAGCTGAGTGGTTTGAAAGAACAGCTGTACTTTGTAAAGAGGTTTAGTGTTTCACTTGGTAGTGTTATTTAGGGCTTGAAAAGAGAAAATCCTAGCATTTAATACTATGCTTTGTTTTAGCTGGATCTTTTCAGAGCAGCAAACATTGAACAAAGAGTATGCTGTTAATGTTTTGCTACTTGGCATTATATTTACTCTCTCAAGTAAAGCAGTGTTCTCTAAGCTAGTTTCAACTCTCTTCTAATAATTTACTGCTTCTCTTTTGTTTTGTTTTTTTTTTCATAATATGCCAATGTTCTCACAGGTCCTGAAAGCAGTAGACCAAGAAGTTAGTTTATGTGGGATCTTGTGGAGCACGGAGGTACATCAGCTGCCAGTTGTGAGGCACAACTGCTAATGGATAATTTCTGTATCTGTTTCTCAAATATTTCTACATAGGAATAGGAGAAGATCACCAGCTCCATCATTTATGACCACATAATACAAGCAATTTCCACTCCTCCTAATGAGCTTTGAATTAGAACCTAATTTAGCAATTTTATAATGAGGGTTGAATAGTTAATTTTTTTCCCTGTAATTAAATAATTCCCACAGTGTTTTATACAGTACTTCTATTGGTAATTTCCAGACACAAAGAAGTTTTAATTAGGTGTCTAAATAATACTTAGAAGATGTATGCTTTGTGATTTTTTTAAAGTATGGGGTTAGGGTTATCTCATATAATTAAACAGTTGCCTCCTGATCCAGTTAGCATAGGGTAGTTTGGTGTTAGTATCTGTTGTTGTGGTTTGAATAAAAATTGTATTTTCTGGCAAGGTGGCACTTTAAAAGATGTTTCTTTCTTTTCACAATTTGTTCGTAAAGTGACAACTGTTGGAGTCGCTGTGCTCCCCAGTCCATGTTCTGGATGCTTAGAGGGAAGGGCTACAGGTTTCAGCTTAACAAGCGTGCCCCTGTGTTCCTCTCTCCCCTCCGATGTGTTGCAGAAGATGTGCACATTCCAAGGGCTTACACCTTGTGTTTTGGTCTGCAATGCCTCGAGGTTGGCAGTGTCCTCAGTCTGCAGGAAGGCCACATCCCAGCCTCCTTCCAGGCTGGGCTGGCTTTATGGATATTCTCCGCGTTGCTTGAATTGCACCTGAGCAGTGCGAGGCTGCAATCCTACAAGCTGTAATCCAGGTGAATGCCCTCCTTGGAGTAGGTGAATAGACTGGGATCCCATGAGTAGGAAGGTATGGAATCAGTTGTTTATTAATTTATTTCATACCTGGGAGGTGAGTGGCATGTGGAGGCAATATAAATAGCTGTTATCCTTGAGGTGCTGTTCCAAGATGATCAAAGTGCAGCACAACAAAGGGAAAGTGTGTCACCAGCACACTTGGGGACGGGAATGAATTTGGTTCACTCAGTGAGACTGTGCTGGCTGACAAAACTTCTGGCTGGAGAATTTGGTATTGCACACCTAAGAGTCAAGAGTTTCTAAATGCCTTGCTCCTATGAATTTAAACTCTTTTTTTTTTTTTTTTTTCCAGCTCTTCTTATTATTTTTCCCTTTCAAAAGTTTTAGAATTGCCTATTGTATTATGGCTTCCCAGAAGTAGAAACACTTTCAAATAAGGTGATTCTGCTTTGTTGCTACAATTATGGTTGTTGTAACTAGATGCTATAAAGGCATAATCTGCAGGGTGTTTTTTTTTTTTTTGGGGGGGGGGTTTGCTCACATTTATGGCTAAATTCATTACCCTTTTGGTTTCCCTGAAGTTTTATCTTTTTACTTCCTTTAAAAAAAAAAACCCATGCATTGCCATGCTCAAACATCACACTTATTTCAACCCGCTAGGGAATATTTCTGTACTTCTGACTTCCTGTCTGTCCCTGTTTTAAAAATATGGGAGTGATTGTCTCTTAGTGCTCTTTGCACTCAGAAGCAGCAGACTGCCAAAACAACCAAACTAAAATTTCTCTTCTGAATTAGAGGTAACTGTATTGTTACAGGCAGTTTTTATCTGGTTCCCTCAATGTATGGTGTGATGGAGACAAATTATTGATCCAAATCTTACATGCCCTTTAGTGGAAATAAGATTATTTTGTTATAAATACATCTTGGCTTATTAGCAGGTTTGAGAAATATTTGCAAATGAATTAAGGTGGGGTTGTATGTGGAAAAATAAGTGTTCTTAACAGTCTGGTACTTCACAGTGCTTCACTGAGGATTCCAAAACTGCTGTTTACTGGGAAACTGTGCTAAAATTCAGATACTGCATTACTTGAATTTATCAATAACATTTATTTCTTTGAGAGAACTCAAGCACAGTTGTTTGGGTTTATTTTTTTCTTCTTGGTGGCTGGTAGACAATCAATCTGTAATGTGCTGCCTGCGGTACTACATTAGTCAGGACATTTGCCCTCTAGTCTCTGTCTAGAGGGCTTTTAAGAATGTCTTTTAGTTTAAGACAGCTATCTGAAGTTCAGTCTCCTCAATATTATGTATCATACATATTCTGTGTATTGGTAATGCATGTGTGCTTAATTTTTGGTAATGGAATGAAAGCTCTGATTTTCAAAGATAAAGCTATTGGAGGTTTTCTGCACTGAAATGTGCTGTGGCCTGTGTTTTTCTTAAAAAGGTGTTGCATACAAAAAAAAAAAAAGGAATAATCCTAAAAATGCACAGGTATGAACTTTATGCACTCCTAGCATGAGCTTGATAAGTAGACACTGGGCTTTGAACTTCTGTGATTGAAGGACCCCAGTAGCTTTCCAGTGGAGGCACAGAATCCTGTGCAGATAGTTGGGATATGCTAAAAGGGGACTGGCTTTTCAAAGTTCCCAACGTAAAGCATTTACAAGAGGGTTGTATACCCACTGATTCTTGGGACCATGGCTTGAAACCCACAGGAAGCAGTGGTATTAATGCAGAGGATCGGAATATTTTTTTCCTCACTGATTTGGTTTTATTAGATGCTTACTGAGCTTCCCTGAGAACTAAGTACAGGAAAAAAATCAATTTCTGTAAAATCTTGGAAAGTTGTCTTGTTGGTGTAATGATGTTCATAGTTATCCCACTTATAAATAATCTATCCATATCATTCCTTCTGCCTTTCATGATAACAACAAAGTTTATGATGATCCCAAAACATTTTTAACTACTGATTCAAAAGGCATTCAGGAGGTGAGGAATGTTACCTGCATTCATCAAGTTGCAAATGTGATTAACTACTTCTGGCATTTGTTATTGGAAATCAAGTGAGGTGAGTGCTGGAGTATTTTGGAAACAATTTCTAAAACAGCAATTACTGTAGACTGAATAAGTTCTCATTTGAGAAATAAGAAACCACTTACTAGCAATTTGCATCTTAAATACCCTCAAAGCTCTAAACTGAACTCCTACACAGAATCTTTGGTATGGAGAGGAGCTAGTCCAAAGAAACTGTGAGTAGCTACAAGGAAACTGTGCTTTCACTCAGCTCTGCTTGCCCTATGAAACAAATGGGTGACCAGAATACATTAATTAAAATACACTGGTAAACCTTAGAGGACAGGTAGAAAATAAGATGGGGCAAACCATTGTGACAGTTAAAATCCCTTTTTGCCTCCTTGTGTTTCAGGCCAACTATTACCATATTACAGTACTTTTGATAATGCCAATAGGCATTGAAATCTCATTTCCATTGTTAGGTGTTTTTTTGGCTGTAACTGGGGAGACTTTAGAGAACAGGATGAAATTCCTAGGGAGAGAAGTGGAACTGAGGCATACATTGCCTCTGCAGGAGACAAAATGAAGTTTGACACCTTTCTTTGATTTCTAAGTTACAGAGGATCATGGAGGCTCTGTATTGGGGTATCTGCTGAAGAATCCTCATGTGAGGAGGATTTAGGCAATACATTCTTGACTGGAACTAATATGCTACCACCTATTTTCATTTTCACCATTAAAGCATTTTGGTTTTGTTGTGGAAAAAATATTAATTAATAAAAGCACAGCGTAGATGTATTTCTTTTCCTTACAGGAAAAGAAACATACATAAATTTACATGGAATGTTTTCTCATTTATATGATTGACTTGAAGAAAACAATACTTTAAAAAGGACATTAAATACAAAAGGAGCTATTTGCAAAGTGCCAGAAAAGAAGACCTACTCAAATAGCCTTTGTGAATAACAGTGGCTGCAATTTCACATTGGTCTGGCACTGAAAATATCACCACAAAATATATTTGCTTAGTAAAAGGTATATTTTCCCATTTTTTTGTGCGTTAGGGATAACTCACCCCAGCAAAGAGAGCCATCCCAGAGCCTCTGCACCACTTCAGTCATACCTAACTCCTGGTTTAGGAATTCAGGTGGAAATTAAGTAGTGCTGCAGATTTACATGAGGTCTCCAAGCAGGTGTGAATTTAACTCTTGACCCATTTTCACTGAAATTACTGGTATTGTCCTACTGCTTTCCCAACAAAACCATTCACGACCTAGTTATTTTTTTGTTTTTTTAGCTTGGAGCAAAAGCAAACATAGGGAGGAGAAATAAAGGTCAGGTTTTAGAATTTGAACTTTAATCCCTGAGGATTTATTCTGTCTTTCCTTATAGTGCAAGTAGAAAGTCTCTTCTGTGGAAGAAAGCTTCCTTGTAAAAAGTGAAGCTTGAAGTTAGGTTATTAAAGAAAACTTGAAAATAGCCAAGAATAGCCTGTCAATGTTAGTTTTCCAATTTGAATCCTTTTGCTACAAATAATAAAGCAATCTCTGCTTCTAATTTAAAAAAATGAGCATTCAGACAAGATGAAAGTTTCATCATTCTAAAAAGTTATTTCAGTCTCTCATGAGATGGTTTGAATCAAGAATTAATGTTCTAAATTAAGAACTGTATTCAAACAGAAGTCATTTGTGCCAATTGAAATGTTTAAAGATAAATGTATGCTAATATATTTGACCGAGTTGGGCTAAAAAACTGGCACTGTCATACTTCATATTCCAGAACTGCTTGCCTACCACTGTGAGAAATGGCATCTCCACTAACTATAACTGGGAAGGGTTTAAGGAAAAATTTCTATTGTTTTTGTCAATCTGCTCTCTTAGTCAGTTTGAAAGCACTTCTTTAACAGTAAGTTTACTGTTTCCATCTAATGAGGCCTTATACAATTTATTTAAATCTTTCCATTGGTAGAAAAGAGACAAAAACACTTAGAATGTGATTGTGAAATAGGAAGTACTAGAAAGAAAACAGCAAGGCAAGTATAATATCTGTATAATAAAGTGGCTTTGCATTTGCTAAAACTGAATAGTTTTTGAGTTTTTGCTAATGCTTTAAATTATTTCTGTGTCTAAATTATATCAAGATACTGGAGAGAAATTTGAAGACATCTAGTGGTTATTTTATGGAAGGCAATTGAGAAAACAGTTATCAAGTTCAGCTTGAAATATTGTTGATTTCAACACTGGTAGGATTAGGCTTAGGAATTCAGACACTTGAAAGCTGGCATTTTCTAGTAGGCAAGTTTGTAATCCCTCTCCTGAGGTATGCTACCAATAATTTCTGGTTTGAATGAAAAATCAGCTGAACAGTCCACATGAATACTAAAACATAACAGTTGTATATATAAATGGTTTGTGAGCAATAGGGGAAACAGAGGATTATCTGCTGTTTCACTGGAAACTACTTATTGCTGTGTTATGGAACTGCAAGTGTTAGGCATTCTTTGTGCAACGTAAGTAACATACAGTTTTTACTGTGATTGTTGCATCTCAGAGTTACCTTTGCATTCTGTTTTTTATACATTTTCTCCAAAGGTCCCATGCAGTTGTGCTGAATGGTCACATTGGTGTATTTTTACATAGGCAGTGTGGCTATATGTAAGCAAGGCAATCACAACCTGGCTGTTTCATACTTAAACATCTTCACTGGGTTGGGTTGTTGGTTTTTCTTTTTGAGAAGTCTGCTGTGTACTCTGAAGATAATCACAACGAAGCAAAGATGGGTACAATAAATTATTTAATATTCCCAGTGTATGAGTAGCATAGTGATTAGTGTTGTGTTGGATTGCATACAGCAGAGGAAATACAGCAAGGTTCTCTTCAGCTCTACTCATACCCTCCTGCATGACCTGGCTCAAGACACGTTGCTTCCTTGTGCCTGTGTTTTCTCAACCATTGATTTTCTATTTTTATTGCCTATTAATACCGAAAACTTCTTGCTTTAGGGACAGGTCTACTTTGTGTGCAGCATTTAACAGATTGGGGCCAAAGAGTTTAAATCCTCTGAAGTCTACAAGGTCTCATGTACTGCAGATTACGTGTGCTTGTATATAAGAAGTGGTAGAGGGGAGAATCACGCCATCTTTTTTAGTTTTTTCTTCAATATTTTGCCTGCCATTCCATTTTTATCCCCTTAGTACTATCATTTCAAAATTCCTCTCCAGTTTTGTCATCTGCTGAAGTCACCAGCCAAATTCAGCAGTCATTACTGTCATGTTTTATAGAGCAAAGATTGGATTTGGCTGATAGGAGTGAGTAAAAAATGGTAACTCCATCTTCTACTATTCCTGTTCATGAGCTCTGGGATAAATGACATCTTTCTTGAGTGAAGGATCATAGTGCAGTAAAGGATGCATTCTGGCCATGAGGAATATGGGTGCTGTAACTCCTCAGCTCACAGTGACTGCCATGGTGGGTAGAGACACTGCATTGAGTTTAATTGTATGCATGGATCCCTGTGGATCAGTATCTGCTCCTGCAACTTCTCAACTACAGCCAGGGTCTTGTCCTTACAATCAGCTCTTGACAATGCCAATGCCTACTGAAGACTATTCATATGAATAGTCACAAGTGTTGGTTTTTTCCTGCTTTCAAAATGATGTCTTAATAGTACATGGCACTCATTGCTAATTTCCAGGAGCCTCACTCGTGGCTCAGGATGTGTCTGGTGTCAGATATCTGCTGAGCTAATTCTGTGCTGTGAGAGTACTTGTGTTAGTCATAATACCCTTCTTGTCATGCATTGTTAAATAGGACTGAGTGTCAACAGGCGAGCGCATGTCAAGACACCGAGAGATTTTAAATAGAGTTAGGATACGTCAGCTCATGCGAAATGCTGGTTCTTCCACCCCTGTGTGTAACTGGGTGAGTAAAAGGAGCTAAATAGTTTCCTTGTTAGAAGAGGCATTTGGTAAAGGTCACTGAACACTGTTCTTTTTCCAGTTGAATTTGAATGGCTTTCCTGTTGCCCAAAGTAAAATGCTTAAAAGGCTGGAAGTTGAAAACCATGCTTTAACCAGTTTTAGTTAAGGATTTGTTGTTGTTGTTAATCTAAAGAGCTTTCTGACAATCATGCACTATGTTGGCAAATTACTGAACCATCACCCAAGAGAAATTAAAGGACAGGAATAAGTTACTCATAATTATGCAGCTCCACATATAGTTCTGTACAATGTTTAAGTGTTTCATAAACAGGGCTGATACCCAACAAGTAGTCAGTTCTTGTTAAACATAATTCCTTTCATGTGAAAGGTTTTACAGCTGTGTTCCACATCCCTCAATAACCTCCAAAAGAAATGCATGCTTATTTTATACAGTAAAAAGCCAAGAGGGTAAAAAATTAATAATCTCATGACCACAGTTTAAGAACAGGTATTAGCATTCAGAGTACACTGTTCTTACTGACTGCTATTGCTACACCATTAAGGCCTGGGGAAATCATAACGTGATACTGCAGAATAAATCAAATGACAGGTTTCTACTGATAGATCAAATTTCTGCTGTAGCTTTTTCTTTATGAGTGAAGGGTAATGGGTACTTTCTCTGCCTTGCATCTTGTATCAACACATCCATGTATGTAAGTTCAGTGCAAATAGGGAGAAGGGAAAATGATAGCTTTTTATATTCTCCTTTCCTCAGGAGTAAGTAAGCAGCGAATCAGATTGCTCTGCAAATTGCTGTCACCCAACGACAGCGCAGGTTCATTTCCAAACATGCCTTCAAACACGTGCCTTTTCAATTACCCAGCTTCTGAGCCTCATCAGTTGTTGGAGAACACCCTCCATCTGGTACCATGTTATTACTGCTACTTTTCAATCTTACCTTCCTTACCTTAATGCCAGTCCTCAGTGCTCAGAAACGAAGTCAGCACATACATGAATCTGGGTCAAGTCACCAATCTTTTTTAAAACTATCAATTTTTCTGTACCTACCTTCTTGTGTCTGAGGTTTAAATGCCTCCAGCTGGCAGTTACAGGCTCTTTTCTGCAGCTTTAGTGCTAGATGATAATTTTGTTTTTGGAGAAGCTAAAATTTCCAGGTAATTTTTTATTTTGAGGGGATGAAAGTGAAACAAAAGGGACCCATATATAACACATCTGAAAACAAGAGTTAGCAGCACTGATTTCAGAGGTTGTACTGTATTTACATACAGATTTTTGTATCTGTAGCTTTTTCATTTTCTTAAGAATATTTTTGGTCCTTTTAATTGAAAAATTTTATTCTTATTTGATCTAATAAATGAAAATTCCAAGTGTTACCTAATGCTGTCTTCTTATTTTGACTCTCAGTGAAACAGCTTTTGCTAATGTGACACTGTCCTATGCTAATCATATTATGCATTGCAGTAATAAATGGTCACAGCTCCTACATTTAATGTTTATCCTGTTTAAGTACTGGAAAGTAATATTGTTAAAGTCAAATTTCTAATAATATATTACTTCTTCTTTGCTTCACTGCAAGAAACATTTGGATGAGGTTACTACACAAAAAAATAGGTATCACTGCTTTAATAAAGGAGGACCATTGGGTTTTAATAATTCAATTCTATATAGCATGTTTGCCTACAGTTGAGCTCTCCAAATGATATATGATTAAAAAAATTCTTTCAAGCCTTCCTAACAGGAGTCAAATGAGTTTCCTTTTGTGGATGGCTTGCTATGAAAAATAATATTGTTGGACTTTAAATTTTAATTGTTCATTTTGCTTTAAGTTAAGGGTTAATTGTGCTTGCAGAATTGCATCCTACAGCAAAGATCAAGGTATGCCATAAGGAAAATAAGACTATTGTGCAGTGCTTTTCATTTGTAACGTACACCGACTTGTGTAACTGATCAGCGGCTGACTAACCTGACTCAGTTCCATGGCTTCATTCAGCTTCACTCTCAGAATTCCTGTGGTCTGCTGAGCAAATAAGAAATATCCCAAATTTAAAACATGACCACCATGAAAGGTTTCCAAAAGATCAGACTTGTTAATAGGATTTTTTCTGTTCCTAGGCTCGGATGTTATGTAATACAGCAAAACCCCATTTCTTCTGAGAGTAGGGCATGTGCTGTGAGGAATCCTTGACACTGAGCAAATGAAATAAAAAGCCCTGTATTTAAAAAAAACCCAACCGAAAAAAACCCTCAGATTTTGGACAAGAAAATATTATAGTGATAAAAAAAGTATACTCATGTTATGATGATATGCTATATTCAGGGAGGACATTATTAGGGTTGGCTTTCTAGTGCTAATTTGAGAAGCACAGTTAAATACTAGAGATGCAAGGCATTTTTTATTGGTGATGAGCTCTTAAAAATGCAATTTTAGGGTTATTCAATATTCGGGGTTGAGTTAGACAATGAGCATCATCTGCAAGGAAAACAAATATGAGAGATGCTGTCTTTCTTTCTGTTCTTTCCTTATTTTGAAGGGGATTGAATTGGTAATAGTCGTGTTTCTTTGATGGTTTTTAAGCAAAACTTTGATGCTTTGAGTCCAACCAGCATTTTTAATTACTTGGAGGGCAGGGGAAGTTAACTTAAAAATAGTGTATTGGCAACAGAAAAATAGGAAGGGCTGCAGGTGAGTGACAGACAGAATTAAAGTTTAAAATAATTGTTAGAGGTTAGAAACAAAATTTTGTCTTTAAATTAATATATATATTTCTTATACAGAAATCCAAATCTTAGGAATGGAAATGATTGGAACTTTTCGGTCACAAAATGATGGTGTAAACTTCCGATCTGTACTCTGAAAGCCACAGCGTAAGTGGTTCTCAGCCCTATTCAGGTATTTCCTCTAGGCAAAAATAGCTTCTTTTTTATGGGGCAGAAAATGTTACTGCTTAATCTGGGCTAAGTGCTACACAATATTGGAGAATATTGATACAGAGGAGTCTGAAGGTACATCAATGTCCTCTGTGTGAAAAGGTTTAGTTCCCCTCTCCCAGTGTCAGCTTCCAGTATGTGCTAGAGGATTTTCAGTTCACGTCATTCGTATTTTTGGTTTTGTTTTACAGAGAAATGGTTAATGCATGGTTTGCTGAGAGAGTTCACACAATCCCAGTCTGCAAGGAGGGAAACAAGTCCCAGAGCGAAGCCTGTGCCTGTCACCAGCCTGCCTGTGCTGAGACCACCAGCTCTGGGACACCAGCGAGGAAAATCTCCGCCTCTGAATTTGACAGACCCTTAAGGCCTATTTTTGTCAAGGACTCGGTAGGAGCAGTGAGCTTCCTCTCTGGCTCTGAAAAGAAGGAACAGATGCCTCTGCAATCTCCAAGGATTGAGACCAGTGCAGGGGATCAGTGCTCGAGACTATTAGAACTTGTGAAAGATATTTCTAGTCACTTAGATGTCACAGCACTTTGCCATAAGATCTTCCTGCACATCCACGAGCTGATCGCAGCCGATCGCTATTCCCTGTTCCTGGTGTGTGAGGACAGCTCCAACGAGAAGTTTCTCGTGAGCAGGCTGTTTGACGTGGCTGAAGGATCCACCCTGGAAGAAGCTTCCAACAACTGCATTCGCCTGGAGTGGAACAAGGGCATTGTGGGTCATGTGGCAGCCATAGGGCAGCCTCTCAACATCAAGAATGCCTATGAGGTAAGCCAAGGGAATTTATCTTCAACAGTTCTTGAAAAAGAAGCTGCCACGCTATCACCCGCTGGAACATTGCCATTTCAATGCCTGTATTTGGTGCTGTATGACTTAAAGTGGTCAAGATGCAACTCAACACCATGGTTTTGGTTATAATATGTGTATTATAGACACATGTGCATACAGAAACACGAAGCTAGGATTAAGCAAATCAGAGTTCTATTGAGGTGATTATTCAGAATTCAATACTGAGATGAATAAATGAAACAAGCAATCTCTTGTTAAAAGCAAAACCATGACCCGTGTTTGTGAAACTGTGTTCCTCTGTGGGTGCAGATCTTTCAGTTCTGTAATTTCTTCAGGATGATAAAAGGTAAACTAGGGATGGTTAATCCATGAGCATTATTTATTATAATGATAGTCTAGGCTCAGAAAAAAAGCTTCTCTTAGGGTTTGGGTTTTTTGTTCTTTATAGCAGTGGTCTTAATCTATTGGCACTCATGTTCTACAAATGCTTTTCTTTAGTTAATACACTGATGGTAACAACTTTAAATAATTACTGGCTAGTAATGGAACCTTTGTTATCCTGGGTGACAGTCAAATAAAATATTAAACTTTTCTTAATCTGTAAACCAAGGGGAAAAAAAAAAACTGGTCTTTAGGCTAGTAGTCTAATAATTGCATTTTTTCTTGTATCAGGATCCAAGATTCAATGCAGAAGTTGACCAGATCACAGGGTATAAGACTCAGAGCATTCTCTGTATGCCCATAAAGAATCACAGGGAAGAGGTAAGTTGCAATCTCGGGATCACATCACATAATACTATTTCCAGTCAGGCTGATGCTCTAAACTTTCATTAGCTGGCAGTCATCATCTTCCAACCATCTTTTTTTTTTTTTTTNTTGTTTAGACTGTAATTTTATCTTATCTAGCAGAGTAATGTAAGCCAAAGGGGACTGTCAGGAAGAGTTTAATCCCAAATGTAGCAGTAGAATATATGTATTTAACTCCAGAAGTGCTGTTCCTACTTCCTGTACTCAGTATCTGTCAGCATTAAAGTCCTCTGCACACTTACTGGTCTATCTCAAATTGTGATTAAGTTACTGTACTTCAGCTTAGCTTGTATCTATACTGCTTAATTCAGAGGGCACAAACTGGGTTTTATCATTGTCTAAAAACCTGATTATTTTTACACTCTTTTAACTCAACATGGTTCCTAATTTATTACTTATGAGCTGAGTGCCTGACATCAGGCATTGAAAAACACACGGTGTCAATGTGATTCAGAAGAGTCATCCTCAAGTCATAACTTAAATCACTTCTAATTTGAAACAATGTGAATTGCCTCACTGAACTCTTGTCCATATTTCCTGTCCATGTTGCTTCTCATGGGAGCTCTCTCATCCTGTCTCATGCTATTGCAGTAGAGAGAATTCTTATTATGGGCTAACAACATCTTTGTGCCCTGAGTATTTGAAGAGTGAATTCAATAAAGTCCATGAAAGCCAATGAACAGGAAAAGATGAGATGCAGACTTTGACTTTGGGAGTAAGGAAAGAATGGTTGGGTTTTCTTTGATCCTGGCTGTAGTGGCCTTGAGCCACATCACCAGTTCTAGAATACTCATAAAATATAAGGCTCTCCCCACAGTGTGTCAGAGCTTTGAAATGGAGATTTTGCTCTCCTGGAATTCATTTATTTTTCAGAGCAATTATAGTTTGCTTCCAGAAAGCTCAAGCTTCCAAAGAGAAATGTTGCCGAGATTCATTTGAAGACAACATACCTTCTTTTTTCTGTTCTTCCATCTTTCACTCCTTCCGTAGAGTGTCACCTTGACTTCTACTGCACTGAACCTTTTTTAAAAATTAAATTAATTTATTAAATGCCTGCATTAACTTGTTTATTGAATCTGATTCTAGCTGACCCAGATGATCAGCTAGTATTTCCTTTTTTCACATACAGCAAATTTCAGCTTAAATGATTTTATTCCGTTCTTCCAATGACAGCACTTGATCTTTTCCTACTCCCACTCCTGCTTAAAAGTCTTCCCTTTTCTACCTGGCAGCAGCCACTGCTGGCTCTAGGCCAGCAGATGAGCAGAGCAGATGCCATGTGAAGAACTGTCAGGGATCAGTGGTCCATGTCAGGCTGATGCAAGGCTTCCAATTTCATCCAAGCCACGCCATTTTCCTTTTGTCGAATGGAAAAAGATTCTACGCTCCATGGAACTGGGCACAGAAAGGAGCTACAAAGCCCTGCTGGCTGGGGAGTGTGGAAGTGCTCACTTCTCACCAGGTGCTGCTGGTGGCTGAGGAAGGAATAAGAGCTGCAGTCTGTTTGTCCAGCCCACCATGACTTAAGGGCTGAATAAACCTGCAATGGGCCGTGTCTTCAGCCAGCTTCCTCCTCCTGAGTGCATCTGCACGCGGAAATGAAGCAGGAATTTGTTTATTTTGACAAGTTCAGCCAACCTGAAGTTTGAGGAGTGTTACCCTCGTAGGCAATAATTTGAAGGTGTTAAACTGTAAGATTTCTTACAGGACAGGATAGCAGTTTGTAATTTTTTTCAGTGTTTTACAGTCTCTACCAGAAGGTTTTTCTCATTCTCACTGTAACAAACCACTGACATGTTTTTGGAGAGATGCTAGAGTCAGTGAACAGTCCTTAATTTTCCATTTGCATTCTGCTGCTTTTTCTGTATAAAAATCTCCCAAACAACAAAACCAGAATACTGGCTCCTCCCTGTTAAAATAATAAATAGATAAAATTTTAAAAATTCCCAAACCCCCTCTAGAAATATTGAGGCTTGTGAATGCTTCCTTAGCCCAGGATGTCAGCAATCACAGTCAGAAGATGATTCTGGAAGACATCCAAAAGTAAACACTGAGAAAGAGGAGCAACTGGGGCTTTCTGTTTGTTTGCTTAGTATTAGTGCTATTTTTTTTTAAAACAAAAGAGTCAGTAATTGAGAGGAGGAAAATCTCATGCTGATTACTAAATCCTCTGGGCCTGCTGAAGTACGGAGATTTTTCCAGTAGATGTTTTTCACATTTGCCTATATTTCCACAAGGCATGTGAGAAACCAAAGTCTCATTTAAAAATAACAGCTAGTAAGAAAATCCATAAATGAAAACAATTTGATTCACAGAAGAGCTTATGGAAAGGGCCCAGGAATTAGTAACAATGAGACACACATTGCAGTGCAATAAGAGGACTTTACCTTTCATATGGCTTTGCAGACACTTGTAAACAAACAGTCATTTTGACAGGACTGGATAGGGAATAGACATCCTTACTCCATTCCTCAGCTTAAACCAACTTGTGGAGCTCTCCAGAGCTGGTGAAAGACTCAGTACAGCTCTCCAGCAGGTTTGGAATACCTGGAGAATGGATGGTCTCTGAAGCACAGAGCTACCACAGGAAGATCTCCAGGAGTGACACAATTTTTTGTTATTGTTGTTTTGTGGGGTTTTTTTTCTTTGAGTTGGGCATAGTAACTTTCATAAAAGTCAATCTCAGTTTAATTTCTACTAAAATCAGTAGGATTTTCTCATATGAAGCTTTTAGCTGAATTAAGTGAGATGTCTCTCCCAGGCTGTGAGCAAGTAAGATTGAATTTCCTGGTAATTGGCTAGGGAAATGCTGGGGGTTTTTCTAGCAATGCTCACTCAGTTGTTTGGTTTGTTGTTTACTGGGCCCTACCTCCTGTCACTGGGAAGCTCTTCCCAACAAATCAGGGGTGCTACTAATTACAACAGCCTTTGAAAATCCCCTATTGAATTTTATTGTGTAAAATGGGACTGGGCACACCTTCAGCCAGTTAAGTTATTTTCTCCCTCATTGAACCCTTCAGATAGCACACATCCCAATTGTTGCAGGAGAGAGCAGGTCTAGTCAAGATGACTTGAAACAAACTCAGTTCCAGCAGGAGTCCTGCTGCAGGATTATGAAGATCAGTAATTTGCTTCTTGGATGGATTTTCAGCTTATACTGAGACACACATTATAGTAGCTAGACTGCTGCAAAGCATGGAGGTTACTGCTGGCATGAATGATTGAAAGGGATGTGAAATTTTTGTTGATAAAAAATGACAGTCTGTAAATACAGTTCTGTCATTGCAGGATAATTTTATAAGCTTGAATCCAACCTCTACAAGAGCAAGAGAGCAAAGTAAGGCCAACACCACTTTGTCTTCTGAAGTGGGTATGTTCTCTTACCAAAAATGTCAAGTTCCTATTTTCTGTTACCATTCTTTGGCCTTAGTGTAACTTTCCTTCAGGTGCCAGCTAAGTAAATAAAAAAAAAATCTCTCCTTATCACAAGGAGATCAGAAGTCAGCTTGAGTAAGAACCTACTGTAAAAGGCATCAACTGCCTCTAGAGCTGGAACAGCTTTCACAGAGTTAGGCCTGTAATTTTAATGTGCAAGAAACAGCAGCATGAAGCCATCCATATAAAACCCAGAGCACAGTCATCAGCATTGAAGTCATCAGTTGTCACCCACTGGGTACTCAAGGTAGCCCGCTAATTTTAGAGGCAGGACTCAGCTATTGCAAGAAAAGAGTAAAAATTAAGTTCTCTGGTAATTAGAAGAAATGTCTCCTTGTAATGTGGATTAGAATTTATCCAACTGAAAAAGTAGCACAGCTAGAAAAAAAAAGGTTAGAGAACAAGTAGAGCATTGGCAGATCACCTGTGTTACCAGCAAGAATCCAATCAGGAAAGCTGTGTTCAGATGTGGTAAAACATGTGTGAGTATTGAATCAGCAATTGATGGCAGGTTTGTTCTTCTTTGGGACTGAAAGTAAGGGAATAATTCCATAATCAAAATTCCTTTCTGTCTTTATGGTCCATGTCTGTATTATGTGATCTGAATGGAAAATAGCGAAGTACTTGGTTTCTGATCCAAGGGGAATTCCCCCCTGCTCATCCCTTACGCTCTTTCAATAGAGCAAACCTGCAAGAAGGTTCTTGTTGGCAACTGCAGGACTCCTCTAGATACACTGTGTTCTATAACCCCACCTGCCTAGTCCAGATTGGAGGGAAAGCTCAGGAAAAGCAGCTTGTAGCACTCCACAGTACGCTCCTTACTTCAGTGATTAGGCCATAAACTCACAATGTCAAAGCATAAGCAGATCCTAATTACTTCAGTCTTTCCCTTAGCCTTGGTTTTCTTCAGTCCAGAGCAATATCTTAAGCTTATTTTAGTTCCTGTGTAGCTGAGCCCAGAGCAGTTGGTCACCTTTGATTCAGTTTTTCTGTGGTCCAAACATAACTCCCAGCTGAAGATAAGAGATTTGACCTATTGTTATTTGTGACTTGTTTAGAATAAGTTTTAAAAATTAGGATTTAGGTTTCAGACTGTGCTTAGCATTCTCTAAAATGCAGGCATATGTTCTCCATGGCCCCAAATGTTACCACATGATTGACTTTTGTCCTAATTACATCATTACTTTAGTAACAGGAGCAGATCCTCTCGAGTTTCCTCTATCTTCTCCTAATTACCTGGTTGCAGGCAAGACTCCAATGGCTAAAAAATGCCTGCCTGAGATTTTTTCTCATTACTGTCTGTGTACCATATTCTATGGGATTCTGAGAAGTGCACTGAAATTTTAACTGATACAAATGAAGCCAGAATTTGGACCAGTTTAATTTTTAAGACTGTTCATTTTGTATGAAAAAGAAATGGGCACAATAAAAAGTTGTCTGGAAGCTTAGAATGCCACTGAAACAGCAACTAAGAAGAGAAGGGTTTGCATATGCACAAAATTTTTATCCCCACCACGTCAACATGAATTTTAGCAGGTTTATTCTCCTCATTACTTCCTCCCCTTGAGTTTAAATTTATCTTTATTGACAGACCTTATCAAAGATCTAAAGCTGACCACTGTTCTTGCAACACCTGCATTTGTTAAACTATCTGAAACCTGGAGTGCTGATGAAAGGAGACTAAATAGTCTTTTTTTTTTTTCTTGTATTAATATGGTCCTTTTACTGTTTTCTTATTGGTTTTTTTTAAGCACTGCAGACTTTCCTTTCATGGAGGGGATGTATTTAAACAACCAATGTGAAAGCACTCACCTTCTGGGTGAAAAGCCTCTGGCCTTGTTAAAGTTGTCTTAGCTCATGCTGGATCAAAACTGGAAAAAAAAATTAAATCAGCACCCAGGGAAGACAGTGGCATGAGAAGAGGTCTAAGCATTAACCTTTGCACATGTAGGTTAACATAAAAGCATAATAACTGGTTTAGGGATTTGCTTTTATTCCAAGTCTGCCAGGGAAGTACACAGGCTGGTGTAAACTGTTATTACAGAGAGAAATCCACTGGATGAGAAATATTCCTCACTGAAGTAAGAGACTGACTGTGGGAAAAATGGGGCTGTATGGAATGGAGCTGACAGTTGAGCTTTATTTTAGACAGACATTTTTAAGCCCTCAGTTGGCAGAGATTCATGTTAAAGAACAATGGCCTTACTTACAGCATCAATATTTTGGGAATGCTGGGCTGAGAGATAGTAAATTGTCCTCTTTTCCATTACAAAAATAAAACCACATGTCTTCCATCAGTTTAGCAGTTACAACTTTACTATTAATGGTTAAATGCAACTTTTTAAACATGCTTACCACACAGTTTTCCTCTGATAGTGTTTATCCTAAAAAAGCAAGATGAAAAAAACCACCATTAACATTTTGCATTGGTTTTACACTAATTACACTTCAAACAAAGGAAGTTCTTTGCAGCTTTTTCTATCAGTTGTTGTAATAATGCTAAAAAAAATCTGAAAGGATCTAAGAGCTTTGCATTATATTTTGTCAGATTAATAACACTTTGTCTCAAAAGCAGTGGAAATGCAGAATTATATTAGAAAAAGGCTAAGGTCTTCAAATCCTGTAATCTAGGAAATGTTTCTGTATGAGAGAGAAACATTTATTAACTGAATAATTCGATTTAATAGTCAACAAAGCAAATACCTATAAGGATCAGTTATTATCTTATATAAATATGCCTAGAAATTGAATCCAGTGATAGACTCATAAAAATCAGTTGATTTCTCCATTTTGAATAAACTAGGTTGTTGGTGTGGCTCAAGCAATCAACAAGAAATCTGGAGTTGGCGGCACTTTCACTGAACAGGATGAAAAGGTATAGAAGCTGCATGTTTGTCTCTTCTGTTTTCAGAAGGGGGAAGGGGGATGGATATGTTTTTAACTTTGCTGCTGCTCAGAATTTTTTAAGTTATTAAAAATTAAACATCTCTGAGAACATAAACATTCCCGGCAATACTGCACATTTTTTTCTTTGAGGCCATAAGAAATGTGGATGTGAAATAATTTTATTCTGGATCACTATGTCATATATCTCTGAAACACAGGCTTACTCTATTGAAATGCATTGTAAAACACTTTCATAACTTTCAATGGATGTAATTTTTAATTAATTAGCTCTAACTCTCCTGGCAAGCCCAACAAACACAATTTGAATATTAAAATTTGTGGAGTGATTCTCTTTTAAACACCATGTCACTTCTCAGTATACCATTTGCAGGAAAAACAAGAGCTTTAGATAAATTATGAACAATATATGAGAGAATCAGGAGAGCAGCCAGTAGAATTGATTCCTAATTCTCCCAGTGCAGTTCATTTTCAAAACTTTCCAGATTTTGTGTTCAGATAGGTGGGGCAAGAACTATGCTCTGCTCAGGCTGAAGAATTTGACTTAACAATCAGCAAGAAAAGAATCAGAATTCACCCTTTCTCTTTAAAAACTTCCCCTTTAAAACAAAATGCACACTGTGTATCTGCAGGCTATCAAAATTAATCCCATCCTGAATGAGGAAAAAAATTTAGGGTTGCTATGTTAGCAAATTTTTATTTTCACTTCCCCAGGGAATGAATTCCCTCAGAGAGGCAAGTTGCCTGTGGTCAGTTTTTCTAGATAAAATATGCATTGCTGCACAATTATTTTTTCCTTGAAGGTGCTTTTTAGATGAACCCTAATTGTACCAAGATAATGATCTTCAGATTTTAGATTACAAAAGAAGAGATTCTTGAGGAAATGAGAAATGATGAGTAGCTGAAAAAAACCCAAACCCTGAACATGTGGTTGCCAAAAATAACAAAAATATCAATTAATACTTCAGAGTGAAAACAAAACGTTGCAGTAGCTTATCTTTGACTGGAGTTCAGATGCTGTGGGACATGATCTCTGGGAGATGCTGATGTTCATTTGTGTGCAGGATTTTGCGGCGTACCTGGCGTTTTGTGGAATTGTTCTTCACAACGCTCAGCTGTACGAGACGTCTCTGCTCGAGAACAGGCGCAATCAGGTACGGCCAACACGCCTGTCCCAGGGACACAGAAATTAGCAGGGTCTGCAAGTAATCAGCGCCTCCTCTTCCTCTTTCTCATGTCATACTTATTCCTTGGCTGCCTTTAATCCCTGTGCCTGAATGCTGTCTCTCTGATAAAGCTCTCGGGAGCTGCTCTGGGCAGAGGCTGGGCACATTCCAGCCTGGGCTGTGAGGAATGGCCTGTCTAGGGGAGGCAGGTAGAGCCATGTGCCAGAAAATTCATTCCATGTTCATATACTTGATATTGCCTGCAGCTATCCTGTGCTTCACTGCAGGTATTAAACCACCAGAGGTGTCAGACTCCAGAAATTACAGGCAGGAAGGAATATCCCTGTGGAATAGCAGAGGGCATACAGACTGTTCCTTTAGACTATTACCACTATAACAGTCACTAACCATATTTTCAGTAATGATCAAATGAAAAACTGAATTTCCCTCTGATTTCTATAGCTCTACTTTGCTGCCAACTTTGTAACTATGGGGTGTTAATGCTGTGGCCTTTATGGGTGAATATGCCTGCCCTGTATGATGTGATAATGTTTCAGAGAAAAGACTAGGCAGCAGTTGTTTTAAAGTTTTCCTGGTAGGTCTGAGTTCCACCTGACTATCAGTGTTTGAAAATTGGTACAAATTTGGATACTTTATTAAATTGCCTTCATGTTTCTTGTGAGGAAAAAAAAAAGAGCATATTTGAGCAGCTAAGTCCTTCAACAGCAGCTTTGATATACAGCAGACTCTATCTAAATTATGTTTTCACCAAATGAGTTAATTAGGCTCTGTTAGAATTACAACCAAGAATAACTGTGTTCAGAAGTCTTAAAAAATGTAAATATCATTAGTTTGAGAATGCCCACATGAGCCATAGGAAAACAGGTTTCCTAAGGACAAGCAACTATGTTGTCTGGATATCACAGGTTTCATTTGACCTATTAATGCCTGAATCCATTCTGCTTCTCTGACTGAAAACATCAGACAGCTTATTGTGCTATTTAATTCTTCCATAAAAAATGTCCAACTGGCTAATACTGACTGTTACCTTGCAATCTGTGAGAGCCAAAACTTACTTCTGGTCACAGACATAAACATTGGCTTCTCTGATTCAGGGGAGAGGAGAAGACTCAAAGACATTAGTAATGATAATTATTACATAAGTCATGATTAGTCAAACCCTCACAAATGACCTTTTCTTCAGGTGCTTCTTGACCTTGCCAGCCTGATTTTTGAAGAGCAGCAGTCTTTGGAAGTGATCCTGAAGAAGATAGCAGCCACTATAATATCCTTCATGCAGGTGCAGAGGTGTACCATCTTCATAGTGGATGAAGATTGTCCCGTGAGTGTATTTTGTCTGAAGGCAGGAGTGGTTATTCCCTGGGAATACATTCTGTTGTCTTTTCATTCTCTCTTTTCTTTCGTGGCATCTGCTCAGGTTGGGTGTTGACATGAGAGACTGTGGCCTCTGTGTAATTAAAGAATTTCTGTGCTGACATGTAAATTTGACATAGCTTGTAAATACCAACATTTCTTCTCTGGGTCATGAGTAGAGATTCAAGACACTTCAGTGATATTTAAAGTTCTGTCAAAAGATACCTTTATGGCAGGATCCAGTATGCTGAATGACAGATGTGGAATGAAGCTAAATAATTTTACACTTGTCTTTAGTATCCAGAATAGATCTTGATAACTGCAGCAAGGTTTTAATGAGTAATACTGTTCTAAATAATGACAACCTAATACAACTGTGTATTCAAGCATCCTCTTGATATTCCAGGATACATTTTCTAGTGTCTTTCACATGGAATCTGAGCAATTAGAGGATTCAGCTGGAAATCTGAAGAGGTAAACCAATTCTGACTTTTGTACATCCTAGGAGAATGCTGAAGAAACTATGCTTTTAATATTCTATTCATAATGACAGACTTATTTCTACTGAATCCCACATGTTAGTGCTATTTTTATAGAGCAGCTTTTCCCCTGAAGTGGGCACAGACCAACTCTGTTGCCTTAAAAAGGTCCCACTGAGCAGAGCAGGAGAAGGGCTTGATCTCTTCCCTTGGCCAGTCTAAGAACATATTTGTATTTCAGGGTTAAGCTATGGAAATGTACAGAGGAGTTGCTCTAAATCAGATTTCAAAGAAGTCTCTGTGGATGACTATGTTGTAGAGGAGACATATGCAAATTAGTAGATAATAACCAAAATAATGCTTTTAGTCAATTATTTTAATCATCATCCTCATCTCATAGATAAGGAACATGACTCAAAGAACATGTCTGACTAATTAAAGACTAGAGTCCTAAAGTTCTAACTCTCATCTCTGGAAAACCACTAAGGAGTTCAACTGTGAGGAAAAGAAAGAGCTGAAATAAAATACCCAGATGAAATAGTTCCCAAAGTTAGCCTGAACCTCTGTATTGAAGTTTAAAAATAACTGTCTCTGTCATAAAAAACAATTGTTTCAAATACTGTCAGAAAGAGACACAGTTGTATACAAAATGCTCTACTGCAGATATTTTGTGCAGGGAAGAATCTTCTGAGCCCTTTTGATGTTGTTTTGCAGTAAATATTTATAATATTAAGTTTAATTCCTATATGAAGAATGATGTCCAGAATGTGTGACTTTACCAGCTAAAAGCTGTTGAGCTGTGTTACAGTTTTAGACAGTGTTCAGCCATAAAGTACAGAGGTACAATAGCCTGGTAAGATCACAAGTGACAAAGAAATTTCTCTTTAGTCCTCTTTTGCTCTATAAGAAGGGACCTTTCCTCCTCATAATTCCTTATGGTGACTTGTTAATGGACTCAAAATGTTATTTACTGCTTGCATGGGCCACCAGGAACTTATTTCTCAGACCTGATAGGGAAGAGGAGTCTCGGAGGCTTAGTTGCCAATCAGATTTTTGTTCATGAGACAACACAATTATATACCGAGGACTGCACTGAGTCAACCATTGCAGTTACAACTTTTGCTATGCTTCAAGGGCACAATTTCAAGCAAGAGCAGAAATACAGTGACATGGATTAGATGGGAAGTATTACTTTACATAATATAAAATTTCAGGCTTGTTATGCAATCAAGGACACTGAATCAAGCCCCAAATCAGACTGTTTTTCAGAATTATGGGGCACTGCTTTGTATCTGTGAAATAATGAAAGAAGAATTCCTCTCCTCCAGCCCTGCAACATCTTTACACCAGGAGGATAACAAAAGTCAAGTCAAATGTTGGAGGGAAACTTCAGGAGTTTGATGGGAATAGGTTTATAAGTAGGACACATGTCCTCCTACAAGGCAGGCAAAGGGTCTAAGAGAATTAAAATACCTTAAATTGTGGCTAAAAAATTGGATATGACTGATTCTGTAAAGATACTTTGTCCTGATTTGGAATAGACAGTTCTATTTCAGTAACAAAACCTCCATGTGACTGATTGTCCCTTTACTTTTAGAACAAATTTTAAATCAACTTAGAAGCAGAAAATTTACAAGTGATACCTGCTGCACTCTCTTGAACTGATACATGAATTTCACCCAGCATTGGTTTTTCAGGAGTACCAGATTTGTGAATGCAGTTTGTTTTCAAATAGTTCTGTTTATTTCTACATAAACCCAGCTGTTCATTCTTTAGCCTTCATCTGTGTAAACTGTAGGGAATTGTTTATTTCTTCAGTTTGGTGTTCAGTGTTAATGTTGTTGAACATGAAAGAAATGGTGGAAAGCATGCACCAATCCATGCTTCAGTTTTGTGATGACAGCTGGATTAGGATGCAGGATTTGAACTCAACTCCATTATATACCTATTGGTTTTATCTACATATCCTTCTCTCATATGGGAAAGATATTCCTATTACCTGCCTGGCATAATGAAATTACTCACTTTTATGCAAAGCACATAATAATAATGTTGTATCCTTCAGGGACTATGACACAAATAAAATCAATTACATGTATGCTCAGTATGTCAAGAATACGATGGAGCCACTCAACATCCCAGATGTCTGCAAAGACAGAAGATTTCCATGGACAGTAAGTAAAATAAGCTTAGGTTTGAAATTGAGAAATGGAAAATGTTTTTCTGTTTAACTTTTAAGCCTTTTTTGCTTTCCCCTTATTACTTCTGTCAAGGTGGCCCCAGTTAAAATGGTTCAAACACACATTGAGCATTGGGAGGCTCTCAGAAGCTCCTTCCCTTTTATCCTTTCCTTTCCCTTTTTGTTCTGGCAAAGATGGATATTATAGATGCAAGTTCTTTGCTGCAGTGGAGATGGATCAACTTCACTTTTCTTTGGGAGCTTTTGCCTAACACTTCCTCAAGTGTGAGCTGGTGATGTGGTGGATGTCTGAACAGCGATACTGGAGAGTGAGGAGGGAAGGTTACTTGGCAAGGCTCAGTCTCCAGTCAGCTTTCCTTCATGGTCATCATCAACAAAAAGAAAAGCTTTAATTATGTATTTCCCCTATTTTCAATGCAGAAATTAGAAAGATGTCTGTTCTTCCTATTGTTTAACCCTGTTGGTGGAAAGGTAATACGAGGGAGAGAAGCTACTATGGTTAACAGATGGCTTTTTACCAAAATTTGTTCTGAGATAGACAACAAAATGATCAGAAAAGACAGTGCTCAGTGTGATTGTTGCAGGAAGTGGAAAGAAGGGGCAGGCTCGTGGTGGGAAGCTGGGGTGTTTCCCTTTCTTTTCCTGGGCAAGTTTTCTTGGATGTTCTGGAGTGGGTTTCTTTGACAGATTGAGCAACACAGGAATTGAGTTCTCAGACTAACCCTGTCTTAACTGCAAGACTGGAAGTACAGACAGAATCCAATGGATATATTGTATGGATTAATAAAGAAAGAGGTGATAATTTTGAAGACATTGAGAATCATTCAAACACCTGTTTGCTGGAAACAGGCTGCTCAGGATGGTTAGAGTTATTTTGAGTTTGTTTTTTTCCTGGCAATATGTATGTAAAAGAAACCCATAGAAAGCAAGCAATAGTGCTTTTAGAAATAATCTGGTTAATGTTTTTCAGCAAAACAGACTGCACTTGCACTACTGCAGGAGCAGGGCAAGGCAGGATAGGATAAATCCTGGAGGATAAATGTTTTGAAAGCTGATGCACCCTGACATGAGGGAAATCCCAGGTGTTGCCAGTGCCCCAGAAACCTTGGCTTGCCTCTTTCTTTGGAGGACATTCAACAGCACTCATCTCATGAAAATCCTGCCACCATATTCTGTGCAGTCCTTGCACACAGCACCAGACCACAAAGCAATAATATAAAAAAAAAAAAGAGAACCTTTTGATCAAAAATATTAGTGTGTGCCCATTTCTTTTGGTGTCACACACAATTAGAGATCGGACTAAAAGTACTTCTCAACAACTGCTGTGCTGTTCCTGGAGCAATCAGAGCAGAGCTTTGGCCTTTTCTGTTTGAAAAGGAGGCATCTTTATTCTATGCTTTCACTCTCCAAATAAATTTATCTTCTGTTGGAGCATGGCAAAGGCTGCAAAGTCTTCGGAAGAGTGCACAACACTGACCTAGCTGTAGTGGCTTTCCTGCCTGTTGTTTGTGTGCAAACTCATTGATCACCTGATTGCTTTTTGAAGGAAAATGTAAGCCAAGAGTAGTTGTGGAACCCAGCTCTACACCTTTTTCACTTCAGCCACCTGAAAAACAGCCATTAAAGTTCTAACTGTGTTTTCCTGTTTGTTTAACAGAATGACAGTGCAGAAAATGTAAGTCGGAGCATAAAGAGTTTGCTGTGTACACCAATAAAAAATGGGAAAAAGAATAAAGTGATAGGTAGGTATCTTTACAAAAATAATGTTGTACATTTCACAGATAAATTTATGTGCTCCACAGTAGAATCACATCAACATGCAATCTCAAGCCAGGAGAGAAGATCCTTAATTATCATGTTCTCAACTAGTAAGTCCACTGCAACCTTGAATATAAATTGCTCACCCAATAAGCTGCCAAAGAGTAGAGAATGAATGTCAGCCTTTGTTCCTGGCATCAGTAAGTCCCACAAGCAAAAAGAAAATAAAATATACTGTTTCTTAGATAGGAGCATGGATCCAGTTTCATCAGTTTTAAAAAATTTGGCAAGTAAATATTGAGAGTTCCACGAATGCCTTTTTAATGGTCTTCAAATAATTTTCTTTGAGAATGATGGCAAAACTGCATGGCCCAATTTATAGAGTAAATATGATGTCCCTTTTTTTGTGAAGACAGATTTAGCTTTTCAACATCTGAGACAGAAAGAGCAACCTCATCTTTATTTAATGGAGTTCTCTGAAATTTCTTTTGCTATTAGCTTCTTTCATGAGTTCTTTTATTACTTTATTTAAATATTCCAACAAACCCTAGAAAACCAAGATGAAGACTGAACTGTGGAGCTTTAATTAAAGATATTTCACTATAGTGTGAGCTACTGATAAAGCAATTGCATTTGCTTTTTTTTTTTTTCTATTGAGATTTTCTATTCAAGTTCAAACTGAAAGTTTCAGTCAGCCCACCTGTTTAGGTGGGCTTTTCAAATCTGGGTCATTCTCATTGGGAAATGTTCTTTGAGGTATTTTATCATTTCACAGCTGCCTCATGTTCAGATATTTAATAGGGCAAGGTCAAGAAGTTGTCTTTGGGACCATACCCAGAAGTTCCTTTACTATACTACATAGCATGTATGACTATTACTGCAAGTCTGGTTTCTTTTTAAAATTATTTTTAAGACTAGGATACCCCAAACCAGAATTGGGCAAGTGGAGTGGGGGTGGGAAAAACTGTCCACACCAAACCCAAGCAAATCTTACTAGCAAGAAAGATGAAAATAACTTTATTCTCCTGACCTGTGCATTTCTCAGGTATATGGTAAAAGCTTTACAGAATCTTGCTGTGATTTTATAACTTTGTTCCAATGAAAGATTTTGGACTTCCTTTATTTGTAATCAATGGATCTCTCAGTGCTTTGGGAAAGTTTTTGAAAGAGGTTAAAGAATCTTAAGTAATGCACAGTGTATTTACTGCAGCTCTCTATTTTTTTAAGACATTTATGTGCATATACTGTGACTTTTAAGAATTCATTTACTTTTGTGGCATGTTCACTGTCTTAATTTTGTGCTCATTACATCATAGTTGCTATGGAAATAATTATAATGTCATAAACTGTACTAAACAGAAATCTGAAAGTCAGTTTCATGAGATTTTCCTAAAGAGTTTTCTAAGTCAGCTTCTTTTTTCCCAAGGAAAGTTAATCTTGTCCCTTATTTGAATGAAACCTTTTCTGATGGAATTACATTCTTTTACTGTGATTCAATGTTCCATTCCTTTCCATCTCGTTCCATAAAGTTTCAGAATTCTATCTGCAATATCAGATACCCCAGTCCCTGCCATTACACCTAACATCTACAGCTATGATGGTCTTGGTCTCTTTAGAGGAGACTATTATATTGAGTTCCCCAAACAGAATACAATTTGGAAACAGGACAATGTTGCATTGTCACCAGACATCGAAACTTGTGAGGATCACGTTCTTCTAAAACCACAGTTGGCATGTGTGTGCTGCATTTTTTTCCTCAGTTTTATTATCTACTATAATAGGCAAGATGCACACATGGTAATTTTTTTCAGAGTTTTTAATTTGCAGCTGGGCTATCTTGGCACTTAGCCAGGAAAACGCAGCTTTTTATGCTCCTGGGAGTGAGAAAATACTTGGATTCCCTTAAGACAGCACTGATGCCCAAAGCAGTTTTGGCCAAAGACAACATATTCCTATAATTCAGCTGCTTTAATTAATATTCTGCTTTCTTAGCAGGTAAAACTAAGGGGAGCTGTATTTCTGAATTCCTTCCTCCTCACAATGGTGTCAGGGATTTAAACTGCAGCAAGGTGTGGTAGAAATCAGCGGTCCAACTTCGTCAATGACGTGCACAGAAAAGCCCAGAAATTCTTAACAGAAAATTAACAAATGTAAATATCAGCAAGTTTGAACCTACAAGCTGAACTCAGTCAGATGCTTCTCAAGGAGTTCAGTAGTGTTTAGAAGAGGCTGTGATTCAACCACATCCTCAAAAAATGGGCAATCATACTTCAGCTTGGAACCTCAGCTTGGGTATTCCCTGTTTAGTTCGTTTACTTGAAAAAAATCCTAGTACTGGCTCAAAGAAGCAAAAACTCTGTGTACCACTGTTCTGACTTTCATAAATGTTCTTTTGGCATGGTTGCAAAAATTTAATTAGCCTCCAAAGGACAAATTGTCTTCAGGGATTAAATCAATCTAGAATACTATTAATAATAAAATTTAGGATGAAAACAACCCTAGAATTTCACAGGATAATCAAGTCTCTAAAGCCCTACATTTTTGGTTTACAGATCCTAACAAATACTTTTGAATTTACTACATATATATATTTTAACATTTCTTTTATAACACATTGAAATTACCCTTGAAAAAAGGGGAAATCCTACAGCATTCCTAAGTGTCACTTATGTATGTTGGTAGTTTATACTGTAGGCTAATGTGTCCTAAACTTAATTCCCAATGATGATATATTCTCTGGGTTACTTCCTTTCATTTCTGTGTCCTGACATAGGGGTTTGCCAGCTTGTGAATAAAATGGAAGAAAAATCAGGAAAAATCAAGGCTTTCAACAGAAATGATGAGGAGTTCCTGGAAGCATTTGTCATCTTTTGTGGCCTGGGGATCCAGAACACTCAGATGTACGAGGCTGTAGAAAGAGCCATGGCCAAACAGATGGTGACATTAGAGGTGAGCCCAAATCTAGGTGGTCCTTAATGAGCCCCAAAGAGATCCTCATGTTCCCAGAGCCTCTCTGTTCTGCACGTAAGTGCAGCTACTCACAGGGACACTGAACAGAGATTGCTATCCCTCAGGAGAGCAGCATTTGGGCTGTTGAGCTGCTCAGGAATTTTCTGCCTGTTTCTGGCTCTGCCAGCAGACTCTTAAATTTGGTATTGTGTCCTAACTTCACTCCTGAGATCTGTGGGGAGCTGGAGGCATCTCTTCCTCTCCACGAGGCTGCACTCTGGCAGCACAGTGGGTGTGTTGTTGTGTAGGAAGAGGGAAATGCTTTGGCAGATTAAGGGGCTTCCTCTTCTTGTCTGAGGGTTTTTGGGATGATTTTGGTTCAGTCCTTCACACAAACCAGTGTGAGGAGTAACAGCAGCATTATTGTAGGCTCTCAGCAATTTCCTCAGACTCAAACAAACCGTATCAAGATGAACATCATCTGGTCCCAGCCTGTGCACTGGTTCCTGTTAAGCTTCACAGCTGAAGTGGGCTTTAGTCTGAGAAGCTGAATTACTCAGGGGTGATAACTTGAAGCTGAAAGTGAAAAGTGTGTAGACTTTGGGTCTCCTAATATTCATTATGTAAACAGGAGTGTTTGCAGAGCTCCTAAAATGGGATTATGTGCCCTGTGGCTTCTTTATAGCTCTCAAATAAACCTGTATTAGGTCATGTTAAATAAAAAGCTGATAAAACTATTGTGAAAATCATTTGCTTATATAGCAAATTGGTAATTCTGTCTCCTATTATAGATAATATACAAAGTTCCAGTCAGATAATAGGTTAGCATATAAAATGGGTTCATCACAAAAAAATAAAACTCTGTAGCATTTTCATGTCATATGTTCTCAATAGTCAAAAATTTGAGCTTGTTTTTTTAAATTTAAAATTAATATATTGTCTTTCAGACTTTTGTGCCAAGTCTAAGTTAGGGTAAAACTTTCATGTCTGAATAAACTCTTGAAAGAATTATGAAGACAATAATGTCAGGCTCATAGTAAGAGCTGTTTCGTGCATTGTCTTTGAAAGTGGGCCATGAAAACTTTCCAAAGAGAAAATCAGAGTTCTTTCCTCCTTTATAGAACCTATTTATGTTTTCTTGGCCTAATAATCTCGAGAAGCTTCTGTGTTGTGGGAGATTTGTAAAAGATGTAGATATCTCCCCATATGCTTTCAGAGAGCTCCCCTAAAACTGGCTCAGGCCCTGCATGGACAGAAGATTTCATCAGAAAATGCAGTGGAATGCTGAAAAACCTGCTCTAGGAAAAGTACCTTGTTATTACATTGCTCTTTTGTTTATACTAAGGGCTGCTTTTTTCTTCCATAGGTTCTGTCATACCATGCTTCTGCTGCTGAGGAGGAAACGAGGGAGCTGCAGGTAACAGTGGTAATTAAATTTTTTACTATTACTTTAGAAATATTGCTTTAGTAGAAAAACCAAGAGCAGTCCTGTACACAAATGTGATCCCTAAAGGGGCAGAAGCATATGTTCCAGAAATACAGTTGACATTGAAGCTTATACTGATGGGTTCCTGAGCTGAATCACATTAAAGGAAAATATTACAATGTCTACAGTGAGACATAAAAGCTGGCCAGAGCACTGTGAGAACCAGACCTGTGCTGACTGATTTTTCTCAGGAGTCTGAGACAGTCACTGATGCCCTGTCAGTATCAAACTCATAATGATTAAGCATTCCAGAAGCAAAATGTTCAGAACTCTCCATTCTGCAGCTAAGTCTGAATGCTGTACATCTTACGGCTTTGGTACCTTTCAAACATCCCAAGTATGGGTGCAGCTTTATAGCCTTACCTATAAATTCTGTATTGAATTTTTAATGCAATGATTTAAATTTTTTTATGGTTGCTTTTCTGTGCAGTGTCCTGTTCTGCTCGTGTTTAATTCTGTGTTTAGAAGCCAGTGCCTAAGGAATAACTACAGCTAGGATTTCAAGTGCATTTCAAAGCACAGCATGTGCTTAGTTCTCCAAGCCTTCAGCAGCTGTTCCAGGGAAATAGCATCACCCCTGCTGCACAAAATCAAACGGGAGGGATGGAGAGGAAGGGGGGCACAGGGGATCCTGAACTGGGTAGCATGGGACTGGTCTGGCCAAGAGACACAACAAGGTGTGAGACTAAGGATACTTCTAGAATGCTGTCACACAGATTTTTGAACCTCAGTCCTAGCATGCTGCTGCTCATCAATGAAGAGCCATGAGAAGAGCAGAGTGGAATGCCTCTCCTAAGGTTTCTCTTCAGGGCTTGGGATGAAATCTTTGTGGTTGCACCATTACTGCTCAATAAAACAGAACCACAGCAAACCTAGAACTGGGCCAGTGTCCACCTGCATGGTTTAACTGTCCACAGCTTCCTAGCACAGGCCTGTGCCAGCCACTGCTCTCTAAGGTCATACCACAACACAAGCACAGGCCTTTTATATTTGCACTCATAGCATTTTTATTTTAATTTTTATTTTTTGTACTCAGTGTCATATAAAGATGGTAGAAATAGTATAAATTTTTTCTGGATATACATTTTGCTTCTAAATAATCTGAGAGTAGATACTTATCACGTAGTAGAACTAGCAGATGGTTGTAGGGCTTTTCCAACTGGCACTATTCTATTCTATTAATTATCTGCCTTGCAGAATAGGTTGCAGTCAGTTTTTACTTTAATCATCATTTCCACATACTAGAGAACTTTACTATCACATCAGTCACCTCCTTTGAGCCTGGGTACTGTCTGCAACCTGTTTTTCATCCAAAGCAAAGCTCTTTATATAGTTGCCACACAGTGGTCCCATGTTTTCCATAGCTTTCTTTTGCTGCCGATGTATTTACAGAAACCATAGCTCAATAAATTGAAATTAAAATAGCTGGTGAACTTTTGTGCTGTAAAACAGGAGGCAAAAGGCTCTAGTGCCTTCAGTAAGTGAAAAAGGAAGTAGCTAATCTGGTTAAACAACACTATAAACTGCTATAGAGTTCAGGGGTTTTTATGTTTCAGCTGGAATGAAACTTACTGTTGTGGCTGTAAAAGGCAGGAGATCAAGGAAGGGGAAGATAAATTATGGATGAAGTGAGGTGTTCTTTTGAGCTCCTTCTGTGTCCTTCCAGCTCCTTTCCTTGTGAAATCCCAGCCTGCAGTTGCAGTTCTTCAAAATTATGTCAGTAGCTTTGCTGAACAGTTGCATTATTTACCACTGAACATGCAGGCCTTTCATGTGTTCATAGCTGAAATCCCACATGAATCCAAACAGGGTCACAAAATTACTGGCACAAGAAATGTGTAACAAGGGTGCATTTTTTCCCTGTGTCAATACTATTTTTCATAATCTTTCATCACTTCCTGATTCTGACACACAAGGGAGAGAGCAGCAAACTGATATGGAACAGAGGCTGGTAGCCATAATTCTATGGATTTGCATGTTACATGTACTAATATTATGACAAATACTTCCTTTTCAGTTCCTCACCTTCTGGGACACGGCTGCCCACACTGGAGAAATGTTTTCCCCTAGAATTACAAAGAGGAACATAAACACAAAGGTTTATTTCCTGCACCATTTCAGATTTATCTGATTTTCTTTGGACCTCACTCATTGAGGTGAAACAGCTCTAAAGCAGTAGCACTGAGAATCCCACCTTTTACTCTACTGCAGAAAATTATACTAAATTTTGTTCTATAGTGTAAGATTTAGCATTTATTTTGTTAGTATAACAGTTAATATAAGACTTAGCATGACCTCTACTATTGTATTTTGAAGGGAAACCAATATAAATACTCTGCATTTTGTAACTAGAAAAGGAGATGTAATACACGGAGATATTACTGACAATTAGAAACTCAGATTTAAAAGCATATAGGAGGAGGGGTGTATAATGTACCTTGCAACTTCAAATTTCACACTGAAGGCTTATGGTTGTATGCAAACTGCACCAAAACCACTGAGCATGGGTTTTAAAGACTGCTGATCACAGATGAACTCTAATTTTTCAGGTTTCTAGCCCTGAGAAAGCTCTGCCTATGGACATGTTCTGACTCCCATCGTGCTGAATGTGGATTCTGTTAGCAAATGTGTTTTACTGACATCTCTTTCCTCGCCATTTTTAGAAAAATGCCAACATTACAGATTTTGCTGTCTGCACATCCATAAAAACAAACATATAACTCCACTGCCTTGTTTTCTCCTTCTCCCAATTTCATCAATATTTTGGGTTTCAATTTGCCTCGGGTGATTTAGCTAACCAGACTGACCAGGTAATTCAATCCTTATTCTCTTGATCTATGGAAAAGTACTTGTTAAATCTAAGGTAATAAGGAAGCGTTAAACAAGAGAGGCATGGGGAAGCAAATGAGAAGCAATCATCAGTTTACAGTACCACATGTAGGTAAAATTTAGTCTCTTTTTCAATTAGACTGTTGAAAAAGTGGGTATTTGTTCTGTTGTCTCTGCCCTAGTGCTAAGCTGTGTTCTCTTGCTCTTTTCCAGGCTGCGGTAGTGCCATCTGCACAAACTCTCAACCTGACTGACTTCTACTTCAGTGACTTTGAGCTGTCAGACTTTGAAACAACACTGTGCACAATTCGAATGTTCACAGACCTCAACCTGGTGCAAAATTTCCAAATGAAACACGAGGTATGGCTGCTGCCAAATACTGTCCCACAGGAAGAGACAGCTTAATTATTAGGAATTCAGAGCAGCGAAATGATCCCAGAGTAAACAGATTTGGATATCTGTATAAAAGAGTAATCAGAAAACTAGGAAAGTATATGAAGAATTGGGGTCTGTACTCAGTTTGGTTCTACTGGAGGATTAATAATTTTAGAGTCTATAATTAACGGACTGGAAAACAGAATACTGAGGAGGGAGAGGAACTTCTCAGGGAGTCAAAAACTTACAAAGAGAACAGTAAAATTGTTCACTGTGTCCATATGAGGTAGTAATTACCTTAGCCTTTCCCCACAAAAGAATAGATTAGGGGCAACTTCATGGCTATGGAGGTCGTAAATACTGAAGCAGATGAAAACTTAGATGGGCTGTGGGAATTTCCCTGAAGGTTTTTACCAATACATCTGTCAGAAGTGATCAAGACAGGTAAAATAGAAAATCTCTTCAGCCTCTCCCCTCAGGACACACTACATCTATTTATAGAAACCTTCATTTTTAAATACCTTATTATTGCTTTATAACCTTTTCACCAAAACCATCAAAATTAATATCAAAATGCAAGATGAATTTATAGGGCTTCATAGGCAAACACATTAGTTAAAGAAAACATATAATTACTTTCTAGATCAGCAATTTATAGACCAATTTAGATTAGTAGTGTTCAAGGGCCAAGAGTGCTATATTACCTCATCTGATCTCTTGGATATCCTAGTACTTAGTTTCACCTCTGTAGTAAGGTCAACAACCTTAAGGAAAATGTCCCAACATCAAATTACTACCTGACCTTCAGACCTGTCACTTCCCTACAAAAAAAAAGCAGGGGAGAAAGTGTGCATATATATATGTCTGTGTGTGTGTATATAATATATAGTTATAACCCACAATTTCTAATACTCTTGAGTAAAACATCCAGGACATGCTTTCTTCCTGCACAAAAAAAAGAAACTACCCTGCAGTGTAGTAATCTTTCTATCATACTTATTTGCCTTCCAAAGTCCAATTCTGCTTGGGTTTTGACAAGTTGATAGGAGGAAAAAGCAGCCTGTTCATTTTCAAAACAGCTTTTAAGAAGATTCAATAATAAATAAATTTTCTCTGTCAAATGTCATTATGAACAAGGATTTTTTTTTTCTCCCAGGTATCTCAACATACCTCAGTTTCTGAATTAACAGCAATGCTTCTGCCATTAACATTTAGCCATTAGCAAAAAACCCCAAACCCACAAGTATTACACTCTCAATTAGGAGCTGTACTAGTGAATATAAGCCTGTTATTATCCATGCTCACAGAGTTACAAGCATGTTATATTTGAACTTAAAATTGAGTTGAATGGATTCTTTTTTCAGTAAGACAGTTTCCAAGTGGGATTAAGAAAGCTTGAATGTATTAGAAATCTGTCTAATGAAAACATTTCTGGGATGCTGTTTCTTAAAGGTTCTCTGCAGATGGATTTTAAGTGTGAAGAAAAACTATCGGAAGAACGTTGCTTATCACAATTGGAGACACGCCTTTAACACAGCACAGTGCATGTTTGCTGCTCTGAAATCTGGGAAAATCCAGGTACATTTCCTGACAAATTCTCTAATGATGCACAGCTCTGATTTTCATGTCAGTAAGATGTTCATCATTGCATGGTATTGCCAGTGGAATCTTTTGCTGAAGACTTCTGGCTATGAGGGACTGGTTTCTGAAGCTGCTGCCATGGCTTTTTATTCCCCATTTCAGTTAAATCCTCTGGAAGTGATTATTGGGATGTTCCCAACGAGAATATCTCAAATGAGGCACCTATGTGGTTATGTCCTTTTTTAAAGTTAATGCTTATACTACAAACAAGTCAAAAAAGAAAAGGCTGACCCATTTTCAGGATGTTTCCTTAAATTTTTCAACAGGATTTTTTTATCTTGAAATGCAGAGCTGAGTACAGCTTTAGATAAACAACAGAACATAAAAGCATAGAAATAAATATTTAAATGTTCATTCCAATGCTTTTGAACAAATTTTCAACCTTTCACTTCAAAAGACACTTAAGAAATAACCTAATTATTGTGATTAGGATTAGATAATCCTCTAAATAAGTAAGATACTGATTCTAGATTCTTCCAAAACATGTTTTTAGGTTTTGGTTTTATATTCTTGTAGGAAACAGAATGTTTCTGTTCGTTCTGAATAAATGTGTTTGCTCAGTTTGATTACAACAGTTGTTACTAGTTGGTTTATACTACTTTAGAGTAAGCACTTCTGAGAGCATAAATAAATCCCATTTGTAGGCCAAATCCCAATACCAGTGAGGAAGAGGCATTTCTTTCCTCCACAAACTTTATCTCATTAATGAAAATGACAAGAGGTGCTGAAAGAGACTAAAGGAAGGACATCCATCTTCCTTCGCTGTTGGAATGGACATGGTAGTTTTGCTCTGTGTGCAGTCCAGCAATCTCTGATGATCCTGATAGTTTGCCTGCTATTTTTGGAATCCTGACAGTCTCCACTGCAATTTCCATAAATTGTTTATTCTTAACTACACTGGATTCACTCCCTGCTGATTCTCATGTCCTAGATTCTGAACAGCGTTGAACATAATTCAATTTTTTTCTAGTTTGAAGGAAAAGATGAGCATTGAGAGATGCATCTTCCTAGCAGCAACATAAAATCTGTCATTTCCAAACTGAGTTGTCTTTTGACAGACCTAAGAGCAGGTCTCATTATTTAGAAAGCAGATGTAAAACACGTTGTACTAAATAAATCCACAACTCACTTCTGGCATTACTCTTTGCATACAGAGCAAACTGACTGACTTGGAAACGCTGGCTTTGCTGATAGCAACTCTGAGCCATGATCTGGATCACAGGGGAGTGAACAACTCTTACATACAAAGGTAAGTGGGTCTGAGAGAAGTTAAACAAAAGCAAGGGAGTGAACAAACACAAGCACAGAGCTAGATTAGGTACAGCCTGACTGCTTTGATGATGTGGGGCTGCACAAAGGTGCAGGTTTGCACAAAGCAGAAAATGCAAGAACAGGCAGAACCATTCATGAGGCCAAAGATGCACAGCCTCAGTTGGCAGATTAAGTGAGCCCTCTGCTGTGCAGGGACATCATTTTCCTGCTCCCATTCCCAAAGTTCCCTCCTCCATGTCCCATAAAGTGACAGCAAAAGGCTGCAGCTTCCAAGGACAGCATGTAGGAAACGTGCAGCTTGTCAGATCACTCCCTGCCCAGCCCAGCTGCTCACCCTGGCCAACACAGCACTGAGATCTGCAGCCCTCTGATACAGAGGTGTCTCCCCACTGTTTTGAACTCAGATTGTTTTAATCTTGGTTTAGCCACATTTTTCCAGAATTCTAAGTTGTTTAGAATGTTACATGGTTAAAACTTATTAGTAGCTTCAAATCTGCCCAATCCAGTGCATTTGGTATCACTTCAAATAACATAAGAGTCTTCAGTTGATTTAAAGTGTGGCTTAATGTGATTACTGTGATAGGGCAGTGTGTCCTGGTCTGACTAGAGATTGGCAAAAGATACCCAGAGATGTGTGCTTGCATCTTCTTCTGGCACAGCTGGAGAATGGTTTGAAGTGACCTGTGAAGAAGTGGTCTGCTGTTCTTACTGTAAAGTAAAGTAAGATAGTAGGGGAGGAAAAGCTTGTTTAAGGCCAGAATACTGAAAGGCAGAGAATAAGTAAGCTGAAGCAGAACTCCTGCATTTCAGATTTATGTGTTTGGAGTAACACTGACTGATGTGTAAAGAAAAAAAACAAACAAACTTCACAACATTAGAAGAGTGACTTGTTTCTAGCTTGGTAATGGAGGATTCCAGCAGTAACTGTAGCCTTGCAGTGATTGGAACTAGTTAGCTATTTTTTGCTTTATTTATTTAAAAATAAATTTCCTGGAAGACATCTGGAGATGCGTCATCTCCTCTCAAAAATGTCCTGGGAAAGTGTCACAGACAGCAAAATCTAACATTTATACATGCTGTAAAGCTGAGATGGCTATAGCTTAATTCCTTTCTCAATAGAAAGTTCCATGAATTTCTTTTTTTAAACCTAAATACGAAAGTTTTTATTTCTAGGAACAGATCCCTTTTCTTTTTTCCTTTGAAGAGGGGAGAGTGGGTATTCAGCATATGCTTCTTTACTTAAGCAGCAGTGTTTCAAAAATTGAAGTGGTCCTGGCCATAGAAGTTATAGAAAGGGAACATTTTGAAGGCCTTTCGGTAGTTATGGGGGGTTATTTTCTTTTTGCTCCAATCCCACATGCAAAGTGGGAAGCACAGAAAGCTGCATAACCAAACCCCTGAAACACCCAGAAAGCCAGGGTGCCCTTTGGCCTGGAGTGGGGGTTTGACAGAAGTGCCATTACAGAAGCTGGACCTGAATTTATTTCCAGCCCCAGCCAGGGTCTGTGAGTACTAAGCAAGCTCTAGTTTGGAGCAGTACTTGGGAAGATAACCTAAGAGATTTCTCACATATTTTTCTCTCCAGTCAGGATGAACTCTAGGAGACACAATACACATCCTACTTAATTGAATGGGAATTTCACCCAGCATGTGTTGGCACCATCCTGTGGTTTGTTTCCTTACAGAAACACATGAGTACATTTGCTCTGAGCCCCTTTTGTGGTGGTCTCAGAGGAGGTGCTGGGCAGCCAGCCCATATTCCTTCAGGGCCATGAATCCTTTAATCTCCCTTTCTGGGCTTTTTGTTTGTCTTTCCATCTTTCTCTCCACATTTTTGCGCTTCTGAAATCCCCAGGGTCTCCTCTTATGACTTTTATTTGAGCCTCTGTGCACTCACTCACACAATCCTGCAGCCATTAAGTCTTGTGAATGGTCCTTAACCATACAGAATATCTCATGGAATTATATGACACAAAAGAGCTACTGACATGATTGAACATTCGTAGGTCATATTATACTTATAGTAATAGGTCCAGGATCATCAGCAAAATATATTTCCAAAAGAATCCAGATTTAGTTGAAGAGATTATATGTGCAATGTGGGATCAGGGGTTGAAAACTAAGACAGAGCAGCAAGAGCCAAGAACTGTATTATTCAATAAGGAATGGGCAGAAATTGGAAATCCTCAAGAGAGGAGGAGGACTAAAGCTGTATTTTGGCTAAAGCTACTCAAACAGCAAATTCTATTTTTTAGACTAAGATACTTTCAGATTTTGCATAATTTTTAATTTCTGTACCTACACAATTGGTTTCCTGTTATTTTCGCTGCCTGTAGTACAATCAATGTCACTGTTGGCCTCTAAGCAGTTTGTCTTTTGGATTTTACCCTGGGCAAAGGGTAGGTAGCAATGTTGTAGTAGTTTGGTCATGACAATGAAACACCAGTACAGTTACTAACACTAAGAAATTACTTGATCAGCATTTTGGGCCCAACACTATATCGCACTGAGTTTAGCAGGAACTTTTCCATTGGTTTCAGCGGGTTTCCTATTAGGTTTGCATTATTACTTAAAAGCTCAGCAGCTGAGCTGTCTAAATATACCAGGCAGGTGTTTAAGAACATGCTACAGAAACCAAAACTGTCTCCTAAACTGTGCTTGTGAATGAGCTCTTCGTGTTACCTTTGCTTGCTCTACAGGAACTTTCACTCCTTGTGAAACCTTGTATTACATTCTCACTCTGTGCATGCAGCTGCACTCTATAGGTAGAGGAGGCAGAAAACCAGAGCCGCCAGTGCTCTGACAAAGGAACAGCTTTATCCTTTTATCTGTATTCCAACAAAGAGCATGTTAAAAAGGAGGTTATTTCTGGATCACTAATATGTTTATCTAATTTGATTTCTCCATCCTTTTCCTCCTCAGAAGCGAACATCCACTGGCTCAGCTCTATTGCCACTCAATCATGGAGCATCATCATTTTGATCAATGCCTTATGATCCTGAATAGTCCAGTGAGTGCCACGTTCCTGCGTATGCTGAAGGAAACTATTTTACTTTCTATTTTTAGCTTCTGGATAGAATCCCACTCTTGTATGTTCTTAAGTGCTCTTTATTCCTTTTTGGGTAAAGAAAGCAAATGCATCAACATGGAAATCACAGTTCTGTTGCTGAGTGCCACCAAAGCCTTCCAAGTGCTGCCTGATAAGGGAAGCCTTGCTAACATCCTTCTGAGCACCTGATTCCTTGGACCAAAGGAAACAAAAGGCTTTGCTGCCATTTTCATGACCTCTTACAAAGCACCAAACAAACCCAGCCCTTCCTCTCGCTCCAGAAAACATTCCAGCCTACACATACACAAAGCAGCCCCAATGAGACCAAACCAAACACTGCTCATGTTGACATTCCAAAGTGAAGCCAAATCTAAATTTAGTAAATATGCAAATAAAACTGTATTCTTCTTGTTTGATTCTATTAACTAATTCTCAGGACCAGTTATTTAGTATTCATAATCCTTTCAGAGGACTGTTCCTCTTGTGCCACATGTTGTGGTGCTTCTGGCATCCTTTGTATTGTAGTGATCTTTTCATATTCAAATAGGCATGGAAAAACAATTGAGATGAGTTCCATTTCACCAGCTCTGTAGTGCTCTGATTTAACAGGGGGCTGCTGAGCTCCTATTTCTATTAATAACTTTTTATGCTGCTTCATAAAAGGAAAATATGTTCATTTACTAGAGGTTCATGGGTAGGTATGGGAATCTGCTATAATTCCTCTGCTTCATGGAGGGGAAAGAAGAGGAAAGAGAAGCTGTGATACAGCCAGTGACAAATGTCAATGTAATGAATGAAATGGACTTGAAGACTTTGATGTTGCTCTGCTTGCAGTTTCATTTTGTAATAGTCAGTGATGATGTTGCTGCTGTGCAGCTTTCTGCCATTACTTAAGAAGACTGGAATTTTTATTTTTAAACTAGAGAATCTGCAAGAGGGAAGAGGGTAAAAGAATGACCTCAGATATCAGCAAGCAACTCATAATGATTTGGTAACTAAGAGACACTTTAGCAAACTGGTGTGCTGTTGTCCATTTTACTGATAGCACTGTTTTTGGCTTTTTCTGTAAAGGGAAATCAGATTCTCAGCAACCTTTCCATTGAAGAATACAAGGCTACGCTGAAAATGATAAAACAAGCCATTCTTGCCACAGACCTGGCACTATACATCAAGTAAGTCAGAGGAGACTTTGGCTGGATAATCACTGCTGGATATTAGCATCATCTCAGCATCCTGCAAAATCTTTTGTTTTAACTTCTTTTAAAGGAGGAGAGGAGACTTTTTTGAACTTCTAAGGAAGAAGCAGTTTAATTGGGAAGATCCCTCACAAAAGGAGCTGTTTCTGTAAGTAAAAGCAGAATAATCAAGTAGTCAGTTAATATTACTGGGTACCCAGTTTCCCATGCTGCGTTGCTGTGAACTTCATTAAACCAGCAGCTCTCTGTGCTCTGGCCAGTACAAGCTGACATTGTCTCACAGGTCACTGAACTCCCTGGGTCTGAACTAATAAATGTGCAACCTGTATAAGAAACTTTGTTACATAGCATGTGGAGTTATAAATATAACTTTGCTTTAATTTCACTTGTTTTTCTGACTTGGTGTTCCTTGAAATTCTGCATTCTATTTTACTAGTCCCTTGACTTGGTGGCTACATACATTCCACACAGAGTAATTTATCCCTTTCCTTCTGTTTGTTCTGCAGAGCAATGCTGATGACTGCTTGTGACTTATCAGCCATAACCAAACCATGGCCAGTTCAGCAACGGGTATGTGTTGAATTTTTAAGATTTCCTAAATGCAAACTGGATTAAAGTTTATTTCCTCCACCTAGTCCTTATTTCAAAGGCAGTGGTGGAATGCTGAGCTGGAGTCTCACAACGTGGGGGGGGTTTAATATGATATATCCTAAGGAGAGATAGGAGCCACTCTTGTTTGTAGGTAGAAAGCAAACTTGTAGAGCTCTCAATGAGAGAAGTCTCTTACAGATTGCTGAACTTGTGGCTACAGAGTTCTTTGATCAAGGAGATAAAGAGCGGAAGGAACTCAACATTGAACCCACGGTAAGTGGCAGAATCATCTCTTGCAAAATGTCTTTTTGGAAACAGCTCTTAAAATTTCTCCTACTGGCCACGGTACAGGACCAGCTCCTTCCCTGTCTTCCTAGTGGTGAGTTCCTGTGGTTCCAAAACACCCAATAGTGTGTCATTATCTCTGAACCTGAAGAACAGACAGCATTATTTCCTTTAAGTCAGTGTTAGTAAATGGGCTAGGAAGTACATTCCTAAATTGGTACCCATTTGCAGCTCTCCAAACCCAGTAAGTCTGCCTGTTTATTTGGGTTCTGTCAACCCAAAGCCAATCTCTTGAGGGAAGTCATGCAGTCCAATTCCCTTCATTGGAACACCTGTAATGATAGCCTGCTGTGCTGAGCTTGTTGTGCTGCTTTTTAATTCCAGACTCTCTCTTTTGGTTGGTTTATTATTTAATGCATTTAAACACAGTGCTTGTTTACCTATTGTCTGCAGGATCTAATGAACAGAGAGAAGAAAAACAAAATTCCCAGCATGCAGGTTGGATTCATAGATGCTGTTTGTTTGCAACTGTATGAGGTATGGTGCCTAAGGAAGAACAGCAAATATCTGAAACCAGAGCTGCTCACTGGTAGACACAGATTTACAATTAGAATAAAAATAAAATTAAAAACTAGTCCCTCCGTTAGAAAACATTTATTTCATATTACATAGTGTTTATTTTTCTGTTGAAGAAATGATTATTTTATTATTTATAATTAGTTGTGTATTTGTCTGATTAATATATTTTGTCACAATTTTTTAAACCTAGTTATAAAATGCTATGCTCTGTGCAATTAGTGTTATGTCCCTGGGTTATATTCTGGATTATCAGAGAAAGTCACAAAACTAATGCTTTGACCTCTAGGGATAGAATGGTATCCAGGTTGTGCATTGATAGAAAATATTTAAAAGCTTTAAAGAATTCAGAATTCATCATACAAAGGGTAATATACTATGTATAGGAAATTGACCCAATCTGAACACTTCCCATCCCATTCTTTTCCTTCTTTCATCACACACCAAAGCATATTGCATGCGATAATTTACTTAAATGCTTTTTTGTTCTGGTCACAAACCGTATGAGAAGCTGCTTGGTCAACTATAGTGTGGAACATAACATAATGATTTCTGGGTTTTTTTTTTAAACCTGTACAACATCAGAGTGAAGGTCTTGTGTATTTGAATTGTAGCAAATATTTTACAGAAACCAAGGTGAGAAAAAGAAAGGAGATGAACAGATAACTGAATTCTTAAGAACCTTCCAGTGAGAGGAACAGGATGATTACTTGAATTTCTCCCTCTGACACAATAAACTCTTCTAAAAAGAATGCACATTCACCAGTTCAAAGGAAACAGGGAGCTACTAGCTGCCATCTCTGAAAATCAAGTGTTTCTGTGCTGTAGAAACTGTCAGGAAAATAAGGCAGCCTTTGCTTTGAAGCCTCAGAAAACCATCTCCAGTAGGAGGTAGAAGACTGAGTGTCTCTGCAAAGGTACAGACTGGACAAACAGAAAACTTTTTAACAAAACACCTGAGCAGGCTTGAATGCCCACAGTTCTAGAGCTGAACATCTATATTTCTTCCTTTTAGAGGAGAGCTGTACCTTTCCATTTATGAAAAGACCAGAAAAACTGCAGTTATTTACTCTGAAATATGCACTGCTGCTTATATCTACAGTTACTAAGTGATCCTGGTCCAAATTGATTGTACCTAGCTCTTGTGTTAGGTAACCAGTGCAATTAATGATTTACAAGTCTTCCCCTAAGTTCAGACATCTGAAAAAAATACAAGAGATGTGTTTTATTCTCCATTTTTAAATTATAAATGGAATGCAATCTGTTGTCCATGTTCTCGATTTCTTTCAGGCCCTAACACATGTGTCAGAGGCCTGCTCCCCTTTGCTGGATGGCTGCAGAAAGAACAGGCAGAAATGGCAAGCCTTGGCTGAGCAGCAAGAGAACCTGATTAATGGAGAAAGCAACCAAGGCAAACGGAACTGAGATGCTGATTTCACCACCACAAGCTCAAGTTCACCTAGGAGACACAGTAATAAGGGAATTCTGCATTTTGCTAAACACTGTATGAATCTGGCTTCTGTTTTGTCACTGCTGTATTATTTTTTCCACATTTCAAGATATAGCATGACTGTGTAGATGCCAAGATTATCTGAAGACAGTATATTTCTTTTATAACACCTGACTGAGATGGAGAAAGACCTGCAGGGGTGGTTCTTGCTGCCCCACCCCACAAGAAGGTACTGGTGCAGGCACTGACTGTGCCTGCGAGCCTGTTGCTTTGCAGATGTACAGAGTTGTTCAGTGATCATGTTGTGGCCAGTATCTGAAAGACTACTGCATTTTGCACCTTTTCTCTCCCTCTTCCCATCTTGCTCCGTTGTGTTATAAAAGCATTGAGCAGTCTTGCCTGTTCTCTTTCCAGAGGTTCAGAGGAAAGACTGGGACTCACTCTGGGAGCCTATTCCAGCATAAACTATTGCTAACCTCTCTCAGAAAGCAGAACTGGGCTGAGGTGAAAAGCTCCAAAATCAGTGCACCCAGTAGGGTTTGGGTTTTTTCCATATTAGATGGATGTCTTAGCTAAAGTGTTATTCCAGCTGAAGAAATTCTAAGACCCCTGTGAGATACTAGGGAATGGGAGTCTCGGAGTTTTGTGGTAGAGGTGTCTGAGTTATCCATGGCAAATGGAAACTGCTTGAAGACTGATGAAATATCCATTTAACTGAAGGCTGCCATGCAAGAATGGCTCCCACAAAAAGCTGCAAGAAGCACGCAGACAAATGGAAACAGAACAGGATTGGTTTTGTACACTGGTTTTAACTTCATTTGGAAGTTGACTTTAACCTCATCTAACCAACAGACTGGATCACAGGCAGAAGAGAATGACTGCAAGAGCAAGAGGTGGAAAGCTGAATCAGAATGATGCAGGAAAAGCACACTCCTGGTGACCATCAATGACTGATTCCTCAGGCCAGTGTTACTATGAAATGGCTATGACCACTTGGAAGAAAGTTTTATGTTAACATCTCTTAAAAAACATTTTCAACACTAGTTTAAAATGATTAATCATAGTGTCTTGAAGAAATAGGAAAAAATACCAAAAGCAAAAATAGCCAAGAGTGCTACAGGGATCTGTCATTTGTATGTGAGGCATTAACATTCTGAAAAGAAAGAAATCAATTAACTTGCACTAGTAAAAAAAAAATTGGTGTATTATTTAAATGAAGATGATTAATAAAAATGGTTTTGAATTGGAAACCAATTACAGTAAATATACACATTGGACAAATCTCAAAAGAAGAATACAAGGACAGTAGTATTCTTTAGGTAGACAGGATAAGGAGATGAATGTCAGCAGTCTAAAATGCATTAGCAGCACATATAACTTCGGCTGCACAGAGACACATTAAATGTTCTGGTTTTTTAAACTGTAATAACGATTTTTAGTTTAAATCAGCAATTGTATTTGGCAAAAGTAGCACATTTGGCATTGCACTTTGAAGTGTGGGAATTTAGTTCTATCTCAATAACCCAGGAAATTCTAGTTGGAAACCACAATAAATTCTTCTTCCCAGGAGACTGTCAATCCAACTAGTAAGAGCTGGTAGGAAAGACAGGGAAAACTCCCCTTCTTTATCAATATCTTCATTTAAATAAACAATGCCAGAAGCTAAGACAAGATGAAGCAAATATTTCAAAGTATTTGATGATACTGAGTTACAGAGTTGATATTTTTTTAATGTAGAACAAGGTATTCTGACAGTCAGCAGCATTTCTGCCACCCTAAATTATTTGTCACTGTCCTATCTCAAAACTTCTCTAGTGAGCACCAATAATAAATTATTGCAGCTGTGAATTTGAAAACAATTTTCTACAGAGCTATTTCTCCTTATTCTGTCCCAACAAATTAAAAAGAAAAGAAAAAGATGGATTTCAACACTAAGAATTCCAGGACTGCTGTACTGCAGTGTTTTGCAATATTCCAGATGTGTATTTCTGTGAATACATAGTATGCAGGTGTCAGCAGCCTGCCCCACCAACACAACCCCACCAAAAAAGGTTTTAGGTACTTTTTGTTATACAGAAAACTTGGCTTCAGGATTTGCATAGTCCTTGTATAGTCTTTTCCTTGAGTGCTTGAGATACTGAAATATAATTATTATGCTAACTGATGAGATAAATATTTAATATAAATAGGAATAAAATATATGTATATAAAGGTGTGTTCTTGCTGTTATGGTTGAGATTAGTAACTCATGGTGACAACACAGCAGATAATTATGATGGTATCACAGCGTAGTGATGTAACTTTGACATTAATATTCCAGTATTTCTTTGCTATATTGTGCATTCAGCAAAGCTTTATTATAACTAAATTTATAAATGCTACAAAGGAGTGCTGGATTCATATCTTTGACTTGAAAAAAAGGGTATGATGTTACATTTTTTTAGTCTGACTTAAAATGAACATTATTAAAACTATAAAGTATGTGCATATATTTAATTACATATCTGTACACATTTATCCCACGGAATCTCTTCCACCATAAATGTTGGAACATACATATAAATACAGTTTCTAGTAAATAAACATTTAACTATAATAACACACCTGTATCTGTATATATATTTCTACAAAACCAAAGCCTTTAAACTACTGGTTTAAAAACCTTCAAAGTATAGAGTGCTGCATTTCATGCAATTCAAAGCCTTTACATAATATTTACTCTGCCTGAAGGCAAAGTCAGAGTGTGCTGGTTCTGTGTCACAGCTTTGTTTGAATCACTTGCAGAAACTGCTCCTTCCTTTCAGAATGTAGACAGGGGACAATATGGGGTAAAATCCCCCCAAACCTAGCCTGGCTACAGGTTTGCTGCTTGAACCTCACTGTTTTCAGAGCTCAAAATTTCCAAAGCCAGCTGGTGGATTACAGCCACAGAGCTTTCATTTATTTCATTGTGAGCTGTGTATCTCTTTATTTCAGTCGGCTCTCAAACACATTCTCCCCAATTTATATTGTCTAGCTGTAACAATCAGTGTGGCTTACACAAGAAACCAGCTGCAATGGAGTTTATCACTTTGTCACTTCAGCCTTAAGTCCATTGAAACCATTGTCACGCGTGAGATTTAAATCTCTGGGTACAAGAATTTGTCCCACAAGTTCTTAATGCTCCTCTCAGTGAAGACAACTAAGTATCCTACTTGATCTCAGATACAAACATGTTTTCTTTCAAACTCATCCCACAGCACAGTTTAATGCTTAAAGTGCACTTCTTGGCTTGTTCTGAAAAAAATTACTTATGTTAACATACCCAAAATTACTGACTAACCCTACCTCTTCTAATTCCAAATAACAGTGAGGCTCTTGGGCTGTAGGTACCGTTTCTTTTCCAAGAAATTAGCCATACATGCAATATGAGCTGTAGCAGGCCTAGGTTTTCTATTATCTCACACAGTTAAAGAGAGTGGAAGGGAAATAATGTAATGCTGATTTTGGAGATGGTGTTAATTTTTAATTAGGAGCAGTTTATAGTTAAGAGTAGATTACTCAATCTTCACAGAGCACATGTACAAGTGAGCTCCTAATAAAAGGAAACAATTAATTTCACTGATGATCAGCTGATTTCTCCTCAGAAGAGAGAACCAAAGCCTGTTTATATGCATCACCCCCTGACAATTGCATGCATCTTTTGAATTCCAACCCCATATATTTTACCTGGCAGTGGCATGAACTGACAAATTCAGGACCCTTATGTAATTCATACTAAGGTTTGTCAAAATTACCAGGTAACTGATTTTCCAACCCATTATACAGAAAGATTATGAAGAACCAGATCTAGGCCATTAAAATTAGGGGAGTGATCCAGCTGCTGTCCCTTCCAGTTATGCATAAGAACATAGCAAAGACTTTTTATGGAAACAAATTGCCTCACTTGTAATAAATCCACATGTTTTTAAAGGTTTTATAAAGACCTTATATTTCAAGCAAATTTATACAGTAAAATTTGTGCAAGTCTCTTATCTCTGTGATGCTGCAGGTTTTTTCTTCATGTCAAATTACATGCAGTTTACATTCCACAAGGCTTCAGCTTTATTTCCCAGTTCCCTGCTGTACTTTTTCAGAGGCTTGCACTAATTTAAAACATAAGCATGAATAGCAGAATGAGTTTGGCCAGAGTATGGTAAATAATGAGGGCTGAGTTTTTTTGGTTTGGACTTTGACAGGAAGAAGAAACATCACAGAATCTGTCCTGGTGATTAGCAACACTTACTAGATGCAGAAAATTGTGACAGCAGGATATTTTATCTTGGTCATTGCAAGGTGAATGGAAATTGCACAGGGAAGTTTCTTTTCCACATGAGGAAGGTTGTTTCCACAGAGGAGCCTGTATCTGAGTACCAGTGTTTGTAAATGTGTGTTTATGTGACAATGCTCTGTAATTGCTGGCTCCCACTAACTCCCACAGCACGAGCTTGGCATGCTCAGATGCCCACCTGAAGTCAATATTGTGATTCCCATTTACCTCAGGGGGAGCTGGGTTCAGCTGTATAAAAAGTGAAAGAACAGGTCAAATCCACCTTTTTTTACCTGTACAGAGGGACCAAACCCTTACCCTTTTGGTGACAGCTGCCTCACCTGCTCTTTGCTGGTTCAGCTATTCCCACTGATGCCCAAGGTACCTTACAGATGTAACTGAAGTTAGAATTTGAGTCCTCTTTGTATTCACATGGAAGACACCTGCATGTGTCTCTTAAAGAATGTAGTTTGAAATGCACTGTAAATAGTTTTAACATACATTCCTCTTATAGTTTAATACAAACTTTAATCACAGTCACTAGTCACTGAGTTTGTCCATTTGTATTCTTCTATCTTTTAAAAATACCTGAACAAATATATAGTTTCTGGGCACAGTATTTTTGTACTAGGTTAAGGGGTTTCTCTGTATATTATGTTTTGCCTTTAAGCAGTATTAAAGTCTTCTGAATGTTATGTGTTCTCTCTTGCTTCTGTCCTGTGACTTCTTAGAATAAAGCTAGTTACATTACTTAAGAGAATCATCAGTCCTGCTTATTGTAAAGCTGCTAAAAACATAAGGGTCAGCTTATTTTCTGTGGTCAGTCTGCTGCTTATTACTTAGTTCCTCATTCTTCTCTTTGTACTGTTTTCATGCTTTTTAAAATAAAAAGGATGATGTCAAATTTTACTGTTTGTTATAATTAATATTACTGAGGTATAATTTTCAATGCCTGATTCAAACCATTGCTTCTGTAAATTTATATTTCATAGTAACATCTCTAGGTCCTAGAAAACCTGAAGAGAAAAATATCTGTTAATATCAAGATACTTCTGAGTACCACTGAGTTTAGTCAGCAGTATTCTTGTTTCAAAACCACAAAAAATAATCAAGTGCCACTGACCACTAGAGAGCACTGGAGCTGCACCTCCTGAGAGCTGTCAGAAGAGCTATCAGTTTATTTCTGACAGAAAGCAGAACCAGCAAATACAAGAGTTACACAGAGGTATCCTCATCCTCTGCCCCCATGTATCAGTTCCTGGGGGATATCAATTGCAAGAGACATAGGAATATTCAGCCCAGTGACTTCAACCAAAACTGGAAAAAAATTATTTTTGACAACCAAAGCCCCATCTTGCTTAAACTGCTGATCTTAGAAGTAATTCTGGACCAGTGGGCTTCTTGGCAATTTCTGTTCTTTGCCTATTAGGTCCTTCACAGCAACACTTCTGGCTTGACTTTTTTTAGCTCTAGGCAAAACCAAAAAGTATGTACACCCCTGACAAACAGCAGGCTCATTCAAGAAGTTATGAAGGGCCAGATTTAGCTCAGCACAAAACACAAGCACTGTTTGCTCGAACCAACTGCAATTTATGAGTGCAACTGCACAACTGCCCGTGCATTTCTGCAAACGTGGGGTCACCCTTTGCTGCTGGGACTACAACCCTTCCACCCCCTCACCAGCCCATGCTCCTGCTCAGCCCTTCTGGCCTGCTGGAGGTTTGAATTCCCTTCTGAGAAGTGGCAGTTTTTTGCAGCAGGAGCTCTGGGATCCATCTCTTACCCAGCCCTGGAAAAAACACGACCTTGAGCGAGGGCATTTTTATTGAAGAGGTGAACGAACACCACACGAGGTCCTTCTCTTCTTGTACAGCTCTGATGCCTCGTTAACAAATGGAAAAGACAAAAGCTCTTTCCTCCAGCCACATTTTAGCTGCAGTAGTGACAGCTATTACATTTCACATTCCCATGAAACCTCACCCTTCAAGATTTTTAGGAAAAAACTCACATGAGTTTGTTCTGATAGTGAGCTTTAGGGATACACTTATGGAATCTGACAGTCACTGTTTTAGAAGAGTGGCATTTCTTAGCACACACAGAACTTCATAACCACTTCAGTTGAAAAATACCCCAATATTTTACCTCATGATGGCTGAAAAATGGCTGAAAAATCTACAGTTTACACAGACTTCTCTTGTTCAACACCATCAAATTCTAGGAGTAAATCCATGGTTAAATCATAGCATTAGTTTACACATGATACATTTGCATATAAGCATCCAGAATCCTTTTATTGCAGTAATTAATGAAGTCACTGGCAATTCATTTATATAGAGCTTCTTAATGAAAGGAAAGTCCATTTTACAGATAAGTAGAGGGGTTAATTTGATCAAGGTCACATGCAAAGTCCAATTCTGAGCTGGAAAGAGCACCAGAACCTGGGTGTCTGTTCTGATTTTACATGAGACACATGATGCACAAACTAAGAAAAAGAATTTTAATCTGAAACCATCTTTTCCTTTTGCAAATACAAGTATTTAAATATCTTAGCCATACAGGGTGCTCTCTTGCTATAATGCTGCACTCAGAAGAACTCTAAAGCTCACTATTTTACTGATGAAATTAGATTCAAGCCACCAATCTAGATAATCACAATAACCTTTTATGGGTTTTGGAGCTATATTATAACCAAGAGAAAAAGTTCACAATAAGGAAGAAAGTTATGTTGAAATGAGCTAAAAGTGCAGTTCAGATTTTGGAGAAACTGAAATGACTGATGCAGACTTTCAATGCTGTACATTTAAACATGGAAGGACTATAATTTGACCCCATCCTATGATCACATTTCCTATTCTAAGCAAAGAGAAATTAGGGAATATAGGAATCTTCAGATATAAATTTAAATACCCTAGATAAGCCTGACACAAAGCCCCATGGGGCAACTGGGATATCAGTCTCTGTATGGCAAGTGTCAAATGGCACTAATACTCAGAGTTTCTTCTAACCTTTTCTGGAAAAGCACATTTGTTTTTATTGGCAATGCTCTACTGTCACCTTTTTTTCATTGAAACAAGGCCAGATTCTATTAGTCTAGGCAATCCTAGAATTCACTTTAGCAGGCAATAACTGATAAAGTAAACAGCAAGGCTGTTAGTTTTTTAATCCTAAATTTTGCTTCCAGATTTTTTCAACCTGGATCTTATTAACTCCTGCATGTCAGTTCTCTCCAATAAAAAACTCCAAAAAAGCAGCACTTTATGGATCAGAGACATTACAAAGGAATTAAAAAGCAGTGCATACAGACGGTTAAGAGCAAGTTTTAAAACCCACAGCCCACCACTAACTGATCACACAAATGGATCTATACTCACTGGAAATTTCTAGGTAATCCTCAATGCTGAATACTCTTGCTGAACAGATTTCACTTGGGCAGCATCCAGGAGATTCTCCTTGAACCAAAACAAAAGCAGAAATTCAGCAAACAGGCAGCTGGGATAAGACAACACCTAGCTCAAGCAGATCTAATCCTGCAGCAATGCAACACTCAACTGCAATCTGTACTTTGAGATGATTTATCCAAGACATGGCATTAGTTAGGCTCCATCAAGCTCCTGGTTGCTAGGCCACCCATTGTTATGCTTAAGTTGGCTTTACTGGCATAGCACTATTTGCCACATTGATATAAAACTGAGTATTGTGGTTCAAATGCTTAGTGAAACTTCCCAGTAAGGGATCCATCTTTGCAGCCCATGCCAAGACACAATGAAGAATCACTCAGTAGAAAACACTCATAAATACTGCACAATCAATCTAGATAGTTTTATCAGGAATTAATCTCTTATTATATAAATCAGTATTTTCATGAGTATATTACCTTCATGCTGGCACCAAGCCTTAACTAACTCAACAGTTCCACTGTCCTAGCTAATTTTAGTCAGGACAACTTGAATATAAGCCAAAACAATAAACAGAAGAGATTAATGCAACCCACTGCAAAAGCCTTTTTGTCACTCTGATCTTTGGAACTTCAGTGGCAATTGCCATCACAATACACCTTGATACAATGATCATAGACTGGCAGGACGAGGTTGGCATAACCGTATAAGTTAATAATTTATTGCCACCCACCTTATCTAAAGATCAAACTTCAAATTTGGTTAGTAAGTATTTCCATTTTCAATGTTCTGAAGCTGGCACGTTGAAGAAAGTCATGAAGCCAAGAACACACCCTTAGCTTTCAAAACTGCCATGAAAACAGCAATATTAGAAAACAAGGTTTCAATGTACCATCAAAGAAAAAGCTGTAGCTCTGAAAACCACACAAGGGAGACAGAAGAAGGAAAAAGGTTGTGGAATATTCCAACTACGAAAATCTACAACACTGATTTTAATTATGATTTTAGAAGGAAACCCAGCTACTATAGGAAGACAGAAGAACTCTAAATGTGTAGATTGTATGATTCTAGTACATGTGAAAAACCAAAGTCATATTTTGTCCTATTGAGCAACTCATGTTATTTTAGGCCTCGATTTTCTACTAAACACAGCAGAAGCTGCACTACAACCACAGCCAGGAAGAACCTTTCAGCAAAGGCTGTAAAGAGTTATCAGTTTTGTTATGTAACAACAGCTTGGATGAACTGCATCTCAACACTGGGTGCTTTTGTTTATGTATATATACTGCACAGATCATGTTAGACTGACAGCAATACAAAGGTTACAAAGGTTAAGATACACACCAGTGCAATAAACATAGATAATCTGACTCTTAGAATAAAGTCTGCCCATTTTGTGAGCTGGCTGAAGGGCAAGATGGGCAGGCATGATTGGCACAGTACAAGGCATGGGCTAAAAGATTTTTTGAGTTATTCAGGTGATCAAAAACTCACGAAATTGTGGAAAAAAACCTGCATGGGAAAACTACACACAAATACCTACCTGTTGTTGTGAAACACACGTTATGAGGTACTTCCCTCATCACCCTTAGGAGTAAACAGCCTGAACACTTTCAGGCTGGCTTCTTCACTGAATGTGTTATAATGAAGAAAATTTGTAGATGCTGCTGAGGATTTGAACTATAGATATTAAAAAGTGATCATATGAGTAGAGACTACCATCCCAATTTTCACAGCTCAGTGTTAGACAGGCAGCAAGAGAAGAGTTCTCTGAAACAACCTGCAGACATTCAGTAAATCCTCTGCCCCATGCCTGTTATGCTGAGCAGAACAGACCCCAAACCAATTATAATGCACAAAGTAGAGACTTGTGTTTGTTTTGTTGGGTAAATAATATCACCTCCAGTTGATAAAGACTCTCCGACAAGCTTGAAGATGCAACTGAGATAGAAAATGTTAAACTAACAGCAATTAATTATTACTTTCACTAGACACCTGATTTTTACTGAACATGGTGGACAGAATGAACAGATCAGCAGTTCCTAATTGAGCTGAGCAATGAAGATTCTGCCATGATTTGGGGGCAATAAGAGAGATTTAGAAACAGCGTGGCCAGGACTGGGAACTTGATTAAAGCACAGGAAACGTGTCGTTGGAGAGGTCCGTGCATCAGGTGAGCTTTACTCTGCTGCATCATCCTGTAAATTGCTCTCAAGATAAGGCAGGACATAAATTCCCTGTGCAGAGACTCATCCCTGCACAGCAGCTCTCCTGCAGGCACAGCCATGGCATTCGACGGCACTTGGAAAATTGAGAGAAGTGAGAACTATGAGAAGTTCATGGAGGCACTGGGTAAGGCTCACCTTTCCAATCCCTTCCACAGGAAAAATGTCACTCCAGCTGAATACAAACTCAAGCTGTTTGAGACCTACCTTCAGGCCAACCTGTCCTTTCACTCTTGGCTGCTCTGCTCCTGCATTTATTTTCAAAATATTCTGAGGCGGGGGGGGAAGATGCTAAGAAATGTTCTGATTTTAATTACACTGTGGTAATCTTAAGCATTTTAAGTAATTCCAAATTTATTTCAGCAGAAAAAATAATCTGTAAGTCTAGATTTGAGGAAAAGGCTCAGACAACTCGAATGGATAAACCTGAAACAGAGTTCTATAGCTGGAATATTATTTTGACAACATCAAACCAGTTTAAAAATTACACAGGAAGGAAATCATCATTCTTCCATTTCAGAGAAACACTTGATTCAAGTAATTCTAACACCCTGATATTTACTTAAAGTTGGTACAAACTGTGCATTATATGGATATAAATCTAACCACTCCAGTTAAGACAGTGATTTGTATTACATGTGTACTAGTGAACACGGCCTGGATGAAAACTGAAGGATAAAAATTTGGTTGAGAACACAGGAATAAATTCACTTGGCCACACAGAAGTCACTAAAAAGGGTTAAATATGATGCTTCAGAGGTTTGGAGGTTTTTTCTGATTTATGTTAACTGGTTTTTTTTAGGTGTTGGCATGATGAAAAGAAAACTGGGAGCCCATGATAATCTGAAGATCACCATCCAACAAAATGGAGACAAATTCAGTGTCAAAGAATCCAGCAACTTCCGAAACATAGACATTGAATTTACTCTGGGAGTCAGCTTTGATTACAGCCTGGCTGATGGGACTGAAACTTCTGTAAGAGTCTTCCTACATAGTTCCATATTTACTATATGATAATGACTTTGTAATGTGCAGTTTCAAGATTAATAATCTGTCTTCCTAGTTTTTAATTGAAATTTTACTTCTGAATTACATTAAATTTTCCTGAACCTGACTGTTCAGGAATGTTAACAGCTTATATAGCAAAGCACAAGGGAGTCTTTACTGTTAAAGGTTCAGCATTGCACCATGCATCTCAGGGTTCCAGAGAGCCCAAAAAGCAGAGCAAGTAGCAATTTTCACAAGATGAAATTCAGGGGATTTGTAATTTTACTTCTTCTAATACTCAACTCTACCACCTAGAGTGCACAGCAGGTATTTGTAAGAAATTGCAAATCTCTGTTGATACAATTATTTAAAATAAGGTGTATTGACCAGTAAAAAACACCTAGCTTGGCTATTATGCAGTTAAACAAGCCAATGGTTTTATTAAAATTTCATTTTTACAGTCTTTCTAAAAAGCATTATTACACTGTTTTAATCTTTTTTCACTTCTAAGCATTCTACAGCCTTTAAACCAAATCAGTGTCATAACCGTTGCAAAATATTTGGATTTTTTTCCCATCATAGGGTATTTGGAACCTGGAAGGAAGCAAACTTGTGGGGACATTTACCAGAAAAGACAATGGAAAAGTACTTAAAGCTACCAGAGAAGTCGTGGGTGATGAACTCATTCAAGTGAGTTAAGAAGTCATTTACACACAAGTTTGCAATAGGATGAACAGAAAAGGTTTTAAGAGCTTTTCTAAAAGTAGAAAATATTTTCTTCAAGCCAAATAACTTAATTTATCCTTAGTTTAAATTCTCAGCCACCTATAAAAAATTTACAACTCTCTGAACTGTATCTGGAAAATACTTTTCAATTCCAGCCACTGATTTTCCTTCCTAATTTTTTAACAGACCTACGTGTATGAAGGAGTTGAGTCCAAGAGATTCTTCAAAAGGGCCTAAGCACTTCACCCAGAACTGCCCCAGAATGAAGAAACAATAAAAGGCCATTTTCTATGCATCCTCTGTGTTGGTTTTTTTCCCCTTTCCATCCCCTCACAACGCCTCCCTCCCCAGCTGCAGTTACCTAGCCCTGCTGAAAGCATGGGCTAGTTCTCCATGTTACTGATTTGCCTTGAATGAACAAACTCCCATTGCCAAATGCTAAAACGTCTTTTGTACCAAGTCCTACCTGAGTGCCACAATACAAAAGGCTGCAGAATCTATTTTGAATAAGCAGAACTTCAATATTTTTTGCACAAGCTCTCAAGTGGAAACTTAGTTTCCTTACAAAGGTATTTATACTGAGAAGCAGTTTGTGTATTTAATATTGTGCAAAATTACGGGAAAACCAAAAATAAACGAGAAATTACCAATGGGGACAAAGCTTAAAAGGGAAGTACTGTCATTGTTTTGCCCCATATCTCTAACATACTTAATTTACTATACATCCGTAACCAATACTTGCTATGTAAAGACAAATCTATCCTTATTTCTATTGGCAGAACTTATAAAGGAAAACTGCTACCCTTAAGTGCTTAAGAAAAGTAAGCTCTATTCAGAAGCCCCTGTTTGCAATCTGCCTTATCTCTTAATAAAACATCTTAATATCTCCTAATATTGAGGCTAAAAAGGGTTAATAGCTACCAAGAGAAAGGTTTTGTTTCACACACTCCTGTGTTTCTGGTCATTCTTCTGGACACGATGAAAATAACAGCCCTGATTTCAACACGGAGTGAACTGGAAGGACTGAGGGTGGCACTGTGAGTGTGGCATCAGGTTGTGCTACTTCATTTATTTTTATTTACTCCTGCAGCCGTGTGTTGTGCAAATAAAGAGCAACAAAATACACTATCTACAGGCACTTTGCCACGACTGTTCCGTGCACAAGCTCTAACTAACCTTCAAGGAGAGCAGTCTAACTTAAAACAATTTTAATTTTCCTAAACCTCTTCACAACAGGATTTCCCCGAAGGTCTTCTAGTTTTTTTCAGGGCATCATCTGCTGTCCAAGAAGCCGCATGGAGACGGATTTGTCAATGTTTATTTCCACACGAGCCCCAGCGCAGGGGGCAGCACAAGACCAGCACGGTCTGACAGGACTGATCACCTGCTCTTCCCCAAATGTCCGCATCTCACCTGGCAGGGAGCAGCAGCGTCCAGGAAGGAATGGCATTGACCAGCACTGAGGAAGCCACCACAAGAATCACTTATCCCAAAAACAGAGGGACGAGCAGAAATATTCTCCGCCTCCAGCGTGCACAAGAGCCCGCCCTACAAGGCGATGCCTGAGGCGGCAATGGCTGGGCGGTGTCTGAGGCGGGAATGGCGGGGCTTTTCTGAGGCGAGGATTGCAGGGCTTTGGCTGAGGAGGGAATGCCGGAGGTCTGCATGAGGCGGGAGGGGCGGTGCCTGAGGCGAGGATTGCGGGGCTTGCCTGAGGCGGGAATGACGGAGCGGTGCCTGAGACGAGGATTGCGGGGCTTTGGCTGAGGCGAGAATGGTGGAGTTCTCCCTGAGGCGGGAATGGCGGGGCAGTGCCTCAGACGGGGGGCGGGGCTTTTCTNCCGTCGGTCGGGAAGCCCCTACGGGTTGTGTCCCGTGGAGGAAAGGGGACTTCACTAGTGGGCCCCTGGGAGCAGCTTTGGCATTTCCACAGCCCCGCCTCAGAAGGCCTCGGGAGCACAAATGCCTCTCAGGAAAGTGGAAACTAATTCCAAAGCACCCCCAGCTTTGTTTATTTGTTTGCGAGGTTTATTACCCGCTCTTTGTTCAGGAGGTGTGATTGAGGCTCCTTACATGTCAGCATCAGCATCACAGCTCTTCCGAAGAGCAGTGCAGCACTTCGAAGATAACCAGACCTTTTTCTGTTCCCTGTAGGGCCATTGCCACCGAGGGAATTCTCACCTATTTCGCACCTTATGAACACAGGCGGTGGAAAAGGAGGACCATTTGTGCGGGATAAGCAACAGGGGACACGGCTCTGCTTGAGTCTCGATGGAGGAGGCACATATTTATACCGTACCGTGATAGATCTCTGCGTGTCACAAGTGTTGCTGTTCAGATTTTT
>VXBI01001492.1:212552-243344 GCA_013397375.1 Toxostoma redivivum
TCGGGAAGCCCCTACGGGTTGTGTCCCGTGGAGGAAAGGGGACTTCACTAGTGGGCCCCTGGGAGCAGCTTTGGCATTTCCACAGCCCCGCCTCAGAAGGCCTCGGGAGCACAAATGCCTCTCAGGAAAGTGGAAACTAATTCCAAAGCACCCCCAGCTTTGTTTATTTGTTTGCGAGGTTTATTACCCGCTCTTTGTTCAGGAGGTGTGATTGAGGCTCCTTACATGTCATCATCAGCATCACAGCTCTTCCGAAGAGCAGTGCAGCACTTCGAAGATAACCAGACCTTTTTCTGTTCCCTGTAGGGCCATTGCCACCGAGGGAATTCTCACCTATTTCGCACCTTATGAACACAGGCGGTGGAAAAGGAGGACCATTTGTGCGGGATAAGCAACAGGGGACACGGCTCTGCTTGAGTCTCGATGGAGGAGGCACATATTTATACCGTACCGTGATAGATCTCTGCGTGTCACAAGTGTTGCTGTTCAGATTTTTTCCTGTATCCCGTTCGTGTGTCCTAAACTGTGCCTTAAGGGTCACGTACGACTGACTGGCCGTGCTTCTGTGATTGGTACCTAAGGGTTTGGTGTGCAGAAATGGAAGTACGCAGTGTTTCAATAAAATCCACTGAAAGGACACCCTGCAGAGTGGCTGAGAATAAAACACGGCTCTTGTGTACACTGAACTTGTAACTCAGACTGTTCCCTCAACAGGTGAAGTTTAGCCAGGTGTTCTGCTTCCAAAAAGTTAATCCTGATGGGTTGATGCTGGTTGGTTTTCTACTGTATCTTTCTCTGCTTTTTCTTTCTTTACCTTCAGCAGTTACTGAGCCCTTTCAGGCTCAGTATTTACAGATACTAATATATATGTGTAGAAACATGCCAGTGTTCTAACCCAGCAGCAGTGTCCTGTCCTCACTTACTAAGATAAATCAGGTTCTAATTTCCTTGCTAGAAACTGTGAAGGAGGAGCTTACAAGAGCAGCCTTGAGTCACTGGCAGATGACACATAAAGATCCCTCTTCCTCCCGGTCCATGGATGGCTACAAGTAGTCAATGACAGGTAATTAAAAGGTTTCAACATCAATTTCCTCTGTTTCACTAGGAGACTTTCAAAGCTGTGTTAAAGGCAGGAGTCTCTTGCAGTCTTTGGAGAAAGAGCACATGGAGTGAGCTTGTTGCCAGGGCACAGTTGGGGGAAGACAGTTTTCAAGCTATGGGTGAAAGGGGCTCAGTTTTCTTTAGCATTTTTCCCTTGGAAATACTAATTTTTAATTCTGAGAAGTACAATCCATGCGTGGTTGGGGTTTTTTTCAGGAGTATATACAACAAGATAACTAGATTGCAAAGACTTGGAAGTGCAGTGTTTTCCCATACAATAAATGAAAGTGGGCCAGGATGAGGTTAAATAGGATTTGGGATGCAAAAATAGATGCTCTTTCCTTTTATTTAATTGTTAAGACAATTCTGCTGTTGGCATGGTTTGTTTCTTGTGTCAGACCTGTGCTGTAAGAACAGAGATGCTTTGCCCTGCTGGCATTTATCACCTTGGCTGCTGGTACCTGTGAGATCAGTGGTGTCAGAGACCTCTCAAAGGTGCACAGGGGCCCTGAACTGTGATTGCATTCTCTCAAACACCTGAGTGGGCATTCCAGTTTTTCAGATGAGGCATTAAGGAGTTCACTACATTCACTACCTTTTATTACCCTCCCTCTGACATTAGATGACAAGTGAAAGCCCCCTGGAAAGGATTGTAATATTGCTTCATTTCTTTTTTGATAAGGCTATTAAGGCTTAGAAAGTTGAATTTCAAGCTATCTTCCACTAATTTAGTTTTCTTTTTCATCCAGAACTGACATTAAAGGTTTTGCTTCTTTCAGAAAAATTTGAGAGCAAACAAAGTGGGGGCTGTGTCTGGGTCATGTGTCTGTCAGTCACTTGTCACCAAGTCTGTGGGATTATGGTATAAAAATGGGTTTATACATTTCATAGCTATTTTAAAAGTTCAATCTATTTAACAGCTTTATGAGCAAATACTTCAGAAGATGAATTTTACTGTTCAGAAAAGGTAACCAAACCACCATCCCAACTTTAAACCATCAGTAGCAGCATTATCTGTCACGTTAAAAACACAGTTCTGGAAAAACAAGTTTTTTGTTTTTTTTTTTTTAAACATGGAATACAAAAAGAACAGACAACAAAGATTTTAAATGTTTATCTTGGTATTTTGAACAAGTAGAACTTTGCAAGTAAATAATTCTAAAGACTGAAAAATATATTAATTACAAGACTTGTTAATATCTTTACTGTTACAAAAATTGTCTAGGCTCTTATACAAATCTATAGCTGGAGGGGGACATTTATAAAAAAATAAATAGGCACCCTAGGTAAGTTAAAATGAGTTATCACATATTAGTTAGCAAATATTACATACATACATACATACATGGAGTGCAGAGTCAAATATAAAAATGAAGGTGCCTTGATTAGCTGTCTATTTAATAATCATGAAATAATCTGGTAAACATGGGTCACAGAGGAAGCAGGCTGGTAGGATTGTTCCAAGCTAAGCAAGGAGACTGAAGTACACCTAAGTCACTGCAGCTACTTTAGAGAGGAGTTTACCAGTTGTGCTTACTGGGAGCAGAGCTCATTGGTATCAGTAAGAGGCATTCATATTGCTCGTGGTACAGAAGTATCAACATTGCTATGCATGTTTAAAAATAAGTGTTCTAACATCATTCACAGTTGTTGCTGTGCTATCCATACATAAAAATACTGTCATTTCAAATAAAAGATTTTTTTTTTTGGTTTTTTGCAAAACATTTTACAAATTATACATTATTTACAAATTCCAATAATCTTGGTTTTTACACAGGTATTAGAGGACAGTTGTACTTAACTGGCTATGTGTATTATGTAACATGGCTAGATGAACTAGAAAAGTTTAATTTACAGATTCGCAAATCTCTCTTAAAAATATTACAATAGGAATCACCCAAGTTCTTGCATTTTTAATGTTCTTCTGTATTCAGCTGATTTTCTTACAAAAGGATCATTGTTTAAGTTGCTGTTTACTAGCAGCCATACAGAAACATGCATAGTATTTTCACTATAAATTCTAGAATTCATTTTTTTTCCCAAAGTGCTACAACGAATTTTGATCAAGAAGGTAGAAAGAAGGTTAATCTGAGATAGCTGGTTTGTTGCATATATATGTAATGTTCCAGTTCTACTGAAAGGTACATGTTATTTAAAAGAAAAAAATCCTGACCTGGCCACAGACTAACCAAAACTACTGTTTAAATGTTTATTTTGGATAATTGTGCTAAGCAATTGCCATCATTTGGTTGAAGCACTAAAACACATGTGCATAAGGTTATAAACATGAAAAAAAAGCCTTTCTGACCAACAGTGCAAGAGTGTTTATTATGCATATTTAACCTTCTTGCATTATTTTCCTAATAAAAGGCATTGATGTTTAGATGTAATCAGCAGCACCCCAAGTTAACACTCTAATGTGAATAATAGAAAAATTTTGCCTTTTTAGGTTGTGTCAGGCTTTGCTGACACTGCCTCAGCACTCATTAGATGGTTCTGGGCACTGATTTAACTAACCAAATAAAAGCCAACTAAATCTTCCTCCTTGATACTGAGATAAGTCAGGTTAACAAAAGACAAGGTAAATTCCAGAGCTGCCAAAACTGGAGACAGAGTGACAGAGCAGAGAAAGAGGAACCTCTTCTTTCCATGCCCCCTTAGCCACCAGTGTGGCTGCACATTCAGCCTGACCCGCTAATGCTGACCATATCCATGTGTAGGACTGTTCCTAATGGGAAAATATGTCAGTAAAAAAAAAAATTAAAAAAAAAAAATCAAATGTGTGATCCCCATGAAACAAAATGTCAAGCTGGAAAAAAAGGGGAGTTTAATAAATAGCAGCATTGACTTTGCATGCAATTGTAGAGTAAGTCAGAACTGAACAAAAGTAGGAATTACTTCTAAAATATTACAAAATTAATCTTTCATAGTTGCATAACTCTGCATTTAAAATTAGCATCCTATACTGTTACACTGGTTTGTAACTTAGGAAGTTAAATTGAATAAGTTAAAGTATACAGCTTAAAGGGTGAACAAATCTGCTAAATGTGTTTAAAAACGTACACTAACAGAGCAGAGGTATTAATAGGAAAGTATTACTGCAGTTTACTTCAATTCCCTTTGAAAGTCTCATTTAACACTTGCAAACCGAAATGGTTTTTAAAGAAATACTATTATTTTTAAGGCTTTTCAAATAAAAAATAAATCCTCTGGATAAACTTGCATTAAAGACACTTGAAGGTTTGTGAAAGCACAGACTCTGAGAGACATCAGTTGAAAAAACCATGTCACCTCCTGCTACCTCTGAGGACAAATACTGCTCTGTTACACCTACATGTACTGCATTAGTTGTGGTAGCATGCTTTTCCCTTTTGTTAGTCTAAGAATGTAGTGACCACAGTCTGAAGGAACACTTCTTACACTGCAGCTAACCAGCTCTTCTTACAGAATTGGTAACATCCAGCCCATCCCGCTGCTGGCAAGGCGTGCACGCCCCAAGGACCACAAGGAATACAAACTGAAGAAGACGAGCTGAGTAACAGAGGTAAGCATTAAGGCAACTAGAGTAACAAATCAAAGAACCACAAGTTTAGCACCTCTTCTCCTCTGTTCACCTCTTTGCATATTCGTTTGAACAGTCACAGATCCCAAGCAGAGTACAGTCAGCTGGGTACTTGATTATCACACACACACAGGTAGAGGTTGTGCCCCTTCACAGACTACATGAAATGCCAAAGTGAGATCCAGGTGTGGGCTTCCTGAAGAACCTATCGGCTGCAGTGTATTCCTTCTGCATTTGCCTTGTACCTCTGTTCAGGGGTGGAATGCCTGGACTCCAGAGTGGCAGGGTATGTGGCATTCAGATCTACTCCAGCTGTTGGAGGATGCTTCTCCTTGTGGAAGCTTCCACTCTCTGTGAAATATAGCTTGGGCCTCTGGTGGTACTTGAGCCTGTAGGTGTCAGTCATGCAGCTGTCTACGGAGAAGTAAGTGGTTAGGGACACGCTGTCGTTCCCGTCTGCGTAGGCAGGGCTGGGTCCCGTGTGACGAGATCCTTTCTTCAGCATGTTCTCAGACACGGTCCAGAACTCATTAGCTGATAAGCGAGGTGGAGAATCCGGTTTGTGAACAAACACTTCGTTCCCTGGAAAGGGCTCTTTAAGCCTTTGTTCAGCTAGGACTGCACTTGCTTCTGATGCAGATTTTGAAGGCGCACCTGTTTGCCTTAATGGGCTATTTTGCAACGCTTCCATTGATTTTCCATCTGCTACCGCGTTATTCTCTGATCCTGCTAAAGTGCTCAGAGCATATTTCTTGGGAGGTAAGGGGGGAGGAATGTTCTGGTACACAGCTTCAGGCACCCAGAGGGGATCAGCCCTCCGGAGCAGGTGCCCACCGTGCTCGCTGGGAGGGGCGGGCGGCACCGCCAGCCTTTCGGGCAGGCTCTGAGGGGCACAGGGCACCAGCCCCACCTTGGGACCCAGAGTGTGATGGGACACACTCCTTGTGTGATGAGACTGCGGCTGGGCAGGGGAGGGAAAGTCGCTGTGGATTGGCTTCCTGCCACAGGCATTGTCTGGGAAGGGGTGGGACACGCTGTCCACACAATACGTGGGCACGTTCAGCTTCTCAGACCTCTCTGCCAGAAGCCACTCGGAAGAGTTGGGCTCGTTGGCCTTGCTCCTGCTGTCTGACTTCACAATCTCTTTGACAACTGGCTGGAGAGCTGATGAGGGGAAAAATTTCCTGTTGGTCTCAGGCATTTCAGCTCTAAAAGACAAAACCACACAGGATGTGAGTATCTGTAAAAACTTAGCAAAAGGCACAGATAAGAAGAAGTTTTTAAAATACAGCCCTGGTAAAACCATTGAAATATTCAAACTGACAAGAGAATTAGAATCTGTTCAATAGGATACAGCCCTTGGAGTTTGAATTGTATTAAATTACTCAGCCCTGGGAGTTCGAGTTGTATCAAATTACTCCAAAGTTTCTTTCATTTGAAGTGTAAATATGCCCCAAGAAGCTAAGATAAATTCCTTCAACATTCAGGACTCTGTCAAATATGACCTCTTTTCTCTTCTAAACATCCTTGTGACTCTGATACATCCATTTTTCAAATACTGGATGCTACTTTAAGTTGGTAAATTTGTATTTAGATTCTTGATTTTCAGGAGATACTGAGCACTTACAGTTTATATTAGAAACAACAAGATACAGCAGTAGCTTCTAAACACGAATTAAATTGCCTCCCCTTCCAGACAAATTTTTCAAAGCTTTATGAGGTGACTGCACTAACCACAAATTGGTTAATCACTGCATGTTGCATATAATTCCAAATAGAAAAATTTAAATCCTTCTGTTTCTAGTAAGATGGTTTCAAACCATCAAAGCTATTTGGTGACATTGTTAGCATCAAAATTACAGACAGAGAGAATTTGGACCCATCAATTATGCAAAATTCAAAAGGAATTGCCTGTCAAAAATATTGAGTGCCTTAACTCATCAATGCTTAATATCAATCATTGTAACATAACAGGAATCAGTATTTCTTAAACTATTACAGAGGAATGTGCCAGTACTGGTTACCTCTTTACTGGAGGACTGGGCACCTGCAAATGTAATTCTGCTGGGAAACCAACATGAGGATGAGGTCTGTAGTGAACTTCAGAACTGATCTGGTCTTTCCTCAAATCTGGGGCTAGAAAAGAAAATATTTCAAAATTAGCAGATAAACAATCCAATTCCTTCTTTGTAATTCCTCAGAGATTACAGAAACAAACATAATACCACACGACAATGTCTTTCAAGATTTGAGATTAATCAAATTAATCATTTCGAAGATCATCTGTCACAGAAGGTCAGATCTTAGAATCCAGAGGAAATTTTCTGCATTTTCAATTTTCTGCGTTTTCTTATTACCAGAAAATAAGTAATTATCAAAATTTTGAAGTCCTGTAGACATGTTTTCACGATCACTTTAATATTTAATCTGGCTAAAAGAACATTTTCAATGGAAGTTTTTCTTAAAAGGGTGTTTATTCAAACATCCAAAGTAATTTAAATTACAAAATAAGAACTAAGACTTCTAAAAATTCATTTTGTGCTACAATAATTAAATAGAAGGAATACTGCAGAGATTGGGGTGGTTTAGGTTGTTCTGTTGTTTGTGGGTTTTAAAAGCTCAAAGCCTAGAGCAGACTGGAAGGCTCACAGGGACACTGGGCAGACTAAGAGCACTGTCACCCACATACCCCAAACACACAGTACTGAGTGCCTGGGCCAGCACTACTGCACTCCCACTCCAGAAGCTCCTTGTGTTCCCAGGCAAAGAATCATTCCCTGAAAATACACAAGTTCTGAACAAGGCAGCTCCTAGTGAGCAGGAAAGAAAGGAAGCATTGAAGTATTCGTGTCAACACCACACAGAATAAAACACTCACTTGGCAAGTGACAAGCAGCAGTCTATTTGTTTAGAGACTCAAAGTCTTTCTAATGCCATGATTAGCCCTTTAATATCAGTCACCTGCTCTGAAGCCTCTCAAAGGAATGGCTTATTATTATTATCATTCTTATTATTAATAATACAATGGCTTCTTTTGTCTGTGTACAGACTAGACTCAGAACTGCTACACCTATTTCACTTGTTATTTCCCCAAGTTTAAATATTTAAAGTCTTGGAACTTATGAGCCAAAGCTCCCAAAACACAGCAGAACTAAACTGAAAAGTTTGGGTGTTGCTGTTTGGTGATACTCATTTTGAGGGTCAACATCTGCCCTGTCTTTAGGTGATGTGAGACTAAAGACACAAAATCTTTGACCAAGAACACAGGTCGTAGAGGCTAAAGCAGCACACACAGCACAAGAGACAAAGCCCCCATATGGCTTTCCCCAAGTCTCGAGGTAAAAATAAAATAAAATAAAAAATGTCACAATAAGCAATACCACAACCTTAGAAGGAATATTTATGGGAAAATATTCTTGCTGAATGAGCCCATGCAAGGGACAAGTAATGAACCTGAGAGCTCAAAACCGCTGGTGTTCCACGGAGCTGCCTAACAGTGGGATAACAACACTGAAAGAGGTGCTATTTCAGACAGGAACATTCCAATTTGCTGCAGGCTGTGACGATTTTCACTCCAAGCCCATCTCGCAGGGCAGTGCCGCAGGCAGCCAGGAGGCGGCAGCAGAGCCCGGCGAGCCGCTCTCCCCCGGGCACATCCAGCCGCGCCAGGTGCTCTGTGCCCGAGGAATTCCAGCCAACTTAAAAATAGATGTGTTATTTTCCCTTCTGCTGACAGGACAGCCATGCACGGTTAAAACCAGACGCCGGCTCGATTGGGGATTTTAGCTCTACGTTCTCTGCAAACCTAAATATGGGACACACAAGCCCTGCTCAGCTGGAGCCCGGCATCCTTATCAATGGGTCATTAAGGGCTGAGCAATAAATAAAAGCTAATTGTGTTCTGACATATAAACCCGTCTGCTTTTAAGATTTACAGACATCTATGTTCACATCTGAGTAGTCAATCCAAATTTTCAAGAGATTAACATCCATTCTACAGGTAGGACCAACAAGGTCTTATCTATGATCTTCATTTACACAGACAGAACATGTGCAAAAATCTGCCAAGTCCAGCTTCTGTGGGGAAAAAAATCCCAAAGGAAAATAAATACAAAACCTCCAACAGTAACTCAACTCCACATTAAACTGACCTTGTTCTTTACAGGTTTTAGCTGCATGTTTCCTGGACTTTTTTTTAGTATTTTCTAAGTTGTCAATAAAAAAGCCCAACAACAAAGCATAATATTTATTGTAACAAATATTGTGGCAAATTCCTCTCTCTTAGCCCAGACAGTTTCTGTATTCAGTTGAAATTCCAGGCAAACTTATTGGAAGTTTTGGAAATGTGGAATAACAACCTCTCAGCCACGGAAGTAAGCATATTATAACTTGTCCAAAATGGAGTATTATTTCTGAAATACAGTGACCAATCTTGTTTAAAAAAAATCCTTATATTCTAGAAACTTGACTTTGGGAGCAACATCCATTTGCAAAACCTTTCCTAGGTATCTTTATGTTATCATTTAAAGACATTCCAGTAAAGCATTTATTTGTTTCTCCAGTAAAGCATTGGTTTCTCTCTCATGGTAAGCAAACTAAGTAGCTACAAGTCTTAATTCTCTACTCATTTCTTTAAACTTGACATTAATATACATTATCTGCAGCATAAGGGTAAGAACTGGATTTCCTTAAGAGCAGTTGCATGTTTTAAAGTATTACTATAAATGTACAGTTTTCCTAAGCATATGAGCTGTCTTTTTCAGAGTTATTGTTGGTTTGTGGGGTTTTCTCAAGTGACACATAAGGTAATTTGGATTCTAACCACACTAACCAGATCTTTAGAATAATTCTAGATTTCAGTTTGTTTCATGCTATTGAACTGAACAAAGGGAAAAACCATCAATATTAGTCATCTTTCTTTAACTTGCAGAACATGAGGTTGGTAATTTTCCCTTCACACTGCCTGCTCACGTCTCAAGATCTTTATACTCAAAAACATTTTGCCTCCTCAGCCCATCAAATTCAAACTTCATAAACACAAACTGATTAATCTAAATCATGGATACAACATCTGCTTACTCCATATTTCCATTTTCCTGCCAAAATCTGACCACACAATTTAGGGATTGGTCTTGTGGGACCTTTGCTTCAGTACCACGGTTACCTGCTGCTTACTTGCCCGTGTGAGGAGCAGCCTTTGCTCTCCCAATCACTGTGTGATCCAGTGTTTCTATCTTTATAAAGTTATGACAATAAGTTTATTTTTGTGAGTCAGGGACAGAATTCCTCAAGTGCTGAACAGTAGCCTCATTCAGCTCCAGTAAAAAACAAGGAGCTCGTAAAGCACAGTTACACAAATGGTGGGCGTAATTCAAAATCCAACATTATTTTCATAAGAACTTTTCCACACACACAAAAAAAAAAAAATAACACTCAGACATATTTTTTTGGAGTTGCCAAGAAGGCCTAACAACAATTTCTTCCATTCTATTCCTCTCTCAGAAAGGACTGAGCATTTGTTTTTTAAGTCCTATTTTCTGAAAGTCTGGTATTTACCAATCCATAATATTCAGAGATGAAACACAAGGTAATACAACTGATACCTGTAAATGACTGCTGTTGTCCTTGCTAAAGGTGTCCTGACACATTTTTTGACAACCCAAAAACTGAGTTCAAATAAATCTCTAACCCCACATACATGTGAAATTATTGGTCCATTGATCATTTCCACTAGAAGTATTATTGTTCAAAATGGAGCTAAATACGTGCATTTTTTTATAAGAAGCTATTTAATAATTAGTTACTGAACTAGAATAACTGAATAGGTAAGATCCTATCATCAATTTCTTTATGATATCTTGGAGGATCATGTGGAATCACTACACTTTTTTAAAGAAAATGTAGGATGTATGTTGAAAGCTTTAGTTTTTAAGTACTTAAGTATTCTTAAGTACTGTCTCCAGAAAACAGTCCATTGCTTTAACCCACTCATTTTTCATGCCTAAAGAGTATTTTAAGTATATTTCACTGGTGTTTTTTTCCCTTTTTCCTATCCAACTGTGTTTGATAAGAATGGTATAATATAGAAATAAAGCAGAAAAAAATATCTCATGCAAATTCAGATATTTATATTCCATGCTACTCATTATTGGTTGGGATTTTTGTTTGTTTGTTTTGGGTTGTCCAAATAAGCAAACACCAAATTAGTTGTCTTTCTGCACCAAAAATAAATTAGAATAAGGACAGAAAAGGTAGAAGTGGTATGGCAACACCCCCACCCCCACCTTAAGTCCTAGCAGAAACTATACTATACATTATTTGAAAAGAAGTATGATATCTATAAAAATCAAATGTTTCCTGAGGAAGTGGCCTAATATTTATTGCCCCTCTTTGTACAAGCACACTCCCATTGTTTCAGCAACAACAGATAATGATTTTGGCTGGCCTCAGGTTGACCTATAATATTTATATGCCAAGGCATTTATCAACTTTATAAAACCCCAGCAGACATATTAGTATGTAAAAGGAAGTAGACTTCCTTAATACAAGTGTTTCTTCCTGATACTGCTTCATATCTAGGAGGAAAAGAAATGGTGCCACAGTCCACCCAGACGTTAAAAAAAAAAAAAAAGTCTTGCTTAGTATCCACCAAGAAATCTCCTAGAAAAGCTTTTGGAGAAGCCACAGGGAGACAACCAAAATACCATGTCATCTCTGTTAGGGTTTTTTGGGTTTTGGGGCTGGGGGGAAGAGAAATTCTGGTATATCTACAATGGTTTTTGAAAACTTCATTTTTGTATGGGTTCTTACCATGGAAGCTTCTGTTCTGCTGGGGTACTGAATGTACCACACTGTCAGCTTTTTTGGTTGGCAAGTTCTGTTCACTGCAAAAGAAGCATACATGTGATTACAGCACTGAGACTGTTGAACAGACACCACTGGTCATCTAATCCAATTTATTTGTAGGTATCAATATCTTAAGTAAGTGTAACCTGTTAACCAACAGTCCATCTTGTCCATTTTCCTAATCTGATAATTTGCTATTCATTAATTCTTTGTTTTGATGACAAATATTATTCTAACGTGTGACTGCCACTTGGTATCTCATCCATAGGGATTTTCACTTCATTTTTTTTTTCCCTTCTCAAACTGGAATAAAACTGGAAGATCACAGCTACAAACCCAAATGGAGAGAAAAAAAAATTATCAGAGGATTTTCTTAATCTTGCTGGTTTAGATAAGCAGAAAACATACATTACTAATCCAGATAGAGCTGACAAACACCCTGCCAATTTCTACCATCTACAAGAGTAAGGCAGGGAAGAAGATACACAGGGGCAAAAGTTCAACTAAAAAAAAAAAAACCTCTTATTGAAAGGACAGGAAAACAAGAAAAATACTGAAAGAAACACAAAGAATGAAGTTAAAAACAAAACAGTAATTTTTTCCACTTCCTAAAAGAACTTTCAAATAATTAATTTGTATTTTGGGGGGTTTATGAGACAGAGTCTGAAAGGTTAGCAGGGAACGAGTAAGTATTGCCAGCCAACTGAAATTACCAGTCATAGAAAGCACTTCTAGAAGTCCCATGAAGTCAGTTGTATTTTGATAAATGAACTACACTGTTTGAAATTTATCATACTCTCTCTCACAAAATAGCACATTTGGGTGCCCCATGCCTCTTGGGCATGCTTGAAAATGAGACAGTTTCAACTGTGCAAAATCACTGTTTGAGGCAAACCATCAAACACTGAAAATACAACCATGAGTTGGAGTAGCTTTATACAAAATTATGTCATTAACCAATAAAAGCCCCTCAGGTTTTTGCATAGTGTGATTTTGTACAGTTTGGTGGGAGGGAAAGAGTGGGACAAAGGGGAGAAAGAGCAGGATATGAAAGGGCCTTGACATTTGCCATTCTCCTTTCCTGTGAAGTAAGTTGCCATGCAAATATGTCTGAAAATTTGCTTGGATCTAGCAAATTAGATCTATCAAGGAGACTAGGCTTGGGCTCCCAAATGTGCTCTTCCATTTTATGGATACAAGCACGAGCTGGAAGAAGAATGAATGGGTTTTAGAAGGATCTACATTCCACTCACAGTTTGGGATACACAATACTGAAAGCTGCATGTGGAAGGATTATAACTTAAATTTATGTGATGCTTGAAATATCAAGTTGGAATGGACCTCTCAGATCATCAAGTCCAATCAGTAGTAGTAATTTTACACTTTTCAGCAAAGACGTATTTCAGACAGGTCAATCAATTACCAAGGGATCAATATGCATGTGAGGGGATCTAGGAAACTGAATGTCTGCACTATGACTGGTAACAGCAGCCAAGATTGACCTACTGCCATTCCCATCCCTTTGTCAGGGCCTGTACCAATGTTACCGGTGTGGTTAACATGGACAATGTATTTATTCCATTACAGATGGAAAATTACACACAGTCTAAAAATCTTGTAAGTAAAGAAGTATAGCAATTACTACAAATGAACACACCCTGCCCCTCAGCAGGGCTCAGCAGTTCTGGCTCAGTGCCTCCCGAAGAGAACCAGAGTGAAGGTACATTGAGCACTTAATTGCCCACACCCTTATTTCTAGATACACTTGAGCTTTCCACATACCTGACTTCAAGCAAGTTTCAAAGCATGTTTTCCTGGGTGGTTTTGAAGAACAGGAAAACGTTAGAACAGGTTATTTTTCCATAAATACAACCTATGCAGTCTCTAAGAGCATTAGCATTACCTGCAGGAAGCACTTTCCTTCACATTCTTGGCATCTGCTGTATTGATTCCTTCAATAACAGGGGAGTCTGGATTTGCAGAGCCATTGCTGATATGATCACTGCTTTCATACCCAGATTCTGTCCTCTGAATTTGCCAGTTATCACCATGGATTTTTCTCTCTGTAAATCCTTTACTTTTCTCAGCATTCCCTTTTCCCTCAGAATCCAGTGAACTTCGACTTCCTGTATCCTGTTTTGTCTCATCTTCATATATAGTCATTAAACCCTTCTGCATTTGGTTCTCCTTTGGCCAGTGGTTAAAGCTCCGCTCCTTTTCATGCTTAGATTTACTGCTCAGGTTTGCTTTGTGCTTTGGGCTGTGCTGTTTTTTCTCAGTCTCACTGAAAATGCTGTCCACATTCAGAGTCTCCCGCATTGGCTTCCAACCCTTACTCCTGCTCCTGCTGCTGGTACTTCCTTTGTCCCTGGCGTCTTGACTGGTATCTGTGTCGTAGCCAGTGACGCCATCGGTCCGTGTCCTTGTCACTGCTTTCTCCCCAGCAGGAAAAGGCTCTGTTTTGTTTGATCCAAGCACATGTGCAGAAAGCTTTGCCTGGTGAGGTGCTTGGTTGTCGTGCTTGTAGGGGCCCCTTCCCTGGCTGCCGTAGATCCGCTGATCCATGCAGTGCCTCAGTCCGTTCCCAACCGGAGGAGAGCCTGACTTAGCACTGGAACGCTCCTCCCCAATCAAGTCTTACAAGAACAAGAAGGAAAAAAGTTCCATTACTCTCATTAATATTTCATTGAATGATTTGTGTTGGAATGGATGTCATGATCATCAAAATTACAGCTGCCCTGCCACAACAGGGACACCTTCTACCAGACCATCTAACCTGGCCTTGGACACTTCCAGGGTGGAAGCAGTAATTTAACTGATATTGTTTAATATTTCTTACAGTAGCTCTACAAATCCAGTATGTACTTCAGAATACTGAAAACTGGGAAAGCCTAATCTTACACTGGGGTCTCTTGGAAGGAGAAAAAAATCTGCACAAGCAGCATGGATGCTAAAAGTTATTTAATACATTGATTCTCTGGTTATATTTTTAAAATGTACCTCTTTGTCTCCCAGACTCTTTCCTTGGTCCTCTGTCTGCATCTTTCCGTAAAGATGTGAAGTTTTTCATGTCAGCGGCTTTCTGGGCACATTCTCTGGATAAATCCTTTAGCCTGTCCTTTTGTTCACCATATCCTAACTTGGCTGCAAAAAACACTTCTTGTCAAACATCATTACTCCAAAGTCATTCATCACCAAAACACACAAACATTTATGGACAATAAGATTTAATTTTTAGTGTTAGGACAACTTAAACTGACTAATGAATTATTTAACACAAATTAAGAATGTGAGATTTCTTTCCAACCACGAGATCAAGTCCATTAACGTACAGGACTACAAATAATGCTGGTATCACAGCATTGCTGGGGAAAAGTGTTCCTCAAGCAGCCAGTGACCCACAGAGCCACGCCTCAGCCTCAAGTCACTAATGTGCCTTTTAATCAGCAACATGTCTGAGGAATGGAACAAGGCCTCAGGAGCCACTTTAGTTAAAGAATAACAAGGGTAATAAACATTCTGCATTTACGGCTCTCTCTGGAAAATTAACATTCCACGGCAGATATTCAGACACTACTTAAACATCGAATAAACCTTTGAATAACAGCTAAATCAGTGATGGAATTCTTCCCTTAGAAATAGTTCTAGTCTCGAGGTTAGAACCCACCTGAAATGCTATCAAGTGAAATATTTCATAACAAGACATATCTGGTTTGGTTTTTTGGGGGTGGAAATAGGGAATACATACCTGGGCCTCTACCACCGCTTGCTTGAATATGGCTTCTACTGAATGCAGGATTATCTGGCTGAAGTTTTTTATTACCTCTTTGATTAGTGGAATCTCCAATTCCATTCTCTTTCACGTGGTCTGCTTTAGCAGCAGAATGCTTTTCAAATCCTGTTAAACAACATATTTATCTTTAGAAATAAAAGGCTTCCTAATTTAAATTTCCAGTATCTAAATTTAAAAAAGAAGCTTTTAAATTGTGGATTAAAAAGCCAGAAGAGAAACATCACCAAAAACCACACTACATTTCAATATACTAGGCAATAAGGTTCTGTAATATTTTATATATTGCCATATTTATAGTGGTAGCCTGCAGTGAAGCAGGGTCCTCAATTCTTTGCTCCCTGAAGTAATCTAAATTCTATTGCTACACATGATATGAAGAATAGCATGTCAAATTCAATTTGCCTTTTGTTTAAGTTCCTTCTAAGTTATGCTTAGCATTAAATTTAAAAAGCCAACCAGCAGTACAAATTACAGAACCAAAAGATTGGATTCTTTTTCCTGTTACCCATTAGTCTCAATTTGTATCCCCTTATTAACAGGTCTGAGTATACACACTAATCTCTTTTCTTTTGAGACTCTTTAGTTAATGATTGAGAAAAGTGTTTCAGAACAAAGCAGCCAATCCATTTTTTCTCCTTTTTGATCCCCATATCAGAAATACATCTGAAACTATTATTAAAAAAAGATACATCTAATTACCCAGGTCTTCCCCATTTCCTCCTGCTGCCTTGCATTGAGACCAGTGAATAATCTGCTTTGGTGCATCTTCTGGAGACACAGCTGTGCCATCTGGGTTAGCATAAAATAGCAGCAATGGCTGGAAGTGGCACCGAATGCACCTGGACACCACATCTTTCCATTTTGTTCCAATCTAAGAAAAAAAACAGCAAAACAAAACCCCAAAACGTTATCACCAGTGCTGAACCCAAATATGGAAAGAGTAATTCACTAATCAAGAGACACCAAATGCCTAATTCCAAATGTACATGAAGATACAACATTTTTGCACTCTGGTTTATATAAATTGCAACAAAAAGATAGAACTAGCATTGTATGGGCTAAAAAATCAGAACATCATCCCTATGGATACAGCTGACAGCATCTTTTTTTCCATTAAAACAAGTACAAATTCAACAATAGGCAAGTCCATGAACATTCTGAAACATTCAGCATTTGTAAGGCACAACCATAAACAGTGAAATCAATTCTAAAGGACGTTGAAAAAAAACTTACAAAAAAAGAACTTACAACATTCTGGTGTCAGAAGAACACTCTCCAGAGAAGAAAAGATCCCAAAATTTGGGAGGGGCAAAGCCAATACTTACCTCTTTCACATTAGCATCATCAAACAGCACCCATTTGCAGCTCTTGGTGTGAAAGGCAAAGGCACAGTAATGTCGGCTCGTGTAGCAAATCATTCCCACAAGAAAAAGCTCACTGTTTTTGGCATTTTCATCTGTAACCCTATAAAACAGCTGTAAAAACGATTACATATTTTAAAACACATGTAAAATACAGCCTCAGTTTCCTGACCTACTGCTGGCTTTTCACCAAGACAACTGGTATTTAATGTCCTGCTGTATTATACAATTTTTCCTGAGTATAAATACTGATGCTTTCACTTAATAATCTACTTGAACTTTTTTTGGTTCTTTCATATTTGAAAGGGTAAAGTATTAATGCTCTGGAATAATTCCACAAATTTCAAACTGAAAATGATATTCCTAGATTTTCAACTAGGAATTCTTTTAGATTAGTCACTGTACTTAGGGACAAAGCACTTCCAACAGGGCTTTTTCCTCTCAAAGAAACTACATTAAGCAGCTCATCATAAAGAACTATAAAAGTAGACATGTAAAAGACTTTATATAAAGTTAAATCATTCTTATGAAAAGTACATATGAATATTTCTATTTTTTATATATTTATCTATACATAAAATAGAAAGTAAAACTAAATTCTAGAAAAAAAGCAGAGAGTAAGTTTTAGGTCAGATACCCCTGGAAGATAAAGCTGTGTTGCCAGATTCCGCATAACCTCTTCTGTCAGATCAGAGTGTTCTGAATCCCACACTAAACCAATGGTGACAATCTCAGGACAATTCATAAGAACACGACGGATTTTTATTTTTTGACCACAATTACTCTACAAAAAAGGAAACAAAAGCCATGATAGGAAGGGAAACAAAAGTGTTTTTAAAATTGACTCAAAGGTGAGTCACTACACAAGAATTAGTTTAAAAAAAACAACTCTGCAATGTCTTTAATTCCAAAATTTAGTTATGGTGTTTGTTCTAACAATTCGAAGATAACATTCTTCATCATAAAAAATACTTTGACGAAGACTACAGCTTAACTTCTATATCCAATCACCACTTTATAAGAGAAATCTCTATAACTGGAACAACAAAAGTATAAGATATTTGTTTGCCCTAAGTTGACTGCTCTGAAGCAGCAACACAACACATAACCCTGCTTTTGGGGGAGTATTTCTAGCCTGATTTAATATCCTAAAAAGTTCTCCCTTGTACCCCAAAGTAATGCAACATTTTGGTTTACTTACAGGACACTTTCTGTAATCATCAGCAGTATTTGCTGCCTGCAGCAATTCTGCAAACATTTCTGGCTTGAGACGCTCATGCCTCTCCATCATTTTTTCTACTTCATTACTGCAAAAAATAAATTACAACACTATGGATCTCCCTTCTAAAGAGGTACAGATTTCAATTAACTATATTGTATAACCGAAAAGAAAACACACAGTGGTAAAACAGTAGCAATACAAATATTTTTGTTAAGCCCTCTCTACATCTTCCTTTTGAAATCCAAATGCTATTTTTTAACACTATCTCCAAAACATGTTGCAACCAAACAATTTCACATTAATTTCTAGCACTTAAAAGACTTGATCTGGCATGCTTTGCATATTATTAAAAGGGTGCATAAAGAAAAATTAGTAAGAAGAATAAAAGCTCTTACCACAGGGCTGTGGTGGAAATGTAACGCACAAATTCCGTAAAAGGCAAAGGATCTGATGATGCTCCACAACTGCGACACACACACTACAAAAAGAAAAACTTTTGTTTTTATTTACTCAGGAAAGAGAAAACAAGCTATTTGTTAAACCAATCAAATGAAGGTCTGACCTGCTCATACAATGTCATAGCAAACTTCTGGTGAGAAATACAGGATTTAGAAGTGCACATATCTGTTTCACTGTTTGGCACTAAGTGGAAATGAATCCTCTCAAGGATATTTTCCTGCAAAGAAATAACAATATAAATGTAAACTGAATTGATGAAGTCAGAACACATGAAGAACATTACAATTTAGTATCCCAACTACGCCCCTTGGCTCCAAAATAGTATGGCTGCAACAAGTTTGTCCCCTGAATCAGCAAAACCATTTTTTCCTTTTGCCAAAAATACCAGGATAATGCAAAGAAGTTAATCTATTCAGGTAGATCAAACAGATGATGAGTTCAGGAGTCCAAATGCATTTTGAATAGATGGAGCAGTAATAAGAGGCTCTCTTTCACAACTGAAGGATCTCAAACAGCCTCTTTCAGGAGTTCTGCACTGGATTTTCCTATATATGTCAAGAAATATCTAGCAGGTAGGGATTAATTTGTGGATACTCCCAAAGGATGTCAAAAGCTGAAAGTAAGTGAAGCAGCAACCATATTTCCTGCCCCTCAAATCCACGTGTGAAGGTTAATACTGCAGGTGTTTTATGGTGAACATTTTCATTGTCTAACACAGGACTTCTTAGGAAAGTCTCTTTACCAGAGTTCTGTGACATGTGTAGTCACCCTTAAAGGCCACAGCAGTGGCTCGTGTTTTTCAGTAAGATGCTTCACTGAAGCACAAAGTAACTACAGCAAGATCTTCAAGCATTTGTTGTCTCTTGGGTAAGAAAATGGAAACCTCTTCTGCAGCAGAATTCAGCAATGACCTGGCCAGTTGTAACACACTGCATTTCAATAGCTGGTGACTCAATACTTCAAGGAACAGACAGTATATTCAAATCCATCGGTGCTTCTCCTGAGAAGACAACCTTTCTCTCCACCAAAATATTTCTAGGACTGACCCAGAGTTAATCATCCTCACCAACCTCCTGCTCTGCCTGAGCTACAGAGTTAAGGGAGGAAAGTATGGAACAAATGCAGGAGTACACCATCCCCCTTACCTGACACTTACTCCATGTGTCTGCTGCCCTAAACTACCATAAAGAAACTCAGCAGGATTATGTTATTTGAACCCTACCCATGAGCCTGGAGCCACCAAAACCCCCAAACTAACACAATTCTACTCAACACTTACAAAGCATTCTGCTGCATCATCCATGAATCCCAGCTGGAAGCGCTGCTCATCCTTGAAGCTTTCAGCTAGGGCGTGTCTCATGTTATCTGACGGGAGGGCTTTTTCTCGGCTGTGCTGGAATTGGGAAAAGATTGCCTAGGAACAAATGTAATGTTTACTTAGCTAGATAATCTGGTTCTACACAAATACGTCATTTCTTGCATAAATATGTGAAATATATATGTTTATAATGTTTATAGACCCATGTAACTTTCAAAATTACAGTTTTCTCTTCAAGTTACTACATTTGTATTCTGCTACTGATTCCTCTACAAGAAGTTGTGGGACCAAACAAAACACTGAACCTGTAGAACAACAACATAAAAAATACAAAACTAGAAGTGATTGACTTGAGCTCCCAGAGGCAACACAAGCCCTGCTCTGTAATGACACAGCTTTTTTAATTTGGCCTCTGGAAGAGCAGTTCATTCATATGTATGTCTACAGATGGTGTGTATTTCTTAGGGCATAATGTAATACCACTCATGATTGACTAAATAATGCAATATTTACTGCTTAGGAGCGGGGTATATCTCTATTAAAGTTATAGATATGCAAAACCTGCCATAAATTAGATAGGATGCCAATAATCCTTGCTATGAAATTAGCTCAGTGCTGAACCAGTGCACACTACACAAGAGAAAAGGTCACTATCTGCAGTTCTGGAACATGACAATAAATTGCACTTGGTTCTTAATTCATTTCCCAGAAGAGAGAGCTGGCTGCTGCTTTTCTTTTTGGCAGAGATACCCGTCCAAGTGAGCTCATCATTTAGCAAGTAAAGGAGGTTGATTCTGAAAGGACTGAAACTTAAAAGCTATTAAATTAATTACAGATTTGCAGATATTTAAAGCTGTACTCCCCAGTCAAGAATTCTAAGTCAAACTTTAAGGAGAACTGAAGAGACTAAGGGCAAAACAAGTCAGGAGAAGCCATGTAAAATATAAATAAGGACATGCATTCTTCACATAGGCTTCCTATGGTTAAAATCTGTCAGATAGAAGGCAAAGGTAAAACAGAGAAGCAAAGTTTCACTGCTAACAAAAAGTAGTGTTTTAACCATGATGCATTCCAGGGTGTCTCTCAAGTATTTAATCTTCTGTCTCAAAACAAAAAGCACAGACTACCCCATGTAAACATGCAAAATTAAGTTCTTGACAGATCTGCTTTGAAAACACTTACCACTTCTCATTTTGACTGCTAGGTCATTTTTTGTTATGCAACCTAGCTTTTTATGTCCAGCTAAAAAAAAAAAAAGGAACCAACCAGTATAGATAAGCAGGTGTGCAGATAGGTGTGCTCAGTTTAGTGGCCTGCACAGTGCAAGTCCCAGAATTTATTGCCTATGTTTTTAGTTCATAGGAGAGGCTGACAGAGATCCTTCATTGTTAAACAGGTAAGAAGGATAAAAATAGCTCAAGACCACAAAAAAAACCCCAACCCAACCAAAAAATCCAGCCAAGTCACAAACAAGTCATTGTTTATCCTCATCCAGTGTATGTATTGCAAAAAATGTCCAAGATTCAGAACACAGAACAAACAGAATTACTCAACCAGTATCTTGAAGAGCCAAGAAAGCAAAACCAGTAGTGTACAGAACAGCTGGGGACAGACTCTTCCAAATGAATTAACTACTCTTTTTTGAGGTCAGTACATGGATCATTAGTTAAATATCACAACTACACTGTTAAAAAAAATAACTTAGGCCATTCTAACCAACTCCAGAACCCTGCAAAATTTCTTCTTTAAATACAAGGAAACATTTCTCTTACAAACACCTGTTAAAACTGTCCTTTAAATTAAATTGCTTCTTCACATGAGAATGACTTGGTCACCCAGGGATATGTATGATACAGACACAAATTTTAAAAAAATTATTTAAATTATTGTTCCCTCATTTTGAAATATGGTTCTTTCAGAATTTTTTATTTACCTTTAAAGCACAAAATATGCAGGCATCTCCTTGACACACATGTCCAGTTAAACCTCTTAAACTTCGTCGAAATATGTCAAGTTGCCACAACACCTATAAAAATAAAGAGAAAATATGTAATCAGTTCTGAAGGTTCTTTGTTTAACACAAGATACAGTAGATTCTATTCATTTTTTTATTTCACATAACATACAATTCAAGTACTAATATTGCCTCAGGAAATATGGGGTTTTTCCATGAATTTGGTAAATTATGGAGGTGGAAATGAGAGTTTCACATTGAGTACTTAAAATTTAGATCTGTCTTTGAAACTTCTTGAAACAATGTATTTTGGAGAAAGAAAGGGCTGAAGACTGTCAAGGAAACAAGCAGCAATCTAAACACTATACAGGGACTGTAGCAGTTCTCTTAAAGCTCTACATAAGAGTTAAGTCTATGTTACATCCTTATGGTCCCTTATCAAAATGATTACTGCAATACATTTGTTTTTCCACAGAACAAAATAATCTTGGTGCTTACACAGCTATGTTTCTACCTCTTATTTGTATAAATACCCTGCAAAAAGGTAATAACAGCTTGGCTACACTACACTGCTTTCGGTATCTAATGTCTTGGGTACACACGAAGTGAAGCAGTTCAGAATGCTGTCCATTAAAAAAATAAAAATAAAAGCCCTAAAAGTGACTGGTCAAAAGGCACAGTAAGACAACAGCTGCAAATCCAGGGGGGGAAAAAGATATCCTATCTATAAATATGAAAGCTAAAATTAAATAGGATGCACTGGAAAATCAAAGTCTAAAGCTCAGTTCTGAAGGCTGAGCAGAGGTTAAAAGAAAATAAAGGAACACATTCCTCCTTGTAAAAGAGCAGTCACCAACCATCTGCAACTGTCTCATAAACAGCACTGGCTTGGCAAGTTGTAGGATTGTCTGAAACTAGAACTAAAAATTACTTGGGGCTTCATTTTAGGGCACCTAAGTGAAAATAGAACTCCAAGAGAATATAGGTCATGCTGCTCCCATTGGATGCAAAATGGGAAACACTCTACTAAAACTACAGTACAATTTTATTTTGAATACAGGTAAGTACCACACACACCACATAGCTATACCTCTCATATCTCCTAGCTTTAAATCCAAACCAATTTTAAGTCTTACAATTTTTAGGAAGTCTCTATTAAGCCCTCTGCCACTTTGAGAAATAATTCTGTACAATTTAAAAACATCCAGATCCAAAATCTGAGCATTACAAGAAGTACCTTGCTCTAAGGAGAATTCCAAGTCATATATCTTTGGTACCAAGTGTATCTCCTACTCTTAATTCCACAAGTCTTTCCAAAGATGAGAATCAGAGCTCTCACTATATGTGCATATTCTGATATTCCCCAGTATCATAGGCTCATGTGCTAATTCTGAGAAAATGGGATTTTCAAAGTGTCCTAGTCAATATAAGTAGTAATGGTAGACCTACATAAAAGAAATGCCATGTAAATTTTGGAAGTAATTTTGCTATGTTTGACAGAAACAATACTTTTAAAATTTGAGCAGAAAGTTTTAAAATTTTAACTCCTACATTTTCAAACACAAAAGGAAAGTTTTTCAGATATTCTTGATGCATGCAACTACAATCTTGTGCAAAATAAAAGTATTAATACTCTCAATTCTTTACAGTTAAATGCTGAATAAATTACCTTCATACAATGTCTTACTCCAACAATTGCCATTTTTGTTTCCCACACACACTTAGCAAAGTCTATTCAAAAAATGTTTAATGGATGAAGTTTTCTCTTACCTGAACAGCACTATTAAGAAAGCAGCTGTTTTGCCCAGGTTCATTTAATAAGCCTTTTGTAGGGGCCAGGGACAGAATGCTTCCAGGCTGATAAACTTTTCCAAGGTTGCCCCCAGGTTTTCTTAGGAATTTCACCCATGCCATTATTTTTTAGAGTTTATAATCACAATGTTCACGCTTAAATATTTAAGGATATGATGGGTGCAAGGCAAAGAAGGTGGTTCTACAATAATATTTCTAAAGTAATGGAATTCCATTCAACTCTGTGCAGTAGTAACCATCCATGGGCTTCAGTCCATTTTCCATAAGCAACTGTGAGCCATTCCTCAGGCTCAGTCTCCCAGTAAAAATACAGCTGAACAAAGTTTTTAACCCTCAGTCTTAAAAAAATAAATAAATAAAGGTGCCTAGTTAAGGTTAAAACATGTTAAAAGTCATTAGAATAAAAGTTCTTATTAAGCAAGTTGCACAGTAACTGATTTCTTCCAGGGATATCAATAAAATATTACTATAAATCATTAGTTGTATTATATTGAAAGTTTATGTGTGTGTGTGTGTGTGTATATATATATCACAGAACTGAAAAGTTCTTGTCAGGTGTTATATTTCTGTTCTCTCATTTTGTTCCATCTTCTTTTTACTTCTAACTGTAACCCATGAAATATATTCCAGTTTAGAAGACTCCATGTTTATTTCATTGTCTTTCCAGTGAACCTGAAATAAGAAAAAGAACAAATTAACAAAAAAAAAAAAAATTTAAAGAGCTTCTAAATTAGAAAAGAGATCATGGCTAGAACAACTGCTAAATCTAAAGGCAAGATTAAACAGCCAGGAAAGAGGAGAAGGAAAAGAAATCACCACTTGAAAATTGTTTTTAAGGCATAATAATTACTTTATCTATCAGAAATGATTATCTTCTAACTTCTTACACATCTCTAAAGACCACAAGAAAATTGCTGTAAAAGTTCTCTTAATAATCAGCAAAAGCTTATAAAAAGACCATATAATACATGAGTTATTCAGTCTTTGAATCTCCAAGCTAATAAAAACATAACCAAGAAATACATCTTTTTATTCAACACTCAAAGAGCTAAGCTGGTTTTTATTTCAATTTTATGGATGGATTGTCAGCTAGTACCCAGCTTTCAGAAGTTTGTACTGCCTACTAAACACTACATAAATGTGTCATTAACCTGGCTGCATTCTCAAAGCAACCAGAAAAACAGTGCTAACCAATGCAAGAACATTCTGGTCACTGCCACAATAACCAATTCCAAGATTTCCAAATTCCAACAATAAGGGTTGTCTCTCCAATTCTAGAAGGAGCATGTTTAAGGTTAAATGAGTCCATTTCCAGAACATCCCCACAACCACAAGTAAAGCCCAAGCCGTGATCCTCTCATAACAATGGATTATTCTGTCAGCTTGGCATTACTACATCATCCACACAAACATTTGAAGGAACAGCATAGAATAAATTTAAATAAACCAACATAATTAGGGTTGCATATGTGGGAAAGAAAAAAAAAATAGGGTGAAAATTCAGCCTCACATTTCAATGGAGATATTCACCTAAATTTTAAAAGCATGTGAGATACTAAAGACATATCAGTGTATTTCAAAACCTGCAGCTTCTCACTACAGTTTTTTCCACTGTGTAAACTTACTAAGATTAATGAGGAGCATTAAAAAACAAAAATGAATTGTGCAGTTGGAATACTGTATAAACTGGAAGAGAACTTTGTTCAGCTGAAAACAAGCAACACCACATTCACACAAAACCATTATTCTATAGCTCCCTAATACTGTACACTGGGATAGGTGACTTTCAAAAATAACTGCAAGAAGTCCTGTACCCCTAAAACCATTCCCCTTTATTTAAGGGAAACATTGGTTCTTGCTTGTATTTCAAAATCAAATCAATAACTGGAACCTAACCAAAAGCCTTTTTTGCCCCATGAATAATCAGATGAGTTCTGTTTGTTTACTGATGTTACTGTATCTCACCCGTAAGTAATTTGATTTAATAATACTGGAGATAGTAAGTGTGATTTGTGGCAGCGCTGAGCAAGGAGTCTCAAATCTAGCTGCAAACTGACCTTGACAGAACATCATGTAGCAATTTTGTTTTCTTTATGTTCACTTCAGTTAACCCAGAGAGAGGATAGGAAAAGAAAATGGAGCTGAAAATGTGTATCAGCTTCAGATCTTATTAGAAATACACACTCTGCTTTGGAAACTGAACAATTTAGGAAAATGATAAAAAGCATTCATTTGCTAAGAACTTACAGGAAGTCATTTTCTTTTGCATTTCAGAGATGCCCTACAACACTCCATGCACCAAGCATTTAGGTGTTGGGCTGGCTCCCAGGAAAAGTTATAATGATTCACTGCAAAAATTTAATGAAAAAATGTTTCTGGATTAGATCTGAGTTACTGTCCCATTGCATTAAAAGGCTTCCTGCTGAATTTCACACCCACAAATCTGTGAATACAAATAATTCCATCTATCACACAATCTTATTCTAATAAGTTGCAGAACACATTAATTGCAGATTTCATGTGTAGAAGTTCCACTGCAAATTCTTTTTCCACTGCAAATTTTTTCTCCACTGCAGTGCTCAAAGGCAAGCATGGCTTCTCATTCATTAGTAAGAAGCACTGTAGATAAGCCTCTCAATGATGCCAGAATCCATGGGATTAATTTGTCATCACATCTCTCCATAAGGTAAGAAAGTCTAGAGTAGCATCTTGCTTTGAAATTTACATTGGACAAATAACTTAGTTTTGATTTAGAACAAACAAACAAACCCACAAGAATATTATTCCTCCGCTGACAAGCCCACAGATGGCTCCATAAACGAGAGAAGTGATGCTGCTGATCAGTTTTGGCTACTTCACCTCCAATAAGTTTGGATGAACTTTTAGGTGACTGGGACTTGGACCAGACTCCCATAACCTAAATTAAATGGTCAATAGCACTATAATTAGGACCTGAAGACTTCTTCCTTGTCTGTGGTAAGCCAGTGTTGCTAAGGGCACTGCAGCATTTATTAACCACTGGGGTTTACCAGATCTTTTACAGCTCTTGGCTTGCCAAAGGTGAGTGACAGAGCATAGACCATCAGTCAGTTGTGGATACCCCATCCCTGGCAGTGCTCAAAGGCAAGTTGGATGGAGCTCTGAACAACCTGGTGTAGAGAAAGTTGTCCCTGCCCATGGCAGGGGGTTTGGAACATGATGATCCTTAGGGTGCCTTCTAACCCAAACATTCTGGGATTGAACCACACTGAGTCTTCAGTAAGTGCAATATTTCAGGAAAAGAGTTATTTCACACAGCATTACTGACATGCTACAGAAGATTTTTAGCAGCTGAGAATTAAAGAATATTCTTGCCCTTCAGACTACAGGAATTGATTGTGGAAAACAACTTCTCAATCAAAGACACTAAACAAGGCTTATAAGCTCTCAAACCAATGTCTATTTACCAGCCTAACTCCTTCTACCTTACCCAATTTCAGTCAGTTTTTCAGTCACAGGTGATCTCACCTCAAGCACCTGGCTGCCCTTAGCTGTGCAGCCTTACAGGACAAAACACATGCCTGTCAAAAATTTCTGGCACTTGCCTTTACAGCTTCCAGAACAACAAATCCACTTGTCAGCAGAACTGCACGTTATCACCTGCTTGGCTGGTACACCCCAGCACGTAGCTGTGGCTGGCACAGACTCTTTAGTTTAAGAAGCAGTGTAACTAAAGAAGCTTAGAAATCAGTGCAGCCGATATTTTGCCTAAACAATCACTTTCTACAAGCACACTTGGGTTTAAGCATCTCTGATATCCATTGAGATAAAAGTGATGAGATAAACAGTTGGCTCTGTGAACACTGGAACTACCAATGCCTGGGCTCCTGATAATTTTCTGCCTCATGGCAGAGTTCTTGCAGTTTTCTCTCCAGCTGGGGCATAAGCCAACTCTGCTCCTCACTCACATCATCTTACAAGGTCTCTCTCTTCCAGCCAGCTGCCTCTTTTCATGCACTTTCTAAGTACATAATCATCTTTGAGGCTTCTATCCCTTCTGTCAAATTGAGTGGAAACCTGCCAACAACTTCAAAAGTTGTTGATGACTTCTATCCCCAAAATTTGGCCAAAGAATAGTTATTTACATCTTCTCAGCTTCACTTTGCAACTTTTCTCAGTGTGTTGCACAAATTACTAATGGCAAACCTTCTCATGCCCAGTGCTTGGGTTACTTTTAAGCCACACAGCATTTTGCTTCTGCTTGCAGTTCATGCCTCTGTGCTGGCAACCCCACCCAACAGTCTGACAACTCTGGGAAACCAATTCCTAAACTGATATAACTTGGGAATTCAGACACAAGACAACAAAAGTTGGGAAGGAAAAGTGATGAATTATATTATGAGGGAATAAAGCTATGATGGGAAACCACTAAAATTCTCTGCAATGAGCCAATATTATTATTACTGTCTCCCCCTTAACAGAATTAAATTCATCTAAACTTCAACAACTTGCAGCTGCAAGAATTCAAGCTTTTTCCTCAGTTCAAAAGGTTGTCATTTAAAGTTGCCAAATTTTCTCAACAGAACAAAAATCTGATTTGTATTGTGACAGTGCTGGAGACTGCAATGATTTTTCCCTATATTTGAAAAAAAAAATTAAACAAACAGTAAACCTGCTTTAAAAATGTAGAAAAGACCAAAATTTGAAAGGTATAATCCCTTACACCTACCTCAATGAGGCTGAATCATAATTTTTGGCCCCTGCACAGAGATTCTGTCCCCTTCCACCTTTAGCCCCCCTATTAAATATATTTGTCAACAAATCTCATGCACCATAAGATACATGTAATGCTTTTAGTAGCCACCAGCCTTTGTCTTTGGAAATGATACTATTCACTTCAAAAAATGTCACAAATATATTTACAGGAATGCAAATTCTCACTACTTTAAACATCAGAGAGGGAGAAAAACTTCATTAATAGCACTTACTTGCAACACATGTAAGAAGAAACAAGAACAATGCTACAAGAATGGCCAATACCAGTATATTACCACTAGCTGGTATTGGTCTGACACATTCTTTCTCCTTTGGTCACTGACTCACAAGTCCCTAAGACACCAAAGGAGTATTTGATGGTATCTCCCCTAGAAGTTTTTCCAAACAATCCCTGTAGATTTTCAACCCAGACTTTTTCTTTTTTCGAGATTTCTATTGTCTCTTCTCGAGCCCCTGCCTATTTAGCTGTCCCTCCTATGCCAAGCCACAGCTCCTGCACGTCACACGTCTCTGATTCCTTCCAGGACGGAGAACCAGAAGCGTAGATGCGATCCCAGACGGCTTTTGTATAAGTGTACCATTTTTTGCTTTAAGCTGTTCCAATAAAAACTTTCCTGTTTGCATCAAAACCCAAACAACAGGTTCACAGCTCAGCCTCTCTCATCTATTACAAGGAGAAACCGACTTTAGAAATAGCTGCAATGGGAACTCTGAGTAAAGATCTTGGAGAACACAAATTCCCAGCCCATGACACGGGCCAGCATTTACAGTGAATCATCACACACACACTACGGAGAAGATTTTTGTTTCTCCATCTTCCTACTGCTTTACATGTGATAATTCAAAGACTAACTACAGTGTTCTCTTTCCCCAGCCTCAGGAAGATAGAATGTATCTTTACAACGATACTCACACTTGCCTTTTTATCTCAGATTAATTGCCCTTGCCTTTCAGTTGTTTGAGCTGTGCAGATGTTTGATCGTTAATAGAGGTGCTAAATACCAAGTTCTGCTCTTCCTCGAAAAGCTTGCTGACTTCTTAAGTCACCAGGAAAAATATGGCAAAACTGAGTTAGAAGGAATGGTAATGTAAGCATCATCAAACCCACACATTTTATAGGCTTGACAAAAATGAGTTTGAATGTCTGAATCACTATACCTCATATTTTTTCATTAACATATCCTGTACAAACCTTCCTACAAACATTTCACTCAGTCTACACATCTAAAATCCTGATCCAGCCTCATTCCATCATCACTGAACCTGGCCCCAACAAACTCCAACTTGTTTCTGCTCAAACCACGAAGTCTGTGAATGGGTTTTGCTCCCATCACTGCATCCCTCAGTGACTAAACTGTTTTACTCGACCAAGAGGCTTGAACCAAGGAATATGCAAGGATAGTGCCAATAGCCTGACACCCTCTGGGTCGCACAGCCAAATAATTTTGTCAGTAGCACATCACGTATACTGTATGGCCAAAAAAGATTCTGCACTATCAAGGCTTGATATGAAAGTCAAGTGCATATTTTTTTGTGTTTTTACTGTCAACATCCCACTGGTCAAGAGTAATAACTTTTTATACAAGTAATTTGATACTTTAAAAAAATAACCAGTAAGTACCTATTACTTTGCAACAATTTGTTAGGGAAATAAAGGATTATTTAACCTTCGACAAGGCTAATTTATAGTCAAGTTATAACATGAGGTCTCACTATTTTGACACGAAAAAAACCTTCCATTCTATAAGAAAAGAGCAGGTAATCATGAAATCAGCCAAGGGATTTTCCATTCCCTTGGGGTGGAAGGAAGGTGCATCATCAATCAAGTACGATGCTTTTTGCACGATTAAGTTGTTGTTCTTAAAATAATCCCAGTAGCTTCAAAGTTAAGAAAGCTTAAGTGGTTTGGTGTTTGGTGTTTTTGGTAGCGGGTTGCACGAGCAAAATAAAGCACTAAGTACAGATATGTAAAACTCACACTTATTCTGGGAAGGGGAAAATCCACCTTGAGAAAACAAGTCATGGTTCCTCTGAAAAGCTGATTTTAAAATATTTGCATTGAAAATCAAAGTAAGGGATATAGGTAAACTTAGACCAGATGCTAAGCAGGTGATTTGCATGCATTTGCATACATGTACCCACATGCCTCCGAAACTCCATCCGTAGGAGAACACACAGCAAACAACTCTGCCTCCAAAACCCTGCAAAACCGATTAAATTCCAAGCAGCCCCACCACTACCTGTACCGGCATTTCCTGCTCCAGCCAGCCGGCCGGCCAGGCTCTGGAAGCGCTCCTGGAGCACTCGCTGCGGGCATGTGACGGCCGCGTTGAACATTAACCGCGCACCGCGGCTCGCTCCGAGCCCGCTCCGGCTCCGCGGCCCCTCCGCTTACACAACGCGCGGGGGCAGCGCCGGCCGCGGAGCCGCCGCCGACCCACACCCACGCACCCCGGCACGGAATTAACCCTGGCCGCCCCTCCGCCCGTCAGGGGAGGAGGCGACGCTCCCGTCCCCCGGCACTCTGCGCCCCGGCACCGCGGCCACAGCCCTGCCGACCCCTGCCCGCCGCAGCTCACCCGTGCCCGACCCGCGGCTCAGCCCCTCTC
>VXBI01001492.1:243733-264089 GCA_013397375.1 Toxostoma redivivum
TGGCGCCTGAGGGGATGGGGCGGGAGCGGGGCTCGGATCCCCGCGGCCTGCCCGGGGAGCGGGGCTCGGATCCACGTGTTCTGCCCGGGGATCGTATCGGGGCAGCCGCGGCGAGGTAAGGGGCTGTCACGACCCCGCCGCCTCCTCCTCCCCGCCCGGTCTCGGTTCGAGGGCACAGCTGCGCTCGGTTTGAAGGGCGCGGCGGTCGCCCCTCAGGTACTCAGGTTTGGAGTTATCAACCCATGAAAGCGAGCGCGGCGGCGCTTGTTTTTTCCAGCAATTGTTTCCCAGTTCTCATTCCAGGATATCTGGCTGTGCACGTTGGCTTTCCTTGAGATGCCCATGGAATAGCGCTGGCACAGAGTGGCAGTGGCAGAGACAAACCCCGCACAAGTGCACATCCCCCTCAGAGTTGCGTTTGACTTCCATGCGGCCCAGAAAGATCCAATGTGATTATTACTTTGTCTATCACCTGCCCCAGAGTCACTGCCCCAAAGTTGTGTTCCCTCTGATTTTTATCTGGTCTATTATGTTGGCCAGGGAGTGGTGTTTCCTTTTGTTATTTGAGATAGGAATTCCGTATCCACAAATGCTCACATTTCTAGTTGCTCAAGTACCTTTTATATTGCAATATAATGATCTTTTTCCTGGATAAACATGTAAATTTCACTAACACATTTCATTTCTAGATTAGCAATGGTATTTTAGGTGCTACCGCACCCAACGTCAATCCTTGGCACATGCTGATGGATCCAACTTATCTTTTTTCTTTTCCAATTGCATTTCTGATTGCCATTTTCTAGGAATGCAAAAGTGCTTCAACGCCTAAGAGCATGTTCAGTTTTCCTATAGCATATTCTGCAACAGTAAATAAAATAATTTCCCTGTAAAGTTCCCTTTCTGCATCTACTTTAGGTCATTCAGGATACTTCACTGCCTTAAATACATTTTTGTTGTTGTTGTATCCATTTTTTTAAAAAAAGGGATACACTTTCCTCAGATTATTTTTGCTACTGTTTCTTCCATTATATTGCCAATGTAAAAATCCCACTAGCAAAGCCATCTTAGAAGGTTCATTCTCCAATGCTTTTCAACAGCTTTTTGATTTGGTGATTTTTTGGCAAGATTTTCATAAAATTTTCCAGACTTTTGTCTTATAGATAGACAGATAGCCACATTTAGAATTTGTGATTATTTTTAAGGGAATTGAATATCTGATCTATTGTTCTAAGATTCATACGGTATCCTGGCACTACCTTTTTGTGTAGTTCTTTCTTAGCTGTTTATTGAGAGGTTCTCACTAGAAATTTAGGGGTAAAAACATGTTCAAAGTCAGTGTGATAACTGACAATGGCAATTAAAAATCTAATTTTGTGTTCATGCATCTTGTTATTGTACGCTTATAAAAAGCATTCTCGTTATTTTGGGTAGTGTCAGTTCAGTGCTTGATCCCTCCATTACTTCTTTGCAAAGCCTGTCAAGCAAAGGCAGCTGTGTGTCCCAAAGTGGGATTATGACCTCACTCTGATTATGACCTCATTTTGATATTTTTGCTTTCCCTGAACTCTGCTTTTCGTGCCCGCCTCTGCCCTTTCTTCAGCACGGATTTGTTTTTCGCCACTAATCTTTAGAGGTCCCTTAGGATTTATATTGGTTTCTTTTGTTCCTTTTTTTTTTTTTTTCTCTCAGAGTAAGTGTGGTCTGTGAGCTTTAATTATAGTATGTTTTAAGATTCTCTAGCAGTGAATCTTAGCAGAGCCTTCCACACACAGTTCAGGCAGAGAGTGACACAGGTGCAGCACAGGAAGCCCTAAATGAGGTAGCAGAAGAATTTTAAAATTAGAATAAATGGTACACGTACAAAACAATGCTACCAGGGCAAATGATTTCCTGCTGCCGTTTGTGGCAGTGCAGGATATGTGCTAGGCATGGTGCAGAAGAATGTTTCTGTGGTTTGATGAGTACACTTTGGTATTATTAGTAATCGTTACACTGGAGAGTTGATGGGGAGTTGAAGAGGTGCTAAACTTGGAGGAGAGGGGTTGAAGGAGGGGCGTGCAGGGTGTGACACAAAACACCAAGCTGGGAGTGAAAGGAGGCAGAACTTAGCCAGATCCTTAGGCGTATCCAGGGCATTGGGGGTTTGCACATGTCCATTCCAGGGTAAAACACATTTATGGATAGCTACATGCCAAAAGAAAAGTCTTAACATAGTTAGATGACATCAAAATGCTCAAAGGTAATTGCATTAAATATTTTCCCTCAGTGTTGCAGGCATCACACATCATTTTCATCAATGACTGAGCTACAGATCTGTATTTTACAGATGCACACAAGGGTTTATTTTGGTGTTACAATTTTCCTGTTCCAGGGTCACCTCTAACCTTGTTGCCAATGGCTGTTCTGTAAATAAATTCTGACTTCTTCCTCTGAAATAATTACATTGTGTTTTGTGTTTGTTTTTGGTTTTTTTTAATATGCATTTTTAATGAACATTTTCATACCTGTAGCTGTACTGGAACACCTGTTATCTAATTTCTTTCATATTTCTTCCTAATACTTGGAACGTGTTTACAACAATCTGTTCAATCAACTGCTATCCTCTTCATGTTCAAATGTTTCATTAAAAAGTATGCCTGCTCTAATTCTTCTCGGAGGGGTAGAATACTAAAGTTTGTGGGGTTTTTTGAAAAATAGTTAAGCAATGTTTTATAGAGTCATTGATTTTGTCATTGTTGCTCTTGTCTTCTATATGGATCTCTTTCTTCTTAAGCTGTTAATCATGTGAAATCAACTTTGTATCCTTAACAGGAGCTGTGTCTGTACTTACTGGAGTGTTTTGCAAAAAGCAAATTAGGAAATTATATATAAGGCCTGCGGCAGAAAATTCCACAAGCCAATGCAGAGTTTAAGGTGTGCTTTATTAGTTACATCTCTCTTTTTAAGTGTTTTCACTGCATTTAATTCTGCACTACTGTACTGCCTGTTCTGGTCCAGTCTGTTTTACTGGCCTATCATAAACAATTTTTATGTGATCAAGTACCATTTAGCATTGACTTTAAGACATTTATGAGATAATGCCATTTTAATTGAAAAACATGGAACATGTTTAATTCCAGTGGATGGGAACTGCTGTCGTGTTTTTGTGAAGTAATTACTGAGCTCTGAAGAGTGTTTGAGGCTGTGCTACTCTTCTCAGAAGAAAAAAGGATGAAGAGAAACATTCTTCTAGAAGAAAATGTAATTTGAAAGATACCAGGGACACTGGGCCCTATTCTGCATAGGCTGTAGCAGGATAAAGTTTCATTAAGTAAGGTAAGGGTTGCTTCAGAATATGCGATTTTTCCACATTGTCTAAGCCTTTGGGATATTGTCAGATCATATGTTTAAACATGCATTCTGCCTGCAGAGGAGAAAAAAAATCTTTCAAATTCCAAGATGTTCTTGCAGTTGCTTGTCTTCAGGAGCAGTGCTTTTTGATTGAGTGACTTACTCAGTGCTCTGCATAATTCTGCAAGAGTTAAGGAAAATACCCTGATGGGATGAAGTGCCATAGAGATGGAAAAGAACCAGAGAAAAGGTAAATAGTATTTTTATTATTTGTGACATCAAATAGCAATCATATGCATTTGCTATGGGTTCTGAAGGGAAGCCCCAACAACACTTTAGCCCAAGTTCTCTAGGCTGTATGCTCAGCTGTATTGCCACAAAAAGATCCAAAACAAGAGCAGAACAAATGAAATAAATATATCTTCAGCCTGCAGTAAGCTCTGAGGATGTGTTTGCTTATGGGGAACTTGACCTAACTCCATTCTAGTGCTCAAATCTTCCCTACCATGAACACCTTATTCCCCAACCTTTCTTTTAAACACACTCTCGCAGTGTTTTCCTCATGCAGTCTGTAACAAGCAGTCACATGAAGCTTACTCATCCCATTGATCTCATTCCCACATCCTGCATAGAGCCTAAAATTTATACATGTGAATTGAGGACATTAGAAGACATGAATGAAAGAAGGAGAAAATGGATCCTGTCAGAAAAAAAAATAAAAACAACACTGGCTTTTTCATCTTAAAAGCTCCAAGTGAAGCTTCAGAAGCAGTGAGAGTGTTAAGTGGTTTATTTTAGCAAGGTTAAAAAAAACTTTGCCTTTCTGGTCAAGTTTGATCTTTTTTTCCTCCTCTCAGTTAGCTATAGACACTTTCATAGAGCACAGCCACCTTTTTTAAACTTTTCTTCCTTTAGGTACAGGAATAAACACAAGATACTTTGCTCTTATTCGTTGTACATTAGCCTGACTATACAATTTTTCCTGGTAGCTTTCAAGGACTACAGTGTTCAGTGGGGTGGCAAAAGCAATTTCATTGAAGTCATCTAGAATTTCACCCTGAGTAAAAGAAACGTTGGTTTGCATTCTTCTCCGGAGTTTTTCATGATAATGGGGCTGGAACAAGCTCTCTGTGTTCTTGATTTTTTTTTTCATCTTTAGGAACAAGGAAAAGGGTGGGGGTTGCATAAGTCTTGCAACTGAATATTTTTCCTCTTGGGTAATCCAATTTCCAGTCCAATAATCTACTTCTGTGGAGCAACAGTGCAATTGAAATCCTTTCCTATTTTAGGCTTTTCTGTTTTTAAAGTTAGTTGCTGAAACAGTTGAAGTATAAGAAAATTCTGTGCATGCTGTATATATCTGACAACTGTTTAAAACTGCGTCCTCATCTAGATGCTCCTGAAAAAATAAAGTTTTTATGATGATCTTTCTTTGTGTTGCATCAGCCTTCAACAATCCTTTCAAGTTTCCAGGTCTCATTTATTGCTTCCTCCTAGCATGTAAACCAATAAGAATGGATGTCTGCAACAGAAAAAGAAAAGAGAGAGACATCAGATTCATACAGACAACTCCTGTGGTTGAATTGAACTTTCAGGGTGAAACCCAACATGAAGTAGAATGAAAACAAAAGAGAAGAATTTAGTGAGTATAAAATTAGAGGTAATATAGTGGCTGACATTACATAATATATATTCCATGTCATTAAAAATAAAACATATGTTAAATACTTCACATAATAGAATGCAAAAAATGTTTTTTGTTTTGTCCCAGATGAGAAACTGAGCATTATTTGATTTAAAATAAATGAGTTGAGTCCCTTCCTCGTGCAACTCAGTCTATACCCAAGTAAAATGTAACAGGGTTAAACACAGTATTTAAAGATTATGGTGACTTCTTAGGGAGAAAAATGTGGAAGTAAATAGGATAAAACTTTTTTCCATAAACAAGCCATGCCAGACTTGCCTGCCTTCTTTCTGTGATACAGTAACTGCTTTTCTGAGCAAACAAATTTGTTACACTGAAGAAAAAGGGAATTTTTAAGGTAAGTGGCAGATGGGCAAAGAAATAGCCCAGAGGAAAGGGTGGCAAAGTGTTACACTTAATGGCAGGGGGAAGTTTTTGGAGCTCTGTCCAAAAATTGATACTGAAACTCATATTGTTTAATTATTTCATGAGTGATTCTGGCACAAAAACTAGAACTTGCTAATGAGCTCTGTTGACATCATAAAGTTGGGAAACAGTCCCTGTAGGGTGATGTTGTAGCAAACTAATTGGATGAGCTTGAGGAGAAGGGAAATAAAATGAGATACAATATCAAGTACAAGGTCGTGTGTTAGAGCCTAATGGGAAAGGCTCCCTGATAAAAGCTCAGAGCTTGTCAGATGGAAGATGAGAGAATTTTAAAGAGGTGGGCGTGCAAGCCAAAGGCAGAGTGTCTGTGAGTCACTGATTTGATGCTGCTGTGGAAAATGTGAATCCACTATCAAATAATTTCAGCCCTGTAGTTCTTGTACAGATAAAACAGTATTTATGCTGCATGTTGTACATGTGGTCGGTGAGACCTTAAAACAGAAAAGAAATTGAACTTGGAGAAGTTGTAAAAAATGTTTTAAATCCCTAGTAAATGAGAGGAGTGAACAGGAGACTAAAAGGACTAGAATTTTTTAGTCTGGACAGCTGAAGCATAAAAGACCTTAAAATTTTTGAATATACCAGTTGATGCAAATGTGACAGGAAAGGAAGCATGTATTAAAAAAAAAAAAAGTTGTAATAAGAAATTAAGATAGGTATGACCAAATTTAGAATGAAAATTAGAGGAAGTTTTTTAACTGTTGAGGTGTCTAAACACTGCTAAGAGAAAATGCCTTCTGCAAGGAACACGTTCTAGAATAGCACTGTCTTCATCTCACAGAGCCCTAGAGCTGCAAGTCTGCTTTACTGCTTCCTTCCCACTGATGCTCCCCGCTTCCACATTTTCCTTTCTTTCTGCCTGTTTTATGAGCTACATCTGAACAAATGATAAAGTGACATCATTAAATATAAGGAGACTTTTCATTTTGACCCGTGTGTTATATCACTTCCTTTTCTACAATGAGACATTAATGAAATGGATTTGCATCACTGCAAAACCTGGATAGGAAATAGACACTTCCATTTTAGTTCAGCTTACTCTTTTCCTTCCTTTTTGTACAGCATGTTCTTATTTTTACCCTTGCCAGCAAATAGTCAAAATGTTCTCATTAAGAACTTGAGGAATGACATAGTGCTGGAATTCACTGCCGGAATTAAGCCTTACTTGGCTTTTTGACGTACAGTAGGCCAGCCTAGGAAGAGCCTGTCATGCCTCAAATGTTTGTTTATAATCATTTGTAGTTATCTTGCATAGTCATCTTTCAGTAATCTGGAGGGTAATGACCACAGTAACTACTGTTTCGAGTTAACGTATTTGCCTAGATCAACTTGGCTCTGCAGACAATCTTCTCAAAGCAAAAGGAAGTGGAATGATGCACTTTGGATTTCCCATTATGGCAACTGGGTATGGTCAGCCTACTGGCACCCAGGATCCCCTCAAGACTTGAAACTGTTTACCTTTTTTTTTTTTTTTTTTTTTTAAGATGACTGTCCATATGTCCTTCAGAACTCTGGAGAAATCCAGTTCTAAGTTATACCTTCCATACAAAGCAGCCTGAGGGCATTTCTGTGCTAATGAGTACAGCCAGCTCTGAACTGGCAAAGTTCAAGCTGTTCTTTGTACAAACACCATCGAATATTTTAATCTCCATTTGCTTTTGAAAGAATACTTGGCTCACAATACCAGATTTTCACTCTTACAGTGATTTATAAATCCTCTGCCTCTTGTAAGTGTTATTTAACTTCATCTCACAGTGTCTTTGTGCAGTGGGGAATTATTGCAAATTCTGGGCCAGGTATTTTGGATGAATAGTCTGTTCTCAGGAAATCCAATTTCCATCTGAAAACAAAAGGGTTGTGAATTCATCCTGAATTTAGTTTATAGTTTTGTCCAAAAATAACAGTAAGAGGAATTATTTGGACTTTTTAATGGCTAAACTTACATCTTTATTTAAAAACCATCAAATACTAATTTGTTGATACTTTTATTAGTTAGAGCCTGCCCATTGTAGAATGAAATCCAGTATTTCAAGTAAAGTGAAAGTAGAATCTTACTCTACTTGCGATGCTTCTTGAATTCATTACACATCATAGCCAGGAATATTATGTATTTACTCCTGTAAAGTGTTTTTTTCACTTTCTGTATTTTTACCATGAAATTCATTCTTTAACATGAAAAAAAACACAAAAAACCAAAACCAAAAACCAAAACAAGAAACTAAAACCCCAACCCCCAAACATACAATACTAAAAAGAAAGGTTTATACAGCCTGCATTAGTATTTCTAATAAAAGGAAAAACTAAGGAACAAGTTTTATAGGTTGTGTCCTAACCTGAGCTCTCTGTATAGGATCAGGAGTCTTGCCAAAGGCGTAGCTGAGGTCGGGATTTTGTGTTCCCTGCAGTGCCCATATGCTGTGTGGGAGGTTTAAGTTAACCCTGGCTCTCTCTGGTTCCAGCTTACATTTAATTGTCCCCATTTCCGTGTGGGAATTGACTTTGCCCTCACTGCTCCCCGATGGATATTTTGATGTAAATTAATGAACATCAGTACTAACTGCACGTGCTAGAATTGACATGGTACTTTAATACATGGCTTTGAGGAGACAGTGTTTCATAGGACTGACAAATCCTTCTTTCCCAGATCTTTGACAGTGCCCAGTGGAAGATATTTATAAAAAAAAATGGGGTAAATTTGGGTTGATCTTTCTCACACATTTCCTATTTTCCAGGTGCAGATCCCATAGTAGCCATTGTCCATAATAGGCATAGCTACCGCTATGAAGTTGTTTATCCTGTTTTGAAGTTATTAATAGTTTTTTACCCATAGCATCTTATAGCACCAGGTTCCACAACGAGGCATTTCTTGAAAAAATATTTATTCCGTTAATTTTAAAGTTGGTTCCTTACCATTTTATTAAGAGTCAGTTTGTTCCTGTGTTATTGTTCCCTCATCATCTTTTCCATACCATTTGTGGAGACCTCTGTCATAACTTCCTTTATTTGTGTTGGGATAGTTTAATTACTGTGTCCTTGCAGTAAAGTTTTGTCTTTTTGTCTTCTGAGTCTCTTCTATTGTACTCTTAAACCATGATAACTTCTTTCTTTTTTTGTTTTTTTGGAGAGAAGGGTTTGGTACTACTCTGCAGTAGTTTTTCTTTGCTCTGAACACTTAGTCTGCAGGCTATTTAAAAGAATGCATTGTTTCCTTGAAAGGATTTCACTCTTTCAGTGGCCTTTTAATTTCCTTTTAGTAAGAGTATTTTATATGCAATTTTTTGTTTCTTAAACTGTATCAGTATGCTGACAGCATTTTGTAACTGTTTTTATAATCTATATTCTAACACCCAGTTACATAACAGCTCTGTGGCAAACATGCTATTTATAAATCATTTAGATCACTTTTTATTTGGTTTTGAACAGTGTATAGCCTCTGGGAATGATGAAGGAGCCAGTGCTACGTGACTTGTCAGCCTTATAGGGATCTTCTGGTGTTTCTGTCTAGTCTGCTTATAATTTATGGGCCTCACCATGAGAAATTCTAATCTAACATATATGGGGGTTTATGCTCCACAGTCTTAATGTATTTCAGGAAGTCTGTTCTATCCTCTTGGTTTAGGTGCTGCCCAGAATATTTTGTGCTGGTTAGTAAGGCCATCTAAGAGCTGAGGTAGAGGGCAGATTATTCATGTCTGGTCTGAAAATAATTTTAAAGAGATCTAATTAGATATGGGCTCATTTTTCCCTTCATTTCCATGCAGTTTCCCTGAATATTTCTAAGGCATGACTGGGGTTGTTAGCACTTCACCATATGCAAAATGCAAAACAAACTACCTACATGGTAAGGCCCAACTCTGTAATCCAAAATATCCATTCTGGTGCTGAACACATAGTATAAATTCAGATTACAAATACATGTTTGAGATGAATAAATGCCATGTAGAAGTTCTGTCTGCACAGAGGGCAGTGCCAAAACCTTTGTTTGATTTCACTGGGAGTAGAATTGTGTCTCCAGTGTGTTTTTCCTGCTTCTGATTGGGACAATGTGTATTAAATTAATTTAAACACAGGGATACTTTGAGACAATAGAATAATAATTTATTTCCACAATTGTTAGTTGTATGGATCATGCAGGAGAGAAAGCAGCCAAGACATGCTGACATATTTCATATTTCTAAGAAGGGAGCATGCAGTTAACTTTTTTTTCTCCAGAGCAGACAGTACAGGCCATGAACCCTGACTTTTCACATCAAAAAAGGTTTAAGGTTCAAATGTTTTAAAAATCCCTTATATTCGTGGAACTATTTAGAAGTGTACATCTCTCATTTATTTTTGTGTACTGTGGTCATAGGGTATTTTCTATAGACTGGGAAATAGCAAATTCATTTTCTCAATTCTACACATTCTTAGTGAAAATATTTAAATGAATTTTTGAGTTCCCTTTATACTGCTGCAATGGGTACCTTAATGGAAATAAAAATGAGGGAAAAAATCCTTTGGGAACTAAGACTTTAAGGCATTTTTATTGTATATTTATTCTCACCATACTTCTGCCTTCTCACCATACCGTTCAGTGTCTTTCTCTTTTTGAAGCAAATACAAGTGTCTTGTGATAAAATGTACATGATGTTAAATGCACATTTCCTGAAATATTTATCAACTTGTGCTTGTTTCTGTTTGTGTAAATCTGTTACTTGTGTGTTCTCCCATTTAGTCTGTCCTTGCAGCTCAAAGAAGCTTTTAGGAGCCCCCCCTGCATCTTTCCTTTAGTTATAGAATACATTTCAAGGGCAATATAACAGTCTGAAAAAATAAATGCAGGTCCTAAAATCCAGTGAAGTTAACAGTGGACTTCTGAATTCCCAGTCTTACTGAGAGATGTTCCTTTGTGGCAAATGAGTTGGGTCTTGGCAGAGGGATTTGTTTATTGCAGTGGGACTTGCACAATGAGGCTCCATCCAGGCTGATGCAGCCAGGGAACATTCCTGGACACTGGCACTGGCTGCTGCGTGCTGTTGAATGCTTAGCACATTGCACAGCCCTCCCTCTTCCTATTAGCACTCTCCCAAACCCTTCCCAGGCACGGCTCAGGAGTTTAGCTCTTCCCAGCAGGTGGTTTGGCAAAGCCCCTCAGCACGGGAAGCTTGAACCGTGTGGCTGCGGACTCTTCCCTGCCAGCTGGGCTTTCTGGGCTGGTGTGCTTGTAGCTCCGTGGTGGCAGAGCTGGGAGACAGGAGGAGCAGGGCTCCTGTTCTGCAGCTAATGGCTGAGCTGAAAGGGGAATCAGAGCTCCCGGTGGCACGGCTCCTTTGAGAAGTCTCAGACAGAACCTAAAGACTCTCGGTGATTTGATTTCTGCTGTTCAGACCATCAGCTGAACATGTCCATAGCAGGCTCAGCACCTCAGACATCTGGAGCCTCCTGAGCCCCTTCTGCTCCGTGGATCCACGGATATATAGTCAACTAAAGTTGCCTTTATGTGTGCTGTGTGAGAAACAAGGGGGCATGCTCTGCATGTATAGGTTGTTTTTACAGAGAATACAGTTAAAATTATGTATCCCCCTCTTCACAGTCCCCACTGTGTATGTGCTGTGCACCAGTTTTCTCATATTTCTCTTCAAACAGCCTTATGAATGAGGAATACTAATTCCTCCAGAACTTGTTTGCATTACACCTCACCATAGTTTTTTCTTTAGTCTTGCATCTTTACTTCAAAGAATTCGTATTTTTGGCATTGTCCATTTAATGGTTGTACAACATACACACATCCCTAAACTGACCCCTTGCTAGGAAAGTGTTCTCAGTCAATGAGATGCATTTTTTTAAAAAAACTATTTCTTTATTTCCTAAATTTGTTCAGGACCTGTACATTTATCTGTGAAAATTGTGTGACAAAGTAAATTAAATAAATTTCCTTTGCCAACTACCTTCCTTGAAATGACGTTTGAAAAACAAGTATACTGATACTTATAAAATATCAGAGCATGTCAGTATATCAAGAGCAGGGACTCTCTCATGCCTTTAAGTCCCAGCATAGATGTAGGGGAAAAGGTCTATGAAATTTCTTTCTAGTAAGAAAAGCATTTGTGGTAACAGAGCTTGGTGATACAATTTTTGTATGTTTGACATAACCAGTTATTGCTGGGCTTTTTAGCTGTGAATAATACAAACATTCTAGACATCCAGGAAATACCTCCGTACTTTTTCATCCCAGTACATAATCCTTGTCATTGCCAAATTTACTGAGTTTTCTGTAAACAAATCCAGGTGACACAGGCACTGATGTGCATCATAACAGCTGAGGAGGAGTCAGAAAGGAGGAAAATGGCCTGAGCTTGCTGTCACTGAAGTAATGACATAATTCTTACCTTGGACCAAAGGCAGGGTTTGGGAAGAAGGTTGATTTGTCAGAGCTTATCTTGAGCAGGCAGGACTTGGGGTGCATTGAGTGCAGAGTTTGCTTAGTTGTTTTCCCTAAATTTCCATACCTATCAAGTCCCTTGAGAGTAATATCACTTCTTTTTTCTTGGTACACCTGTTCTTAAATGACATGCAAAGATTTCAGAAAGTAAAAGAACATGTAAACACAAATAGAAAGTATCACTGTCATATTTCCCAAGTTACTTTATTTAGCTCATGTTTACAGATGAAACTGGGTGCCAGAAGAGAGACACTGCATCTCACATTATTAGTTATACTCCAGCTTCCAAGGAAAAATTTTGTCAGTAGCCTTTGGTAATATTTGGACCAAAAATACAGGGATGTGCAGCTTTCAGCATTTTGTACCATATAGAGTGCAGCCTCTCTCACAGGTCCTCTGTTTCTGGAACAGCGTTGGATTCCGCGGGCTGGATGAACACTACAGGAATATTCTCAGACGTCCATCCTTTGGGAGTCCTGTTGAAGGATCTTCTGGCAGCAAGAGGGTTTGCAAGGATCATGAATCTGGGGTCGTTTAGCATCAGCATATTATAATCTGGTACCTTGAATTTAACCAGCTTTGATGCTCTCTCAAAACCACCAAAGGGAGTGGCAACTCTGCAGATACGAGAGAACAAAAAGTTAAATGTGATTTTAAAAATACTTGTTTTCTTTTCCTCCCAGGAGCTGAAAAGAACAGATTTTTGTTCCAATTTCTTGTTTACATTTTCAAGCTTTGGGGAAAAGCATTCTGTTTGTTTTTCTGGGAAATTCTCCTTAAGATCTGATTAATTTCCCCTTAGATAAAGCTCGAAGCTTCTTTTAAAATTCAAATGGATGGACAAGCCGAGAGAAAAAGATGTTGCAAGAAAACCCCGTAATTGGTGAGTCACAGTTACTAAACTTATTTTGTTGGTGATAAGTTGATAACTCTGAAACTGTAGCTCGACACATTCTCTCTAGCAAGTAATTGGTTCAGAAACTTCTCACCCCATTTTCTCCTCTCCTCATCTGCTTGTTCCTCCCACTACGCAGTGTTTCAGCACCATATTGTACCAGTTAGAATGTATGTGGGCTGTACTATAAACTTGGGTCACTTCTGTGATCTGGGTTAAGCAAAGACCCTTCAAAACAAAGGAGCACTTCAAAATCCAAATTATTTCAACAGTCTGGTTTATATCAGTATGCTTCAACAATTGTAGCAATACAAGTGAAGAGGAGTGGAGCTTAATGAGGGAAGCAGAAAGGAACAGCCAAAGACAACAGGCTCTGGAAAGGAGGGAATGGGTGAGGACTTGATACACCAGCTTTGTTTCTGAAGAAAATGTTTATGTAACTAAACCTTGAAACACTGTTCAGCCAGCATTTTTCATGTTATTTAAATGTAAATTTCCCCTCAGGCAGTAAGCCTGAGAGATAAGGAATACTAAGCTGGAGCTGACTGTTACATGCATTTGCAAATACTTTAAAACAACAGTATTTCCAAATACCTCCCCTGCTCTTCTGTGTATACAGGTTTCAGATTGAAAAAAAAAAAAACAACCCTGGAGTTTTCCTGTCGCTTCTTCCAGCCTCCCTTGTACAAACAAACAGGCTATGGTATGTGCTCTGCATTTTGATTAGCTGCATAACTTTGCTGGGATATATTTTAGCCAGTGAAGAGTGTCAGATTTTTGAACTGCACAAGAGCACCTGTTTTCTGTAAAACTCAGCATGTAATGTCATGGGAAAATGAATTTTTGTTGAAATGGAATTTCACCAGCCTTGGTATATTTTGTTTGTGGTACAGAACAACAGATCTGATGGAATATATTTCCAGTGGCTCCAGGTATTATAACAGAAGCCCAGAGAAATTAATACCAACATAAACTAAAAGATATAGTTTGAAGATCTGTCTAGGATTTTCAGCAGGATAAAACCCCTAAGTTTTGTATTAAGAATTAAGTACACATACACAAAAAGAAGAGATTAGTTCAGAAAAATGAATCTGTGACATAAAAGAAATGGTGGTGCTCTGTCATTACATGGATGATTCACTGCATTTTGGTACAAGCAGCATTTGTTGAAGGGGATGGTGTTAACTCCAAAGCATCAATCCTAGGGGATATAAAAATCATGCAAGTTCTGGGCATGCACCCTCACTGAGTGAAGAACATTGCTTTGGATTAAGCTCTAAAAATGTGTTTCAGATGACGATAAGACAAGATGTTGCAGCAACAGCAGCCAGTCCAGGCATTTAACTCTCTTGAGGTCAAAGGAAATTGTTTATCCAAAGCTGGTATCGAGCCTGTGGTATCAAGCTTTTCTTGTGGAGCTGTCTTCTAGGTCACAATGTCAACATGGGTACCGTATGATACTGATTAAAAATAATTGCTTGGTAATTGGCACAGAGTGAATGTAGTGATCTACATCTCACCGGATAATAGATATTGTTTTAATTGCTGCCCTAATTACAATACCCATTCTCACATTGTTGAGATGTTTAATTATCATTGATATGTATATTAAAGGGATAATCAAAATAAACAGAATTATAATAGTTGTATAAATTGCAAAACAATTCTGTTTTCTAAAACATCTTCTTTGTAGTATTTATGGGTTTTAAATAGAGCATATTCCTGTATGTAACAGAAACAGGAGGGCTTTCTTTGGAAATTCAAGTATCTTTTGTGGCAAAATACCCCCCTATAGTTGCTATACAAAGTCTGGCCTCAGAGAACTCTGCATCCCTGCCTTATAGGCAGGGGCACATAATGATTGACAGAGAGTACAGTAATTGGCTAAGAGATGTTGATTTTCCTTTACAGCAGCAGTAAATATATTCTTGTGAGCAATAACTTGTCTGACAACATGGTGTTGTAATGACCTCTGTTGTGTGCACATCAGCTGTGCTACTTGAGCTCTGATTCATTGTATAGAAGCCTAAATCTCATGCCTAAAAAATTCCAGCAGTCATTGCTCATAATAAGGGTGGAAATGCTGGTTCAGAGCCATAGGAAATAGCACCAGGAAGTGTAACAGATTGTTTAATATTCACTTTGCATATTCCTAAAAAGTAGGTGCTTGATTTAACAATAGCAGGCACAATCATGTTTATTTTTAGCTGTCATTTTATCAGAATTTATTTTTAATTTTTTTACCCTTAGTCTTTCTTATTGAAAATTATATTGTCTCAGCATGGGAGAGACTACTTGCAGTTAATGATTGAGGAAAGTCTGAAGAAATGTTTTAACTGCATTAGATTAGCACCTTCAGTTACATAGTCACAAAAAATGTGAGTTTCGCATTTTAAAATGGGACCGTCATTCATAGAACGTTTTTCTTATTGTTAATCTTGTGGAAAAAATGATACATAGGAGCAAAGAATTTCACCCTGCAAAATGTTCAGAACTTCACGGGAGCTTAGTGCAAGAACTGATGCTAATTTCACAGAGGTATTTGGGTGCTAAGGAACCGGCTAAGCACCCAGCTCCCACTAATCTGCCTCAATTCAAGTTAGCACCTCAAATTCCTGTGAGACTTTCTCTGGATCTTAGCATTTTATAAGATTTCAGAATCTATGAATCAATGAAAACAGAGCCCAGTCCAGATGGACTGAATTCCTGTAGGGCTTTTGAAAGAGTAGTCTTGGGGAATTGAGAAAGCTGAGCAAGAATTTATCTGGTAGGAGAGGTAGAACTAGTCTGACTTGCTTGTTCTATGTGAGTAAGATGTGGTTCTTTGTATATTACTCATAATCCTACCTTTGACATTTTATCCAGCTCCAAGAAAGCAGATGGAATAAAGCTACTAATTTAAGTAATATTATAAACTCCTTAGCAAATGCAGATTCATGCTGCTTTCCCACAGTTTCATTACTTGGTGCTTCCACACTGGTAAAAGAGACAAGAAATTCACTAGTAAATGCTTCTTCAATCCTAATAGGAATGAATCTCTAGGAGGAGCCAGATGGCATGGTCTGTTCTGCTGCTTTTCTCTGCTAGCACAGATTTGTTTTATCTCTGAGGAAGAGAAAGAGTGGCCTGGTGTGCACAGTGCGTGCAGAGCCCCTCTGAGCCCCACTCCCCTCTGCCCAGTCCTGTGCTGCCAGGGCACCACTGCCTGCCTCACAGTGCAAACCCTCCTGACACTTGCTGCCGCGGCTCTTCCTCCAGTGACCTGCCAGCATTGCAAGGTCCCTGCAGCTTAAAATTAATACTAGACTCCAAAAAATACCTCTATGAATTCCTTATTTGTTTTTAAAAATTCCTTAGTGTTATAAAAATTGCACTGCTGCAGGGTCCAGAGTCACCTCTTCACTGCTGGACAGTGGGGAAAAAAATTTGGGTGCTGTTTAGTGCTGAAGATAATTTTAAGCTGTGGATGTGTGCCTCAGTTCCCAGACATCAGACCTCGCTCCCCGCTCAGGTTGTGCTGCTTTTCCAGTTTGTTGTGTAACAAGGAAAAAGCTGAAAGGAGCCTGAAAGGATTTGTAAAGTCTGAGTGCTGCTTCAACAGACGCCAGTGAATGAACCGGGAAGGATCTCAGGCCAATTTCCCTTGGGAATCCTATGGCTCACACTCGCTGTTAACCACACCCCCTTCTGACTAATGGTGACTGTAGCAGTGCTTTGCAGGAGAACAAACACAATGGCACTTTACTGGATGATGAAGCAGGATGGAAAGCCTAGATAGATACCCTCGCTGATAACAAAATGGTGCCATTATATCACATTTTAATTGTTTAATACAAGATCATTTGCTTTCTCTCCAAGACTGCAATTAGGCAAGCAAAGGGTGCTGTGACCTAGATGCACAGAATGACTTAGTAGGATCTAGACACAGAAATCCAGTTAGTCTTCTTCTGTTGGGTAGCTTGGCATGGCAGTGTGCTGTTTTAAATCCCATCATCAAACACTCTCCTGTGCATTTTTAGGAGTGTAGACATCTAAGTCATGGCTGTAAAATCCTCTCTAAGAGATGAGTATCTTGAATTTTAATTTTCAATTTCTCAATTTCCTTTTGAATCTGCTAGGAAACATAAGTCTGACTGTAACATTTAATAGCTTTTCTAGGGCCACCAGGCATTCTTTTCTACTGCATGTCAGGTTTTTTTCCTTGAGAAGGAGAGTTGTGGTTAACTATGTTTATATATTTTTTGTTTGAATTTTCCATTTTCACAGTCTAGATCTGGATTTATGTGCCAAGTTTTAGGTTTTTATGGCAGTTGCAAGGGAGAATATTGACTTCTCCCTTATAAGAATGCACATATGTTAGAGAAATTCAGACTGTGGTGAGGCACAGTTCTGCCATGTCATACACAGAGAAACTCCACATAGAGGGAAATCCAAATATTTGTAAAGAGGGCAGCTGACAGAACACGGGACCACAGAGACAGCCTTAAAATCCACACAGAAGCCATCAGACACTGTCTCAAGACACACATCCCTGTTAATGGAGTCTCTGTGCCCTGTCTGATGCTGTCCTTCACAATAATGACTGGCACCTCTTGTGAGAGGAAGAACTGATTCTGTCTCCATGTATATGTATCTTGAGCTTTCTTTTTCTTGGGCTCTTTATTTTCTTAAATTTATTTTTCTTTTAGTTTACAATAGGCACAGTACATAAACTGTGCTGTTACTGTTCTGATGTTGGCAGCTGTGGCACATCTCTGTCTGGCATTTGCTATTTTGTCTGCTGAGAAGAGTGTGCCACAGACTCAGTTATTAACATGGCAGAGTATATTGCTGCTAGGAAATCGGAACTAATGCAGTGTCTGCAGTGCCAATTTTGATGTTGAATTGTCTAATGTTGTAGTCCTTGCACTCATAGTTGAGGCCCACATCAACATCAGGAGCACAAGTGATGTTTGTGGTATTTTCCTCTGAGTTGTATAGCCACAAACAATTTGGTTTTTCAATAGATTGCAGTCTGGCCTTTTGAGAAGGGGTTTTGGTTTGGCTCAGCTGTCTGGAGCTCAGCAGGGTTGTCCATTGCTTCAGTAAATAAAAATAGTGTAAATGGAACTAAAGAAAGCAAAAGACATGAGTAAGAATTTGCTTTAAAGTTTTAAAAACCCAGTGTTGTCCATAGAGCTAGAAGTTCTACTGAAAGCCATGATACTCTAGTTACTATGTAAGTAAAACAATGTTTAATCTGTTAATTTGTTGCTGGAGGTTGTGAAATATATAAAAAATGGTACACTGCAATAAAACAGGGAATCTTCTAGCTATTTAAAGTAAGGGATTGGCTGTGGGATAAAGTTCATTGCACCATAATTGCCTAAAACAAAGCCATGTGAGTTGTATTAAAAAAGCAATAGAAAGAGTACTTTGCACTGTACAACTTAGAAACAAAGTTCTGACTGAGAGATGTGACAATACCATACCTACTGAAGTCAACAACAGAATCCTGAAAGGAATTTGAAGCTCATATTTCCCATTTATTGAGTACACTGAATCACAGAATCATAAAATCATAGAGTGGTTTGAGTTGGAAGGGCTCTTAAGGATCATTTAGTTCCAACCTTCCTGCCATGGGCAGGGAGACCAGGTTGCTCAGAGCTCCATCCAGCCTGGCCTTGAAAACCTCCAGCAATGAGTATCCACAACTTCTCTGGGCACTGGATTCTGATACTTTTTTTCTTTCACTATTTTTAGCAATTTACCTTCTTTTCCTAGTTCTACATTTTAAATTTGGGCCTATACTTTGGAGATAGACTAATCTGCTCCTTAATGCTCTTGTTTACCACTTGTAATCTCTGTGTGTTCATGTTTATGCATACACTTGCAAACACAGGTGGTAGAGTTTTTAAAGCTGGTGGAAACATTTTATTTCATAGTCATTTTCCTCTGGTCAGTAAAATTCAGTGTTCATTCAAGATTACCTGTTAAAGCTCCTGTAGTCAGGCAGTTCTGGCTTTGCTTCAGGTGTAAAAAGTTTAGGATATAAAGCTTCCAGCAGTTCTGGATCATCCCTGATGGCTTCTATCCAAGGAGACTGGTAATACTTTGGCACAGCAGTAGTGTTGAACTTTTCAGGAGGAATTTCTTTCAGTGGTCCAGAATATCCTGCAATGGGATCAAGGTAAAATGATTATAATGATTCTTTGTGTTTTCTGCTTCCTTGCCACCATCCTGTGTAAGCAGGAACTAACACAGCAGAATTTCTCAATGAGTTAAAATGAAAAGTTAGGTCAAGTCACCAGGCCACACTACACAGAAACAGAGATCTGGCAGGGGAAATTTGTAGCCTTTTAGATAGATAACTGCTCCAAAGTATTCCAACTTCTTTTAAGGCTAAGTTTATTTTGGTTTTTTACGAATTTGTTTCGATTGTAAACAATTGTTTGAAACCAGAGAGTACCTACATTGTCCTTGGACTAAAATAGCAAAAAGATTTTCAAATCAGACTGTTGGTTGAAAGTAAGATAATTCTACCTCTTTGAGTGAAATTTTCCACAAGTAGATCTACATCTAGGTCTTTAAATGAAGGCTATTTCATTTGATAAGCTTAAACCTCTCTGTGGCTTAATATCTAGTGTGACCAGTCCTTTTTTGCCTAAAGAAAGGCTTGAAGATTTGCATCATGTCTTAGCAAAGGAAATTACCTCTGTTTGCATTGTGTTTGGGCAAAGGATGCACAGAGCCTCAGCAGTCACCAGCAGAGCAGGACTGACCTAGTTTACATGGACTGGAAAAGGTCTGCACAAAACATGCATTGAGTAATTCTGAACAAAGAATGAATTTGTAAAAACCACCGTCTGCTCATGGATAATTCATAAACAGGAAGAAGGGCTATATCACTGAATAAATTAATTAAAACAAATTAGCCTTCTCTAGTCTTTAAAGAATACAAAATAAGGCCTTCTTGTAACTCACTCCTTTAAATACAGCCAACAGTACCCTCACAGTTAAGGATTTAAAAAAGGACAGTTTATGCAGCCAGAGGCCAATTCCTTTTAAAGTTACTCCTCTCTAAAAGGTTCTAGCAGAACTTAGTGGCTTCAGATTTACATTTATGGATAATTAAACTACAATGAATAGCTTGCTGACTGTTGAGCAGGGTGTTGCATATTGGAAACAATGGTTTGGCAAAGAAAAATCAGTATATTAATGTGGTTTTAAACCAGAGGATCTCTTTCTTGGGGTTTTTAAGACCTGTAAATATAGAAGCAGTCTCTCTTGATATTAAGATATGTTTTCAGTTTAGAGAGAAGTAGCACAAAACGAATATCAGATATTTTAAAAACGAACATGAGCAACTAAGAGCATCTCTTTACATTTCTGGGAGAAGTTCTGATTAGTTACCTGACTCAAATGTGTCTATTTCCATTAACAAATTCTTTTTGAAGATACTGCCTTAAAAATGGTTGTTTCTTTGCTGTGAAATGAGACTGAATGTATTTAATGTGTGTAGACTCTCATATTACCTGGGGCGATGTTGTCAGGGTGTGGAGGGCTCCGGGGGTCAGGTGTGTTGGGAGGTGTCATTGGG
>VXBI01001492.1:294981-420449 GCA_013397375.1 Toxostoma redivivum
AAGAGAAAACTCTGTGTGTGTCTGTGTGTCTGTGTGTCTATGTGTGTTTACATGCCACAACTGCCTTTTTACCAGTCAAGGAGACAAAAGTGGGTTGGACTCTGAATAGTCCAGTGAAACTCTCTCCACATAAACTCTCCCCTAATGAAGTCACTTGAAAAAATTGGACCTTGGTGCCTAAGTCATTAAAGCAGATTTATTTTTATCTTTTCATTATAGTCCTGGTCCTCAATCCTATATCAAAGCACATTAAAATCTGAGTTGACAATAGTGCCTGGATGCTGTTTACACAGAAAGGGGACAAAGGAGGAGGAAGCAGATAAAACAGTGGTTTTATCTCAAAAAGTGACTCTGTCTTTATAAAAAGCCCAGAGTGATGCATTTCTCCTTTGGCTTTCTATGAGCTTGAAATGGCCACTGCAGTTAGAGAAAATGGTAGAACAAAATAAATAATACTGAATTTTTATGCCTTTCAATTCTTTCCTCCTTTCCATTTTTTTTAACATAAAAGAAGCACTTCAGCTTTTTTAATTGAGTACGGAAGGGAGACCTATTGTTAATATCATTACAGCTTTTTTTTTTGTCCCAAACCATCTATTATTTAAACTTTATGTAATGAAATAATAATTTCTCTCTGAAATACTGCCAGCTCTGCAGTAAATGCTACAGCTATTTTACAATACAACTACCAGAAGTTTTGAAATAAAACGGGAAAATAATTTTTATTTGAAACTCTTGAAATATTTTACAGTAGACTAAAATGGGAAAGAAGAAATTTGGCTAAAGACTGAGGAGGGAGGGACCTGTCTAACAACTAAAACCTTGTCAGTGGCTGTACTGAGAGCAGGAATAGATTAGAATTACATAGTTCAGGCCTGATCCTGACTTCCTCAAAGCTATCTTGTCAGGGCTTGATTCTGAAAATCTATAGGGAATTTTAGGATTGGAATCTAATTTATTGTAAATTCAGGTTGTTTCTAAATGTTGTGTTGTTTCAGGGGAGAACAATCGTGTTTTCATAATTTGTATACAAACTAATGAAGCAGTCAGCCACCTCACATAAACTTTGTGAAAAGATTTGACAAATTTTGCTTTTGAAAATAAAGTCCTTTTTAGCTGTCAAGTAATGGTAGAAGAGGAAAGTAAATTATTAAAATTAGGCCTTCACTACTGCAAAATGCTTATGTGGTAAAAAAACATAAGACTATTGCTAACTTGTCATAAATTACTTAGTTAGCTCACTTCACACCTGTGCAAATTAAAGAAAATCAGCTTTTCATTATCATTTAATCTTTATCCATATGCAGTTCTCAAAATACAATACATTTATGTCTATAGAGAGCAAATGTCTGAAACTTTTGGCCATAGGCAACTTAGATTTCCTTGGAATAAACTGTTTATTTATTGTAAGGAAGAATATTTGCTGCCACCCTCTGGATTTCGTATTGCACAGCTACCAGTGCAAAGCTGGCCCTGTTTTCTGACCTTTCTACCTTGAGATGTGGTACCACTGCTTGCTGCAGAATGGTTTGACACAAATCTTTGTGCCTGAAGTGTCCCATATTTTTTTTTCCTTGTAAATGTCCCAGTGTGTGAACATTGGCACTGAGAGCCTTATGCAGGCTCAGTAGGAGCACTGTGATTTTACAGCCTGTTCCAGCCCCATATCCTGTGAGGTAAGGGGGTTTTATTCATTCCTGCAAATATCTGGTGGTTCAACCCCCCTGTTACAGCAGGTTCCATGATGGTATTCCAGGGTTTGTTTTGGGTCTTAAAAAGCTGCCTCGAAGCAATGCTAATGAAGTTGGAAGGTCAGCTGGTCCAAAGCTCTGAAATGAAATCACCATTGCCCAGTGCTGATGCATTTTGATTAAATGTCAGGGTTTCTGCCCCACCAGTGCCATCTTAGGGATTCATTTAGGAAATATTAGGGTTCTCTAACACACTATGTTGCAAAAAATGGTGCTTTTGCAGCTTGCAATTCATAGCTGGTGCCCGAGGATTCCCTTTCTGGAATTCCACCTGGAGTGTGCCAGCTGTTAACACTCACAGAGGGATGTCAAGGATCACACTGACAGAGTAACTGGTGCATGTGCTGCTGGGCTCTGGAGATGCCTTGAAGTGCCTTGAACTGGACACCCAGGGCCACAGAGTGTACTGGTGTCAGTGCTGCTCAGTCTGTGCATTATTTACTCATTTCTAGAATGCAGCAGTGTCAAGATGAACTCTGGCTTCTGAATTATTTGGATGCTATCAGCAAAAATCCGTAAGAAAATAATTCTGTATGAAGGGCACCTTTTGAAGAGTGTGCATTGAGTAAGGAATGGTGCTGAGCATGGAATGATGTAAAAATAAAGTAGCAAAGAGCTGTTTGTCAGATGGGCATCCCTGGCTGGAGTCTCAAAAAAACCCAGATATGATATGATTCCAGATTTCTGGCCACACAAACCAAGGAGGTTGGATTAAACTGACAAAGGCAACAAGAATTCCAAGTGCCTCGCTTTGCAATCCAAACAGTAGTGTTTAATAATGTTTTTCTCATAATTCTGCATACACAGTGTCAGGTACTTGCATCAGTACTACTTCAGAACTCTAGGAAGAAAACCAAGTGTACCCAGATGCCAGATATTTTGCTTTTGTTTTCAATGTAGAGCTATGTACTAACAACAACTTGCATAGTGAAGCTCTGAGAAGTAGCTTTCTCACAAATCAAAGACAAAAATCACTAGCAGTTAATTATGGGGTTTAGGGAAAAAAAGAATCTTTCTTTTAAAAAAACTGAAAATATTTGTCCATAGATTTTTACGTGTAGAAATTTTTGCTCTTAATATAAATGTGCTGACTTCTTTGTTTCTCAATCAGTTGTGCTCCATGTCATCCTTTGTAATCCAATGTGCTCCTGTGATTGGGAATGCATTTTACTTCTGTAATGTTCCTCCTTTTCTTCTGTTTGTTGTATGTTTCTTAAAACCATTACAATCTGCTGTTTCAGATCTAGATGGAAACATCAAGATAAACACTCCATCTGTTCAACAGTTGGGTCTTGACACCTATTTAATGATGACCTGGTTACTTTCAGGTTATTTTACAGCATCTTATCTTTTAATTGCCTGTAATTATGAGGGTAGTCTCTGGTTTAAGATTTCTTAAAAACATAGAAAAGAATCAGGATTCTTGTTTGAAAATGCTGGTTTTACATTAATTCCTCACACAGGAAGCCTTCATCCAGATAGTCAATCTGTAAGTTCAGGAAGTTATTTTCTCATAGCTGAGTTTTCTCAGCCTAAGGGAGAAACCTTTACTGATGTTTTGCATGCACTGCAGTTAAAATGTTTGTAAGATCAGTGCAATCAGGAATAGATTTTTCCTTTAAATGCTGTAGAGGATAACTGGAGACTTGATGAGCACATAAAGAAAAAGTCTTTGCCTGCCTTTCTTAAGGAAGCAGAAATTAAACCCATGAGATTACTGTCATATGGTTTGTCTTAGCTTGTAAAGGAAGAGTTCAAGTCTGCATCTGTAGAGATAATTTCAACATAGAGCCTCAGGATTTTTCCTACTTTTTAAATAATTTGATAAAAACCTGAAGTGCTTCCTTTAGTAATCACCTAGCCTGAAAACCATTTGTCAAACATAACTCTTGGGTGATTCTGACTCCTCCTTTATGTAATGGCATGCAAAAGTAGTGTCTGCTGTGAAATAAGACCAGTTGTTATCATGGGTACCATGAAGCTGTGATGGTGTCACCAAGACTGCCATGAAATTACCAGGCTCACGTATTTTCCCAAGAGATCTACCAGCAGTGAATCATTTAGAGCTTCTGAATCCACAGGGTTTTGAAGACCTTGTCAAGTTTCTTCTTCATATAGTGTTTCCATTCCAAGCTGAGCAGAGTCATTATAAAATACCATTATGCCAAGCTGTGTAATTAAGATTTGCACTTGCCGTGCCAAACCACCAAAGCAATCAGTGGAATCCCGGGTGTTTGACTTCAGCTAAAGAAAGTTGCATCATGTAAAAAGGCAAGACTGGAAGAGGGAATCTTTTTAGAACCAAAGGGTTTGGAATTTTAAAGCTAGCAAATCTGGAAAAGGATCCTGGAAAAAAGAGAGGAGAAAAATTTTGCATTGTGTTAGTTGTTGTCATTTCCCTGCTATTCCCCTGCCTCACAGTGTACTGAGCATTCCCCACTCCAAACTGCTGGAGCAGCAGCATGTGATGGTCAGGCTGGTCCTTTGTTGAGCTCTCATCCTGGATACTTGATAAGCAATGCTCCTCCCAGATCACATCATCTGGTGTGAAGTTGTCTTTATAACTGCTTGCAATCTTTTATCAGAGTTTAAAAAAAAAATTCAGCAAAAGTCTGGAAATAGTCAGCTGTCTCTATATGCAGAATAGGTGATCCCATCTTGCTGATTGTTCTTTTACCTTCAGTATTTCAAAATCCTCTGACAAGTATTTTATCCTGTGTAGTCACTCTTTTTTTGTGGAGTTTTGTCCCCCCGAGCTTGCCTCCCTCTAATCCCAGTAGTACATTCTCTCAAAATTGCTGTTCTGCCTCTTAGCACTAATTTTTCTATCTGAACCACACACAAGCTCCACACTTCCTATTGAGCCTGCTGGTACATCAACCTCCTGTTTTTTGTTTCTTCCTTAGGAAAGCAGAAAGCAAAAAATGAGGCTTGTTTGTAAGAGATGATAATGTTTACATTCTAAATGTTCCTACAGGAAAAATTCATGGAAATATCTTTCTGGTTCTTTCATAATATATTATTTTTTGGCAAGCAGGAACATGGTAAGAGTGATTCTTCTAGAGAGAGGAGGAGGGGTTCAACAGTTCTTTGTTAAAGAACTAAATTTTGTCTTTTATTTTTGCAGCAGAAATTTTAACTTTTTGTCTGAAAGCCTCTCATCTCCAAAACAAAACTTTTCAATTCAGTTTTATAGCAAGATGTTTATAACTGAATCATAAATTAAAGGTATATTAACCCATGATTGAGGTAGCTGTTTTTATGAAAAGGCTGTCTAGAATATGAGATCAAAACTGGTACATTGTAATATTTCCAGTCTGTGCTGTAATTAAATGTGTTAAAATAGTCATAAGACACTTAAATACCTCTTTTAATGTGAACATAGTGGAAGTATTGTTATTGGTGATGGCTTAAAATTCACTGTTAAATATGCTTCCAAAGCAAAGGTGACAATTGCATCTTGGCAGCCTTGCCGTATTATATAAAATAATTCTAATAGCTTTTTCAGAAAACCATTTCCAAAAGCTCACTGCCCTTTCCAAGTGCAACTTCAGATGGCTCCTCTATACAAACAATTCATTTCCTTGACATTTCAGCTACATTTGACATGATCTTTAGCTTTTCATCTGGACCCATGACAAAGAACAGCTCAGCTTTCCTCTAAATATCTGCTTCACGAGAGATTACATCTGGGATGAACCTGTTACTGTAGGTAGACCAGTCTTTTGAAATATCAGTAAGAATTAAAGACTTACCTGATTAGTAAAAAGGGCCTTGAAGCCAGGTTGGATCCACGTCCCATGCATGTAGAATAATGTGTATATAAGAAACTGAATTCAGAGTTGGGCTTTGAATGAGATTTTCAAAAGATCTGAACTAAGACCATTAATGTCATTGAGACCTTTGTTTTTACCTCTTACTGGTGCTTTAAAAATCCTTCTGTCATTGTTTTGGGCCATATAAAATACTTGTATTTGAATCCAAGCGTGCTCAAAATTCAACTTTTCAGCATAGATGCACTTTCTAAGCTCCTGTGTCTCGTAGCCACAGGCATCAATATCAACACTTGTGGAGGAAGGGACAAAGCTGCTCTAAATCTCTTTAGGGAAATATTCTTTTGGTGGTGGGGTAAAAAAGTACAGAAGTATGATTATAATTTACAGGTGTGTCTTACAAGAAAAGACTGAGCAAAAACATGGAGGGCAATATGAGGCTGATTGGATTTCTGTGTATCTTCACAGGACTACTTACCTCTGGTGGGGGATCTCTTTTCCAAATACATACTGATGTCTTAAAGTGTACCTAAAGTAGTGTGTGCAACTCCAGACTGAACTTGGAAAGAGGGGAAGAAAGGAGGGAGGAAAGGGAAGAGAAAAGGGATGAGGAAGGGGAGGGAGGAGATTTCATATTAACAGGCTAGCATAGGGAATAGACTTCCCCCAAGAATGCACTGGCAGTCTGTACATGGAAGTGAAAAAAAAAAACCAGCAGCCAAATGAAAGAAAAAAGCCACAAACAGGCAGAGAGGAAAGGGACAAGTTTAATGATAGAAGTACAGATATTGACAGTGGAAAACAAGTAGAAGGGAGATCTCCAAAGGACTAAAATATTGCTACTTTCTATTTCTAGGTAAATGCAGTATAAATATTTCTTGAGTTTCCAACTTTTTTCGCTCTGAATTTCCTATAATTTTTCTGAATTTTAAGGGGGAGATGGACCCCTTGGTCATTTTCTTCTAATGCAGTCAGTATCCCAATCTAAAATTTCAAGGGGAGAGTAGAATTTTGGAGGTCCAAAATTCATAGGAGTGTTTTTTATTGGTTTGATTAGAGTTTGAATTCAGCCTGCTTTCTGCATGTGCAACCAAATGCATTCTTCTCATCTTTGACTGCAGTTTGAGTTACCATCACGGGACCAAACTACGGAGATTTTGTTCATATTTAGGAATGTTTTCTTCATCGAGACAGACAGTTCTACAAACCCTGCTGTGATATACAAGGTCCATAATCTGGCCTGTAACTAGCTGAATGGTAGTTTTAACAAATATACCAACAGATTCTGCCATCTTTATTTGCAGAGTTATGCTTTAATCTTTAGCTTCACACTTGGGATGGATTTTGATTCCCTCTGTTGTGAGAAAAAGCACCTTGTTTTAGCCCTAGCACCACTGATGCTGATGAAAGCCATGCTAAACTACTCAAATATTCACTGCAGGTTTATACAGTACATTTCAAGACCACAGGTTCTTAGAAGTTTTCCCCAGTAGCAGTATTTCAATCCTTAGTCCCCAATATGACAAGTAAAAGATAAAAGTATAACACCAGAGTAGAAAGATTTAAAGTGGGAAGAAGCACTGTAGAGGCCCAAGAGGAAATAATGAAATGTGTACAAGAGGCCAGTAGGAAGGCATGGTCATAATCATGATCTACTGGTAATTTCTGTGGCACAGAGTACTTTGGGAGGGAGAATCAGCACTCTGCACTATAGGCAGCCCTCCAGTTCTCAGTCACTGTGCTTTCACAAGAAACTGGTGCATTACATTGCAGCTGCAAAACCCAGCTCACCTCTCTGACTGCTCAATAATTCTGATTTACAGGCTTCTCTCATACCTGCTGGGTTCAAGGCAAACTCTGGCTAAAAATATGCCGACATGTGGGATGTGAAATTTCCCCAAAATGGGAAAATTTAAACAATTTGTCCAGCTGTCTTTCCACCTCTTTTTAGTCTTCATAACACTCCAGCATCTCTTATAGCACATTCTCTGTGAAATCACAGAGGCAATTCATGATTTTGGATCACAGCTGATCCACATAGCTTACAAGCTAAGCCCCTGGCTGATCAATCAGATTCCTGTGGAAGGACCTTTGAGCCAGGACAGATTCTGAGCGAATTCCATGAAGCTCTGTGCAGGCCAAAGGTCTATCCAGTTGTGTTCTGCTAGTGATCAGTCAGAGTCTAACACTGTATCTATTTTATGCTGTGTTAATAATACATATTACTATTAGTTAATAAGGCACTTCTTTAAAAAAAAACAACCACCAAAGTCCTCAAATCCCTAGGTAATTAGAATACAGTTGGGGAGAGGGACAGGAAGAAAGCTGTTAGTTTGATATACCAGGAATATTGCTCACTGTTTCTATTGTTGTAGTCCTAAAGCAAAAACCTAGTGTCCTGCTCACTTCATGCAATGGCACTTCTCCATCTCAGGGTGTCACGTCTATAAAGCACCAGATAAAATGCATAAATGTGCTAAAATTTTAGATCTATTTTGATTCCTTTAAGAAGTTCAAATATTTTGGACCCAGATTTGAGGTGATACATCTGACATTCTTAAGTAAGCTAAGGAATACCACTGGCACAGTCTGTGTGCCAGGTGACCACTGCAAACCAGTGACTGCAAGCAAAATGGACACTAAGTTTCTGCTACCGGGTTTACTCTTGAATAACTGATGGCTTCCACACCTGTGCAGTGACGCCAGCTTTCTTGGCTGAAAATTTTGGCCTCGGAGCAGTAAACAAAGAGGATGTGGTGGTTTCTGGCTTAGAGAACGCAGAGTAGCCTGTGGGTAAATAGGATTCATTCCCTGGGAGAGAGGCGTTTGACGGGAACGAAGGTTGGGAGCCGTAGGCTGGCACGGAGTAGACCGAAGAAGGCCGGGCCCTTGTAGGAGAGCCAGCACCAGGTGGAAGGTAGGCAGGTAAAGGCAGTGTTTGCTTGGAAGTGGACAGCTTCGATGTCTGCTTCATGGCAAGGCTTTCCTTAGGAGGTTGGAAAGTAAATAAAGACGGATCGAGTTGATAGGGTTGGTGTTTCATAATATCCAAAGCATTGAGACCTTTCTTAGGTTTTCTTTTTGTATTTTTGGTAGCAGCAGCAGCCTTAGAGGAAGGCTTGGTAGCAGCAGGAGGGTAAGACGGGCAGTGGAGGGGATTATAAGCAACGGGTGGAGGTGCTCGGACATTAGATGAATATTTCCAAGAAGCTGGTAAAGATGGAGTTGGAGATGAGGCTCGTGCCATGTTTGCCTGCACAGTCTCTGAATCCACCACATACTTCTCCATTCGGGAATGCCTCCTGGCAAACAGCTGTGCACCTTTCCCACTCATAGCTGGTGGCATCTCAAAGGGAGGCTTTGTTTCTCCAGAACTCGGGGTAACTGGTGTTGCCTTGGGGGCAAGGTTTGGACTCGCCAGGCTGGCCTGAGGCCCTTTGAAAGGACCAGAAAGGTCAAGAGTGCTTGGGGGATGGACGGGAGAATGAGGATACTGTGGAGATTTGGGTGGTGCAGGATACGCTGCCTGAGGTGAGGCTGGTGCTGGGAAAGAAGGAGGCTTGTTGGAAGCCGCAGCTGACGGTGACCAAACCGGTGAAACTGGAGTACCAGCAGAAGGAGACAGCTTGAGTGAAGGCTTTGGAGCAACAGGAGGAGGGGCCTTTTGTTTGGATGCTTGAGTCTGCATGAAATTGCAAGCTTCTGCTCCCAAACTGAGGTAGTCTTCTTCAGGTCCTGACTCAAAACCAGCTCCAGTCCCTTTTTTGCCCTCTGCGTTGTGTACAAGGGACAGCAGGGCAGGATTAGGACTTACTTTGGGTGCATCTTTGAAACTGAACATAGGTTTGGAAGTGCTTCTTCTCTTTGCCTCCTGCAGTATGCCGGTTCTTTTGGCTGGCACGGCAATCCTTTCATCCCTGGACGCGATGTGTTCCGTGGGCTCGGGGACTGTCCACGCGGGCGGGGCAGCCTTGCTGGCCACGGGAGCTGAGACAGGTCTGTAGAAAGTCTCAGCTGGTGGGCTGACAGAGCAGTAAGGAGGTGGTGCTGCTGCATCTGAAAGGGGACTGGTGACATTTCTTACGGGTGAAAACGGTGCAGCTGCTCGATTTTGAACTCCAGAAGGGAAGGGTTTTGCTGTTTTATTCAAAGATGCTGCCTTTTGGGTTCCAGAGGACTGAAAAGAGAGGTTTGTGCCAGGTGCTAAGCCGAAGCCATTCTGTTGTACCACTTTGCTGTGATTCTGGCTCACGTCTGTGTAGCTTTTGCTCACACAGGTCTGCTGTCTTGACATTTCCTCCTCTTTTGATTGATAGACAGAAGAGCTCACTTTCTGGAAGTTCTCTGTCACGGTGGTTTCCCTGTGCTCCTCTGTCTGCACTGTGCTTGCCTTCATCTCCTCTTGCTCCGCTGTAATCTGATCCATCCTCTGCCGCCTCTTGGCAAACATGAGGGCCCCTTTCCCTGTGCTGTCTGCAAGCGTCTGCATCTCCTCTCCACTTTTTGTCTTCTTTTCCACCTCAAGCAGACCGCTGTCCCAGTCAAAGGTCACGATCTTACCGTCCTTGTCAATGTCAGAGAAAAAATCTTCATCTATTTCCGACTCGCTCGTTGCAAGCAAACTCACCTCAAAAGTGTTTTCTTTGTCCCCCTCTTCACCTTCACCCTCCTCCTCCTCGTCCTCGTCACGTTCTAGCTCCCCAGTCCCGTAGCTGACTAAAGTGTATTTCCTCGCCCTTTGGCGGCGCTTCTTGAACATCAACACCCCCTTGGAATTGGGGTTGGGAGCTGCTGTCAGCAGCAGTGCAATGCTTTTACATTTAGATTTGGCTTCTTTGACCTGCTTCTCCGACAGGCTCTCGCTTCGTCGGAGCCCTGTGGAAAGAATCAAAGTGCACATTAAATTCATGCACCCCACGAAATTACAAGGAGACTAACAAGTGCATTTTTCTGTATTAAAATTTGTTAAATATAAAAACATTTCTTTTGTATGGAAGGTTCATTATGCTCGAGTTTTTCTCACAGTATCAGCTGTGTTATAAATTCCATACCCAGCATTCCTTGGAAACACACCCATGCAAGTTCAAAAGCTACATCACTTTCTTTAGGACTGTCTTAGCTCAACAGGAACATTACATGTGTCTATTTCTAGCATTCTTAATTTTTATTCCCAGCATCAACGAGCAGGTGATATTTTCTCATTTATCCTGTTTCTGGTCTGGTGTTTTCCAAGTATTTTACTACAAGTTCCTAGGCTTACAGCAGCCATTCCCAGCCAGGCAGGGAATGACTGCTTAATATCTGAGACCAAATGAAACTGAGCAGATTCTGTCTGACAGTGGCAGCAGTTTCTGCCATTTAGGTGTTCATTTTAGGTATTTAGGTGTTCTGTAAATTGCAAACTTGCTAAAAGTCAGTATGCTACTGTGTATTAGCTGTTTAAAAGCAAGTATACATCCAGAAGGGCATACACAGAAAATATTAGCATTAACTTTAAGCCCCTTGGTCGATATGGGAGTTTGTCCATGGTACTCATATTTATTTTGGAAATGTGGCAAGAGTGAATACACATTTAAGAAAAGAACCAAGGAGACTCAACTAATTTCTCAAGGGTATTCACTGGAGTATCAATGACAATATTTCTGAAAGCATAAACTACTGGTCACGTGAAAGAGGAACAAATGCAGCTGCAAAGCTGATGGATGCACTGGACATCAGTGTGACTGCTTCCTTGTAATGGGACATGGAGCATGTGGCTCATGGGGCAATGCCAGTCAGGTGGTGTCCCTGCTGCTTTCCCTTCCTCGTACTCTACCACTGAACCTGGTCAATGACAGCCTCAACAGCTCCTCCTTCAAAAAACCTGGAATTTAAAGCTATTCCTGACTAAATCAATAGTCACAAGGAAGAAACATGCCACTGATAGAAGAAAATAGAACAGTAAATTATTTAGTATCTTTTGCTGGCATAAATAAAACAAATTTATTAGAGAAAGCCATGCCGTGTGTTTTCTAGTCATGATCCTTTTAGCCATGTCAGTAGATGGAGACTGATACTTCTCCTATTAAAGACAATTGGAGTTTTGCCATTATGCCAGATGGTCGCACAACTGGACCAGTGGTCCTCACAAGAATCTATAAAAGAGAAACCAGCAATTTGTAATATTTTATTGTTAGAGAGCCAAATCACAAAATCCTTGGCTCAGTCCAGTGACAATCCAATTTCTTTCAATAGTCACTGAAGATATTTTCCAAAACTATGGATTGTAGTGTTATAGAGCTACCTATCCAGGTCAATATAATCTGAATAATATTTACAGAGAAAATTTCTGCTAAAGAGATTAAACACCCACAATAAAAGTCCTTCTCTAGTTCAGACTTAAACGCTACATTATAACTTGTGTTTTTGTAGAAAACATGCATAGTATTTGCTGCACACAGAGCGTTCACTATGCTTGGCAATTTGTTTTTTCTAATGTGTAGATGGATTAATAATAATAATAATGACAATAATAATGAAAAAAAATTATTAAGTCAGTTGTTCCTAGGGATAATGACCTGCCACCAGTTTAGAAGAGATTGAGATTGTCATAGCTGATGTGGGAAAAGGACAGGGCTTCTGTTCTTCTTGAAAGAAGAGTTTATCATGTAAAAAGTAGTTCATTTTCTGTACTTTTGCCTTTTAAGACAGGCACTGCAAGTAATTCCCTAAGAAATGCAGGCACAGTCCCACAGTTAGTTCTGACTTCACAGCCAAAATGTGAAGCATGTGCACTTTTCTTTTATACTTCATTTAATATGCCCAAAATATGTGGGTTGCATACAGACACTTAGGCATAAGTAACTGCCTAATCCACTTGCCAATGAGACACAAATGGTTATCATGCTAAAAATATGCTTCCAGAGGAATTAGCAGTGGGTTAGCAAAGGAGTTCCAACGCTGCATATGAAATTGTTTGTTGCTACAGTATCTCACTGCACACATTCAAGCACCTTTGACATACTGCTACCAAATCCCCAGACAGGATTCTTCACATTGTTGGGAAGGAGCAAGCAACTGATAGAAAGGTCCCAGATGAATAAATTAACAAAGAAATAAATAGATTAATTAATAAATAATACATGTCTACGCCCAGTTAATCAATATTAGCTCCAGTGGCAAGTTTGCTTCCATGTAAACTTCTTGGACACATTTTGAAGCTGACCTCTGGGTCTGGGAGTCAGGAGAAATAACATGTTCACTTTACAGTCTAGAGAAGGCTGACAAAACCAAAAGGATCATGTAACAGTTATACACATGCTGGTGTCTGTCAAAATCTCTTCTGCAGACAGCATCAAGCTTTGCTGCTAGACTTTTTTATTAACTTTTCAAAGCAGTGGCATGGCTTTGGTTTTAGATGATGCAAATGACAACGCAAAGCTTTTGCTATAAAAGGAGAAACCCACAGGATTCACTTAGACATGTGCAAGCAACTTGCTCTTTTTGTTAATATTTTACAGATTGCCATTGAATATGAGTTAGAAGACCAGTAGAGTTCAGCCCTTTCTGGAGATGTAAAATTTTTAATTGGACAAAGTCATGAGTTAATTTCAAAGTGGAATTCTACTTAGCAAAGTTATTCAGTGCAGTTAAGGCATGGGTACACTCTTGGCTCATCACCAGGAGCATTGTATTACCCTGAATATATATATAAAGCAAGAACAGAAACATCATTTAAAAGAAAAAGAGAGAGGGAAAGTTAGAAAACTGAAGAAAAAAATCTCTAACCATTTTTTCCTAATGCATTCTAAATCCTGAAATTATATCTAAAGCCACAAAAGATGCCCCCAGGCAATGCAAATGATTCGATGGGACATACTCACTTGCGTGCCTTGCCCTGTGCTTGAGAGGTCTGTGTTCCTTTTCCGAGGGCTTGCTCTCTTCTCCCTGCACTGTGGCTTCTGGTGAGATTGCAAAGGAGAGGAGGGAAGGAGGTGCTTCTGACTGCCCTCCTTCTACTTGAGAATCAACACACCCCCTTTCAGACGGAGACCTGGGCGCTTCCCTCTGCCTGTCTGAGCAGTCTAGGATCACCTCCACCCTGGGGATAGATGGAGCTGCACCTTGGATCCTCTTGACCTCCTTGCTGCTAGAAAAGTGGACTACTTTGTTTGACCACTGGATGTTGCCCTCCTTCACACCCAGGGGAACTGCGATGAGGGGGCCGCTCCCGTCCTGGTGTGCACTGGGTCCCCTGCCTGAAGGGGGGCACTTTTCTGCCCCCAAGAGAGTCACAGCAGGAGCACTGGTGGCCTTGTGTGCGTCATTGGAGAGGGACAACTGCAGCTCAACCACAGCACCTGGCCTTTCTTCCTCGTCTGTCACGATCACTTTGGGCGTGCTTATCACTTTAGCAGGAATTCTGTGGCTTTGTGTGGTCTCTTGTTTTGTTTCAGAAAAGTGTGTGTTGCTTTCTGCTGCTCCGTGGTGAGTCCCACTGTAAATCTCTGTGATGCATAAATCTCCACGGGGTATCTCTTGTGCTGTGTTCATTTGAAGTGTGGTGTTTTCCCTATAGTCCTCATTTTTTATGTTCTCGTGCTTCCCATTTTCTCTTTCGGCATTCAAGGTTTCATTTATTCCACTGGAGGATCTGCACATGCATAAACAATTCAAGAAATAAGCTGCTGTAAGCACAGCCATTGTCAATAGAATTACAAAAGCAATTTCTGCATAGTATTTCACCACCCTAATTAACTGTGGAACCTTCTAGCAGGTCCACTTAAATAGAATATTCCCAGAATGTAGAGGTCTTAAATAGAAGCATCTTTGTATCTTTCAAAATTCTTCAACTTAGCAGACCAGTAAGAGGGAAATTACATTACACTGGTAGAACTATGAGCCCACTACTAAACTGAAATGTAGAATTGTGTCATTCTTAACATCAGTGTGCTTTCACAGATACATTTTTTTGGTAGGGTTTCCAGAGAAATGCTGCTGAGACTTTTGAGACAATACTGCTTCATATTCCACATGTCCGTGAGAAAATTAAATTTACATGACACCAGAGGAGTGGTTAATTTTTGGCTCTGCAGCCACTACTGCAACTGTTTTAGGCACCATCCTTACATGTGGTTCCTGTCCCAAATCATTCACTGTCTAAGGATAGAGAAGTACTGGATAGGGATCAGAGGGAAGGAAATAAATATTTGAAATACACATTCAAAGAATTCCTGTGAGGATCATCATCCTTATATATCATGGATTAATTGAAATATTCTGGGCCTATTCCAGTGATCCAGCATAAAAGGGTAGTGAACCTATACTGTATTTCCTACTTGTTTAAAAAGATTATATTTCTAACTGGAAAATGTTATGCTCACTTGTGAAACCTACAATATGTGTCAGTATAGCTCCTTTTCCTAAACTATTCATTGCTCTGGCCCAGTTAAGCTGATTTACTGCTGTTAGGACACCTGGTGTACTCTTTAGCTCCTTCTGTCAGTACTCTGGACCATACTGACTACTATTCATTTGAGGAGAAACCTTCTCTGTACAGCAAGGCTGCAGCGTGTTATTAAGAGTTTCTATCTGCTAGAAGGGAGGAGAGCACTTTTTCAAATGGAAAAAGTGGTAGGTGTCCCCAGTAAAGTACTAATATCAAGTACTATGGAGATTTTTGAAATCAAAAGCAGCCCTGGCTATTCTGAAACTTTAGAACCCCCTGAAATAAAGGTTGGAAGAAGCAGCATAAGGAATAAATCTGTCAGTGTGCTGAAGAAACTTCAATATCACTTGCTTTTTAGGCATGCAGCTTACTGCTTGTGGCAGTCTGGGTCTGCCTCAAAGAGCACGAAATGTGTAACATCCATTTCACCACATATGGGGCTTGGTAAAGGTCAGACAGATTTTAATTTAGGGAGCTCCTTGTGAGTGCTGCTGGATCCCATCGAATAATGCTATTTGGATGATCAATTGCACTGCTCTCGAGCACAGATAAATTACAGAAATCTGTAAACATTTCCTTGTAAGATATGGACTGGGGGCTGGGCCAGCTAAATGTTAGCCTTTATTGGTAGTTGAATGATTGTGTGTATGTGTGGGACAGAAAGATTTCCACCTTAAAAGGGCCTTGCTACGTATGGATATACTTCTACTCTATATAGACATAACTGGGTATCCTCTGTCAAAATGCAGAATACCGGGCATGATTTCTTTTTTTGTCATTTCAGATTCTGTTTTGTCAAATTCTTGCTTCTGTTTCAGGCCTTTCCAGCTCATTGCAGGAACAACAGCCCTGGTGTAATTCCAGGAAGGAAGCAGAGCTCCTGGAGTCAGCACAACAGGGTTTGTCACAGGCTCATGTTTTACTCCCTACATGGTGTATTTCATGTCGGCATGCACTGAGCACTCCCTTCTTCCCCCTAGAGATGTTCTCTCCAGACTCAGCAGTAGTCCAGGAGCTGCTAACACTGATGTGAGAAGGGCAGGCTGGCGTTTCGGTGTCTGTCCCCTCTCTCCATGTTTCCCGGATCCATCTGCTCAGCATTTGCCGGGAAGGTCAGAGAGATGCTCCCCCGCACGGCATCTGGGAGTGCCCGCCCTGCAGGGTGTCGCTTTCCTCTCATCCTGTAAGCCGAGCATTTTCTGGGCACTGCTGCTGGTCAGTAACTCACTGTGGCTTACACGGCATTGGGAAAACTTTTGGTAGACATCAAAGGCTAAGTAGCATTTTAAAAACTACTTTAAAAGCCCAATTTTCCTCCCAGTAAGATTTGTAAGAGCAGAATTAGGTCAATAATTAATGCTTGTGAAAATCGTATCCTTCATGCAAAAAGTTCAGGAACAGCCAGGAGCTTTCCAATGGAAAATATTCTTCCCTGCTAACAAAAGAAACTTAGATGTAAAGATCACCAGTGGAATACCACTTAAACTATTCTTTCCTCAGGCTTTCCGGCATTTTCTTGAGGTGGCTGCTAACAAGTGGCTACTCAGAAAAGGAAGGATTTGCTTCTCATTGCTCTCAAAGGATGCTAAGACACTTCCTGAAAAATCCTTCTGGGGGTAGTGCTGAGAGGGATAGTACCCACAAATGAGGTGGGAGGGGAAGTGAAGTGTTTCAGTCCATTCTCCCATATCTGGGAAGATACAGACAACAGGGGCTGGGATTTGGGAGAGATGAGCTGATGAAAAGAAATTTAAAGATTCTCACAGTGAATTTCTTTAGGACATTTTAGTCACTTTCAGAGTGTTGAGTAACTGCAATTTTCTTAAAATTTCTGACATGGTTTCATTCCATGAAACACTGAAATATGGGGTATAAACACTCTGTTTTGGTTCTGCTTTTCAGGACATGCCTTGCTGTTCACCATGCATTCAAGCAGGGGCAATGGAGAGTCCCTTACAGCTGCAGCATCCTGTGGCCTTCAGACAACTGAAATATCAGTTATGGAACAGCAACAGGCAAGACTCAAAGTATGTGGAGCTATTTCTATGGCTGAAGAGAAGACAGCTGGTCAGCCACAAATATCATTCTTACAAGTGCAGTTCCAATAGCCACCTTATGAATTAAAAACAGAAGAATGCAGCTATCACATGAGGAACACTCAGCTGGTCCCCTGCTGAACCAGGAGCAGGAGCTGTGCACTCTGGGGGAGGTAAGCTCTCATCCTCAACTACCACTGTACCCCTGATCCTGTCACACTGGTCCATTACTCAGCCCCAGACAATATGTACAGGTAGGCCATGCAAAATGTCTGTTATAAATAAAATGAGCACTTCTTGAGAGCATCTAGTTTTGAAGGCAGACTGTCACTTTGAACTGCTAGGCACTTGAGGAAAACTCCTTTGTGCAGGTCACAGGAGCCATGAGGAATTTCACATGCTGTATAGACATCCCTGGTAGCCAGAGACAAGTGCCTGTTTTCAGCCTTTCCAGGGACACTGCTCTGGTAGCTGTCATGATGAGTCCTGATCCTTTCCTGGTCCTGCCTGGGAGAGGGAGCTGCAGTAGCTCTGGGGGGAGCCTTAAGTCCTTACAAGGAGTGTGGGAGTTTCAAGATTTTTCTTCCTCTTCTTACCCCCACTGAAGGCAAATCAGAGTTCATCCTGTCTGAATTCACAGTCTGAGGAGAATGTGCTTTACTGTAGGTGACTCTGAACTCAGGTTGGATTTATTACACTGATGGCAGTTACAGAGCAGGTGTTGGAATTGTCTGATGTTCAGTGAGCAGTAATGCTGGCCTGCTTGCAAGTTTGCATGAAGCTTCTCTGCTCTTAGAAACTTGAAGCATTTTCAAAGAAAACTGAAATTCCCTCTCACTATTTTACAGAGGCAGAAACTGAGACCCAGAGAGCTGTGACTTCCCCCACCTCATCTAGTGAGGTGATAACAGCTACAGAAATAGAATTCATGACTTCCAGACCCTCTCCTCCTCCTGACCACTAACACATTTTGCCACCCAAGAAGACCATTTGCCATGTCATCATCAAGGCATATCTGGGTAACACAGTTTCTCCATCTATACAGCCTTTGTTCTTTGTAAGCCTCACTTCCCTATCTGTGGGGAATAACAACACTTCACTGCTTCAAAGGGGTGCAGAGAATAACTGAACTCAAGGCTCTGTGGCATGCATATATGGTAGTGGACACTTTGCAAATATTAATACTTCCATTTGGAGACTGTACTATTAATTCTGTGCCTGACCACTGCTGTTCAAATTATATACATTAATTCCTTCAGCTCAAATTCTCTGTCTTCCTTTTCCATCCAAGCAGTTACAGACATTAACAACAGGACCATCAGAACCTCTCAGTATAAGTCTGCAGAAAGAGTGTGCTCAAAGCCAGCACTTTCCAGGTGATTCACTAAATTGCACCCAAGCATCCTGAGCATTCCTGTACCTCTTGATAAGCATCTGCAGGACGTCAGTCAGGCTTTCCATCAGGACAATGACTTCAGCATAGGTTAGGTCTCCACAAGGCTTGCCATTGATAGACACCACCTCATCCCCCTCACACAGTCCAGCCTTGGCTGCTTTGCTTTTGCTGCGAACCTACAACGAGTCAAAAACAAATTCCAAATTGCACAGTTAGTGTTCATGTGAAAACAGCAGCAACCATATCCTCAGCATACTTTTTGTCTGTGCAAAAGGACCAGTAATACTGACCATAAACAAATTTACACAACACAAATTAATAGCTTGTCTAACTTGAGGTTAATACTATTCTGGCCTGTAATAATACAAAATCTTCTGCTTTACTGAACTTGTGAACTAGGTGTCAAACAGGTTGGATTAATTCTTTCAACATGGAAGTTTGGGACAGACAACAATCAATTGATCACAGCTTAGCAGAACTGCAAAAAACCCCTAATTAGTTTCTCTGAGAATGAAGACTCAGACTAAGAGCTGAAATCTGCACTGAGATTGTAAAAGAAGAGTGTGTAAATTCAGGCCTCTCTGGGAAGAGTGTCAATATCCACATGCTGGTCACTTTTTCCTTAGATGCCCGGCTGTAGTTTTAGTCTCCAAACTGCAGACATCCATATCCCTGGAGATCCTAAATCCGTGTTTAGTCATCTGAGTAAGTGTCCTGATTTATTAAAGCACACCTGTTATAGTCTAAACTCCCCTGTTAAGTTCTCATTCAAGAATCCTGTGCAGCTCAGTTTTTGCAGTTTCATTCCTTTTTCCACTGGCAGTGTGTGTAACTTATCACAGTCTTTGCATAACAAAGCTCAGACAGCTCTACCACCACTCAAGGTATGCCTACAGTTGATGGCTATTTTTGAAGTACATATTTGGCAAAGAGTGTGTTATATTAACGAGGATTCTTGCATGAGTCTATTTTAGAATTACATATACACATAAAAGAGTTCTTTGATCTCAATTTCTACCTGTTGGTCCGAGTACTTTGGCCTTATACCATATCCAGCTGTTGATTCAGCACGTTCCCCTTGTTAATTCTCATAGTGTTTTCTTGAAAATTTTTAGAGAAGTAGCATTTCCACCATACTCACAGTAGCAGAGTCAGTCCCACCTGACTTTAGGGAAGCTACTTCTGATATACTCTGGATCTGAGCGTGGAACTGCCCTGCAGACTCAGGGAATTATCCCAGATTTTCTCTTAAGCTGCTGGGCTGGTACCTAAGATGCATTATGGAAAGGAAGTTATGGAGTCAGGATGATGTGGGGCACAACAGTAAGACTGCACATTTTTCTGTGGCAGGGCCATTGTATCTATCACTGCTGTTTCAATTTACACATTCCCATATGTCACATTATGACTCTTGGAGCAGTGAAGGAACAGAAGCCTGCTGCATACAGAAGCCAGTTTCTACCTTGCAGAGTTAACATTTACAAATATGGAGTGGTATGCTGCTCTGTTTATCTCCCCTTGGACAAGAGCATAAACATCCTTGTGCCTTGGGAAGAAGTGACACTTTAGACAGTGTTTAGAAGGTTTTGCTTCATATTAGAGCTAGCATTTGAGGTTTAGTTACTGTCTTTTTTAAAATAGGATGGTATGCTATTAAAATTTTACAAGACATCTTTGGCCTGAATGTAAATATATAATGTAGATGCCATGAAGAATTTTGAGTGACCCTTTTTCAGAAAATCTGTAAACATCCATTATAGAAACCTGTGAACTCCGAAATAGCATAATGTGATACCTAGACTGTGAGAAGAAAACTTGTTTCTCTTTCTTTATTTAATCTTTGAGGGACTCCTTGGTAGCATTAAAAAGAGAAAAAAAGCCAGACAAGGGGATTGATTTTCCTTTCAAAGTTCTTAAAAGGTTCAGTCCATTTTTCTGCCTTATGAGTTGCTGAGAGATTACAATTCTGAGATGAAACTTCATGCAAAAACACCTTCCCAAATTTGAAGAATGTCTATATAAAATCACCTCAGTATTAACCTTTTTTGGTGTTTCTGTTGGGGTAATAAAAGGGAAGAGAGAGCACCCAGAAGAAAATAAGCAAGGGCAGATTGTGTGGTAAATTATAGCAGGTTGCTACTGGAATAGAATATCCCATCATCATTTGTGTTATTTCACCCTCAGCATAGCACCCACTTACTCAACAATATGCAGCCTGCTTTTCCAGGCAAGCTGTAATTGTTTCTGGCTTTGTTTTTTTGTTTTCACTGGAAACCCACAAAAATGAATAAATACTTTACTCATGTAAACTGAAACTTTTCAGATTTCTGGGAAAAAATAATATAAATAAATAAAAAACACCCACCCAGAATAACAACAACAACAAAATTCCAAGAAGATTTGTGGAGAGAAAGATGTCCCTGGTAAAATATGTGTTTGGTGGACAGTTTTCTCTCGAAGTTTTGGCAGAAAGCTTTTGAGGAGCCCACTGGGAAACAAAAGCTGCTTTTGTTAGCAGCAATGCAACGTGGTCACACAGGGAACAGTAAGAAACCTTTATCCAGTTCTTGGGAACCTAAAGCAAGGCATACTTGGTTGTAAAGCAGGAGAGATTCTTACAAAACCAATGTTTGCTCTTTGACCTAGTGGAGCCCTGGCTTTCTCAGGTACTTGTTTCTCCTATGCACTTGAAGTTTTTCTTAGGAAGAAAAAGTGTGTTTTCACAAACATTTTTTTGAATGGGATCTCACCACAAGAAAAATAAGTTTGGAAATATTTTCTTTCCAATTTTCTTTCCAATACCTGCAATATCAGTATAACACAGCAAAACTGGGCTGGTGCTGTTAGTGCTGAGCCTGTCAAGATAGCAGCTGCACCTTGAGGATCTCCACCCAATTTTCAGCTGGTGCTGCTTCTATTGCTTTCCTGCTCTGCCTCAGTCAGGGCTCTTTATTAATCAATGTACATGAAGTGTGTAATTTCTTTTCATTCCCAGATTTCTCCTGTATCCAGAATTTCCAGCTATCAGAGCGCCCTTGATGATTAAAATGTCAAGTACTGAGCAATTCCTCATATCCACAGAAATATTAAACTTAGGAGAAAACTGTTCCATGCTATGTGAAGAACTTAGGCTGGGTGTTCAGTGTTATCTGAGCACCCCAGGGGATCCAGGACCCCCTGGCAGCAGTTCAGAGGAGCAGGGACTGGGGGCTGTCCAGAGGCTGCTCAGGAGGGTCTGTGAAGACTTCAGGTGGAAACTGAGAGTGAGCAAGGTCTGGCTGCTGTGCTGGCCTGGTCAGAGATCATCTCCCAAAGACACAGGTATGTGGGGAAGTGTGGGACAGGAACTTGGGTGGTGGCTGTGGGATGCTGCTGGGGCTGGAGTAGCCATGGATGCCCACAGAATAAAGCAGTTCCAGCCAGTTTTTTAACCAGTAAAAAAAAGAATAAATTGATGGATGGATACACAGTGGCTGTGCCCATGTGAGTGTGGGGAAAATGAGTATTTTTAGAGAAAGCAAATTGGAGGGCCCAGCCCTCATCCTGTGTATGCTACAGTGCTTTTAATTTAAACTAGATCAAGTCTGCTTCTGCCAACTGGAGACTCCTTCCCATGTAACTAGATCTCCTTTGATTTAATCTGAAAGCACTCCAGTTACAACCCAGAACTGTTCCATCCTATGAAGCAATGTATGGTAAATCAGGAATAATAGAGAAATTAGCTTCAAAAATGTTATCCCGATGAAGCTAAAGAGCTGGAGTACATGCACCTGTCACTTGTTGTGGCTGCAAGTGGATGCACAGACAACAACTGGGCCTCAGCTGACCAGCTGATGATTTTGGGTGCATGTCTGAGCCCTATAATAAGCAGATCCGAGTTGAGGTATGTTGAACCTGGTAACAAGGTCAATGAGTTGTAGTTTAAAGTGAGGCAAATGGACTTGAGGACACTCTGCAATCTAGGTTTTTTAATGGCACAATGAAGTGTCATTAGGATGTTTCATCATCTTGGTTTTACCAGTGATTTTTGGTAAGGATAATGTGTATCTTAATCTTGTCCTGGAGTTTAGTTTAATTCTGGAGCTAGCAGTACAAACTTTTATCTGGGACATGTGTCTAAGTGCTGTGCATCAGGTACAGCCTGACTGAGCAACCAATCTGAGGAAATGAGCAATGTTACCATAAGCACAGTCCATTTAGCCTAAAACTGTATCTAATTAAATAAGACTTATGTGGCTTTAAAATACACATATCTTTGCACTGCAAAATTCTGAATTTAAAGCAAGCTTTCCAAAACCATGATTTATTTTCAGAACTATTTACTCATACTTTTTCAGTTTGCCAGCAGCTTTTAAACAGCAGAACAGGAAATACTGCCACTGGATGCCGTAGAAATATCCTTCCCTGCCATTTCAGGCCTCTTGCTCACACAGACAGAATAATTTCTTCCATTGAGGGGTCACCTCTGGAAGAGTCTATTCAGTTGAATCCCCTGTCTTGATTCCTGAAGCCTCATTTGAGCTGCTGCCCCTCACGCTTTAAAGCTGGTTCCTGGAACCTTATTTACATGTGTCCTCAGTGGCAGGTTTGGGTCTTTGGTGGCTGGCCTTGTGTTCTGCTTTGATGAAATATGTTGCCCAAAATAGCAATGCTCACTGGGCAAGGGACTTCTTGTCCATCCTCATTATTGTTTACCACTTTAGTTATGAAAACTGCAAACTTAGCCAGCAGTGACTTTGTGTTTTCTTTTAAACTGGTGATTAACAATAATAAAGGACAATGTCAACAAGGTCAATAACAAAGGACATGTCCTTTGACTTCTGTTATGCCCTTACTGAATAATGATTCCCCAGATTAATGTTACCTTCTCAGACCCAATAACTAGCCAGCTTTTAAAGCAGTAATTTTTACTACAGTAGCAAACTCTGCCCTTTGATGTCTTTTTGTGATCAGTAATGCAGAAATGTGTTTAAGAAATTTCTATTAAATAGCCTTTTAAAAATAATCATTAACCTAAATCTTGGGATTAGTACCCTTACTCTGTAGAACTAACTAATTAACTATTAATTAATAGTGACACTGTTTAAATGTGCCTTGTGTTGAGGTTTTTTTAACTGTTCTGTTGTCTTGCCAGAGATATGAAGTGGTAAAGAAGCAGAGAAAACAGGTGTCAGTATGCAGGAAAGTGGGGCTGGAGAGACACTGCTTCTTCTTTTGATGTTCATACTAATATTAAAGCAGTAAGTGGTTGATGCACTCCTTTCACAAGTAACATTTTCTCTAAAATATTATAATAAATAATAATTAATCAATAATTATAGTTTTTACAAATTAAAGAAACAACTTACACTTTAAGTTTGATGCCCTGAATACAGTTCTGATGTTTCTAAATCGATTTTTTTATATCCACTCAGATACCTTAATTTTGAGGGAAAGTATCATTAAGAATCCAAGTTAAATGGGTTATATGTCAGAAATAAAAATGAAGTCTACTGACTTGAATATGGCCTAGTCCTGGCCATAAAAGAGGTGATGATTCAAAGTGATTGAAAAGACAGAAAAAGTGATGAAGTGATCAAAAATCTAAGTAATTAAAGAAACTTGTATCCTGCTTGCTGACAAAGTGATAGTACTACATGTGAAATTACACAGAGTATAGTGGAACTCAGCTTTTGCCACTTAGTTAAAGTACAAATTAGTATTACAACAATTAAAGGCTTGTCTGTTAATTGCTGCAAAAAATTTATCTGGCTAACATGTTTTTCTTAAATATGCTTAAGGCCAGTATAAATAAATGAATGTATTCACTACTTAGTTTAATTTTGTTAGACATTTGCTCATACTTTCCAGAAGTCGTTTTTTCTCATTAATTGATTAGCTAAGTGTTAGTCATGAAGTTCAGGATCAGGGATCAAAGATTCCTGTAGACAGTATTTTTTAAAAAATCCCCAAATGCACCAAGAAAGGCACATAATCTCTTCTATTTTAAACACTACAGCAAAGGCAGTTGCTGGTAAATGTATTCAAATATATTTTAAAGTTATCTATCACTCTAATAAAATGAACAATGTACAGTGCTTTGCTCTGAGCAGCAAGCACAAGCACTTGGAGGTACAATTGTTAGTGTATTAGTAGTTTGACTTGAATGAAGTTAGGGAATTAAAAATGAAGTTACAAATCAAATTAATTCAGCCACAGTTTATAAATAAGGCTCTAGAGCCTTGTTTGGCAATGGTTATGCTTGAAGGAGTCCTTTAGACAGAAAAGTAGCCTTCAGTCAGTGAGCTTTTGGGGAATTAGATATGAAGGACTGTACAGTAAGTTAAGCCTCCCTCATAATGTGCTTGGGTTTTTTAGGGATCTCTGTAGATCCTTTAAATAGCTCAGAGACTCCAGGCTGGTAAACACAGCTATTGCTAAATCAGAGGGGGTGATGAAGGGACAAGCTCACATCCCCTTGTTTTCTCCATGGTTTCTGGGGGGGGTTTAAGTCAGAGAACATCTAAACATATTTCTACCTTAACACTTTCCTCCCCATCCCCAAGCACTGCCTTCACAAGTTATAGTGTGGGCTGTATAAATAATGAGTCTTAAGGAAGAAGGTGTCCATAAATGAGGAAAAGAGGAAGACTTTTGTGTTCTTAATTTTCTCTTTTAATGTGTATATAAAGAGAAAGTAGTTGTCAGTAGACAGATAGTGATGAGCAGAAAGGAGTCATCAGATCTTCAGGAAGGGAATTGCAGATTTAACTGAGTAATGGTAGCAGAATTGAGGAGATCCTTGCAGGTTATAAAAGCCATATGATTAGGAAATATTCTTGCCTAAAACTCCTGTTTGGGCTTTGTATCCACATAAATTCATTGGAAATACCAGGTTCTGGTCTAAACTGCAGGCATTTTTGGAGTACAGGGCTCAAGCTTATGGATTGCATTTTGAGCAAAATGGCTGAAATGCTATTGAGGTAACAGTGTCATTGACTGGAGCCGGAGTGGGATGATTTACCTGGGTGAATGTGTTCTATACACACAGACTCCATGATGGCTGCATGCATTTTACTCTTGTAAAGGGCCTCTTTAGAGCTTTACCAAATTTTAGTCTGCTTTCATTAGCCATGCCTGGACTTGAGCAGGAGTCTGCTGGGTGATGTGGCTCGAGCTATTTGCATCTGTGCTGCCTGGAGGTGACTTTGCGTCAAGCTGATTCCAGTTCTCATCCTCTCTGGACTGAATTTCTCTACCAGATAAGCTACTTTCTTTCAGAATCAGTCAGAGTAAAAGCCACAATGTAAAAGCTTCAGACAGGTCAAATTCACTGGGATTGTGAGATCCAACCCCTCCCTAGCTCCTCTGAATGTGTGGGAATGCAATGAAGAACCTTGCCCCAGAGCTAAAGCTCAAGTGCTGTGACTTTAGCTACTCTAAATATAGATAATATGAATAGAGATATATGATTATAGAATAGTTTTCTGTATTTTACCTTGAAGTCTCTGTGTCCCCACCTTTGGGATTTGTATGCAGGATTTACAGAGTAAGACTAACAGCAAATGCCTGTTAATTAACTGGGTTAAACAAAGATGCTTCTAAGATATCTCCCATATGGTTTTCCTCAGAGGAAGCTTTGAATGAAGTGTCTCTGGCTTGTAGGGTAAGCACAGAATATTTCCTCTCACCAAATTGTTCCCAGTAGCAGGGTAATGATATTGGGAATTGGGCAGTTCACTCCACCCTTGTCTCCTTCTGGTCTTAAGGGAAACATCCTAGAGACATCCACTTTCATGTTGTCTGTAAAGGTAATTATCTTTCTAAATGGGTTATGAGACAAAATAACATTAAAGACATCAAAGGAGAAAATAGTTAATATGCCCAGACATAGTTTTATTACTAAATGTTCAAAAAGTCTTTCCGGAAGGGGAGGTATGGTGTAACTCCTTGAATGCACAGGTGTGCTACCATTGATTATCACTAAGATCATCATTGGAAAAATTGAACAATGGTGTAATATTATAGTAGCTTATGTCAACACAGGAGATCTGGGATGCCAAGCCACATAAAACAAAGGTACTTTTAAACTTTCAAGTCCATGGATCCCATTGCAAAGGTTCTGGCTTTACTTAGCAACTCACAACTAAAGCAGACCTTTAATCATAGTTTGCTCATGTAAAAGTTCACAGGACATTCTTGCAGAGGGGAGTTGGTACCAGAAGAGTTATTGGTTTACTTTTTGATTAACTCTGTCTCCAGTTCTTTCTGCTGCACTGTACATGTGAAATCACACTTCTTGATTTTGGAGCAGTTCTGTGACTGTTGTCTCCTCCTTCCCACAGTGTCAGAAGTACTCATGTAAAGGTTCAGTTCTCCACAGGGTCTATTTGACAAATGTAGTTTGGTAGAACTTCTTGCACATTCTGTCGTGGGAGGGTTGCAGAACCTGTTTGGCCATTTATATATTGACAGAGCACTTGTGCCATTTGGACTCAGAGAGCAGACTGATCTCAGTGAAAAGAAAAGCCTGCTCAAATTCCCAAAAGCCTTGCCTAATGTACTGGTGTATCATCTTACCGGCGGTTGCCTTTTTCTGGCAGAAATCCAAAGTTAGCAGCTGAAGAAGGGATGAGATAATGACCTCTGAAATATTGATCTGGTATGCTGGCGACGCAGCAGATTTCCCAACAGTGAGCTTGGGTGTACAGAACTTAAAGTCTGCTATTCATTTTGTACAACAGATCACTGCACAGCCTTTCTTGGAGTGTACTATTACATACTTGTAGCTGATGTGTCAAAACTAAAATGTTGTGCTGATTTACCTTTTTACAGTGAATTTTTGCCATGGGGGAACGTGTGACAAGGAGAGAAATGATGCCTTTACTTTTCAGTTGGGTAGCTGTGCACTGTCTGCTCTATTTCCATTCCCCTTTTCTTCTTGCACTGCTTGAGCTGTGACTGGCTGTATGCTTCCTGCCTTATTTTTAAGTCCTAACCAACTTTGATCTCTCCATGAACACAGTAGCTAGGTTTTCATTTCTTCTTTCCCACTGCTCCCTGTGCAGAGAGAGAATTGAATTGTCAATGCTTCTTTGGGATTGAGAAAATAATGCACCTTTACTGAGTGCTTTGGTATAAAGGTAGAATCATAAGTCTTTAACTGCAGTATACCTTTTATCCTGGAAATTAGAATTTCTATAATGATAAGGTTAAGGGAGAATAAATAGAGATCTAAAATGCCTTTATTATCTGCTACTGAACAGTTGGAGGCAACAAGTGCTACAATAGACAGTTTTGTGATAAGTGTATCCATGGCCTAATCTGGGGCTGAGCTCTTGTCACTGATGAGTAGGGAACTGCAATATGCTTGCAGTACTTGTACAGTCCCAAGACCATGCACTGGATGTTTCCAGTAGGAAAAGGGACACCTTTCTTACACCAAAATTGCGGTCAAAGCACAGGTAAATGAAAGGTAAAAAGCAAAACCTGCTACCTGAAAGTACTTACCTGCTGGTAGTGCTAAGAGAATGATGGTATAAAATATATTCACACTGTTAAAAAGAGAACATTTCTAGCCTAGACTTGTGGCTGCTGGGAGAAAACAGCAAAGGTATGTGAGAAGTAACTGAACCCTTCAGTTTCTTAAAAATAATAAATTAGTCTGCTGGAGGTCTTTGTACTTTTCCCAGTTTAGTCCAAAGCATGTTTGTGTAATTTGATGCTTTGACTTGTGACCTGGCTTTCAGATTAAGCAACCTTTGGGGGGGACACAAGGGGTGTGAGGGGTTTTTTTGGGGTTAGGAGTAGGGGGGATGACTGGCTTCTTAGTGACACACAGCCTATAAATCCATCCTGCTGGTAAGCAAATGAGCCACTCAGTTTACTGGTGTGCACTTCGTCAAATCCACTCATTCCTAGCTCCATATCCTGTATCAATTACTCTGTTCTGTGTGGCTCTTCTGTCTCATTTTCACTCCACTGGTCACCTGACCAAATTCTCTCTATGCAGGGTGGACAAGGAATAGGGAGAGAAGGAAAGACAGGAGGGTTCTCATTACAAATCTGGATTTGAGGCAACACATTTAATCCTTTAAGCAAAACTACTCCAGTGGCAGTTAAAATGTTCAGTCTCCTCAGTGTATTCCCCGAAATGGTATTGTTTATTACAATCCCTTAACATTATGTCATGAGCTTGCAAATACATGAGCATGGCATATGATCATCCTCCCGAAAGGAATAGCAAAGGCAGCAAGAAGGAACAAATGCCGTCTTACAGGTTTCTGTTTCAGCCAGGGCTGGAGCTATCACTGTCAAATGATGTCAAGGTTATCCTGAAATGTGTGCCCAGTGATGTATTTCTTGCTACTTGCCTCACTGCTGAGGCAGCAATTCAGTCAACACCAGCAGGATCATGCAGAGGTAACTGGGAGCTTTGCCTCGCTCCCAGTGGAGAAACTGTGGCCCCGTGTTTATTGTGGGAGCTTTCTGTGTGTACAAAGCTCTGCACAACTGGGCCAGATCTCAGTCATGCAGTAGGAGGGCTTTGGTGGCTGTATTAGCACACATGAGAGACATTGTGCAAAGAAACCAAATAACATGAGCATCTGGTAAAGGCAGCATCTAGATAATATGCATTAAACAGTTATGGTGTTATGCACAAAGTGCCCAATGCCAAACAATCTTCACGGAGGAGCACAGTGTTCCAAGTCATTTGAGAAGTATGAATCAAATAGTGGCCCAAACTCAGCTGAAAGCTCCATACAGGGGCTGTGTTCCAGCTCCCAGTGCTTCTGGTCATCTTTACCTGGACTGTTCAACTAAATAAAACTTAGGATTAATCTAAAGAAAATAGTCCTCTATGAAAGCTGCTAGATTTATTTACCATGGTTTCACATGACACTCCACCATGCTGCTCTCTCTTGAACTGTATCTATGCCTTTCACTTCTCAAAATAAGCTAGATTCAAGCTTCCATACTTCCCAGGAAAGTTCTTACTGACAAATTTCAAAACTGACTGTTTCACTCTTTTCAGTGTTCAAAATTCACACTGAATTTTCACTCTTCCTTGACATTTCTCTAATTGCTTAATTCTTCATATCTTAGGTAGTGTACAAATTGATATTGACTAGTAGCTTTAGCCATTAAATAGTTTCTGACAAGTCTCCCAAGACTCACAATTTTAAAAAAAGCAGTCATAGAAAGCATGCAGAATCAATTATCAGTCTTTTAATTTCCCTAGCACCCCTCGTGCTTAGGGTGTAATGTTTTGAAACAACCTTTTAAAACTGAGGCAGTCTCAGGCCAGCCCACCTTGGTGTTTAGGAGGCAAAGCTCTGCCAAAGCTGGTGAATGTTCTGTGAGCGCCAACACAGAGGTTCATGTGAAGGCCTTCCAGTGTTGCCTGGCTGCTGTCCTGGACAGCTCCTGTTTTGTGACTCATCAGGAAATTTGGATGTTCTTCAGCCTCACCTCTCCCTGGTGACTCAAAGCTGGCCAGGAAAGGAGCAGTGATGGCTCCGAGAGGGGATGTACACCAGGAACATCCAAGCCTGCCAGGGGAGATCAGTGACCTACTTCTCCTCCCAGAAGAGGACATGAGGTTTCTGTGCTTTTGCTGGAAGCCCTAATGATGGGGGAAATGGAGGCTGGAGACTCCTGAGAGAGGTTTTCAAAATCTCCAGGGAATTAAGAGGCAAAAGTATTCCCTCTGTGGGCTTTCTCACCTGCCTGGGCAACAACAATGGGCAAGTTTTTTAACCCATGCTTTTAACCAAAAAATTAAGGCCTGTAATCTGCCACGAAGATTTCCTTATGTCAGTCTCAGTTTTTAAAAAATATATCCAGAATTTTCCTAGTTTCAATTTTATCAGCTTTATTGAGCTCTAAAATGGCCATAACTGATTGATGCAAACCATCACAAGAATTCATCTTTCTTTTTCAGTAGCTTAATCTGAAGTGGCTTTAACCAAAGATAAACAGAAAGAAGCATCTCTACTGAAAAGATTACTTTGTCACCCCCTTAATCCTTTCTTGTGAAGGTAACCCTTGAACACATGTGGCAATTGTGCAGGTTTTGTGAAATTGACACAGAGATTATCTGCCTTTCAGGTTTTAAATAAAATCCTGTGTAAATCATATGTGGGACCAACCAAATTGAAAACAAAGTATCTTACAAGTGGAGCATGAGACTTGCCCTGGAGCTGAAGGCTGAATGAAGAATGAATCTCTCCCAGGGTAGGCTCATATCCCCATCTCCTCATTGAGATTTAAAGATCAATACTCACTTACATTTCATAATTTGGAAATATCGGCACTTTCAAATTCATGTTAAATATACTGCCAGGGGAATATTCTAGTGCTGGAAGAAGAACTATTTTGGCATGGTGAATGGACAGTAGTAGTCAGAACACTGAAGAAATGCTGTTTCACTCCAGTGGTAACTGTGGAGCCAGACTTGTGGATCCCACATCAATAGTTCAGCTGTGGCTGTTGTCCTTGCACATTTGTGACTGAGGCCAGTCTGACACAAAGGTGCTGAGCTCTGTTTAATGCTCCTGGACTTAGTGCTCCCAGGAATTAGACCTCCTATTCTTACGGTCTCCAATTCCAGCATGCTGGCAGAGTTGGCTTGTTTAGTCCCTGACTTCAGTAAGAGAAAATTTGTCAGCAGCTTCAAAGGCTGGATGGAGAGGATTTGTGTTCCCCCTGCTCTTTCCTTTCTGTGTATTCCCAAGAGGAATGTCTGCCTGAGAACTGAAAAAAAACTGCTACCCCGATGTGTGAGATTTCTGCTTGTTTGTTTTCGTCTCTCCTGTTGTCCTCAGTGCAAGTGTTGGGCTTAACTCAGGATATCGTGCCCAGCCAGGCAGTCTGGGGAAAGCTGGCACTTGTGTCTGGGGGTGGGGGATGAAAAGAGAAGGGTGTTATTTCTGCAGAGCTGTAAATCCAGCACCTTTTGCCAATGTTGCATCTTTTTTTTCTTGTTTCTAAGAAGGTATTGCTGCAACAGCACTGGCTGCAAACAAAGTCTTGTTTGCTCAAAGTTTACGACAGGACAGGTCGTGCATTTTGAACATTTGTGGGACACTCGTAAAAGAAATACAGAACGCGCTTTCCAAAAGCTTCAGCTTGAAATGCAACAGTTTCCTTGCTGCCTGGAGCTTCAATGTCAAAGAGATTTCTATTTTTAGAGAGAGATTCTACTCAAAGAACTATATATGGCTGTTCTGGGGAGACCATTACTTTTCTATAATACATGAGAGTATTTCTTACTCAGTTGGGAAGAAAAATTCTGTATAAACGTGAAAAACACAAAGATACTCTCACTTCGTTGTCTTTTGTGGATGAGAAGGAACTGACATAAAAACTGAGGACTCAATATTTGTTTTTCAATATTCTAATTTCTCTCAACTTCTTAAAACAAGTGCTTTAGCCATTAAAAATATCAGACGAGGCTTTTGATCTGAAGTGATGATGGAAGAGGAAAGAGATAGTTCCAAGCAGAGTTTGATGCCTAAAGACAACTTTCTGTGCTAACATGTGACAAAACAAGGGAAACCCCACAAATAATCATTTCCTTCATGGGGAAACTAAGTAAAGCTTGATGTTACAGATTCAGAATTTACAGACTTGTTAGTTATCCTGAGTACAAAGTGCACCTAAATTGAATGGGTGCTGCAGCAAAGCCATCAGAGACAGTGGTCAGATGGGCTCAAAATAGTAGTCACAGTTAATGGCAGGAAAATGGAAGAGTATTTGAAGTTCTGGCTTTGCTGGGGAGCCTTCTTCTGAAGCCTGACTTTTGGTCACATAGAGTCATCCAGGAAACACCTAATTCCTTATCCCTTCATCTCTGGGTTTGTGTTAATAGATAGGAAAAAGATCTGTACACAACTGGACAAAGTTGTGTTCTCAATTAATGTTCTCAGTGTGGTTTCTCCCGCAGTTTAGAGAGGAACTGTTGGGTTTCTGGTCTGGTTGGACTTTCAGAGGCAGCCCAGGTAAAACTGATTTTAGCAGCTGTTCCCAATGTTAGCACAGAGGCTTGGTGTGCTTGGTTTTGCTTGAGTAAGGACTAAATGAGGTAACAGCACTAAATTAAGGACACTGGATCCACTTCTTCTGTAGTCCAACACAGCTCCTGTGACGAATTCTAAGTTAGGGATGGGAGTGAAATGACTCTGGTCTTAACTTGCCCGAGGTTTCTGTTTTTATATTGTCTGGCTAGCTGTGACATAAACCTCTTTGGTTTCAGGTGAATAAAATGGGGAACAGCTACATGGAATGAGGGGTGAACAGCTCGAATGAGGGAAATTCTTTCATCCACTCAGCACACTGAGCCAGGAATAGCAGGAGAAATAACACCTTACTTTGACATTTGTTATCCAAAAGAAATAAAACTACCGGCGTTTAGAAACACACCACATACTGATCCTGGCTTATTTTTATGAGGAGCAGTTGAGGTGTGTTGGGACAGACGGGGTACCCCTGCAGAGTTATTGGCTGTGCCGGCTGTCCCTTGCTGGAGTTTCGGGGCTGCACCTGAGGGAAGGAACTGAGGGATGGAATTCAGGGATTTGGGAGGAGGGTGTGGAGCGGGCCCCGCTTCCCGCGCTTTTCGCGGTCTCGCACTGCCCCCTGGCGGCCAGCGCTGAGGGCCGCCCCGCCGCCAGGGAGCTGCGGGAATTGCGAGGCGTTATTCCTGAAAAACACCCGAGGAACGCGGCCACAGCTCCGCCGTTCTGCTAAAGGCCACGTGCATTGTCCTGGAGGGGTTCCACACAGAGCAGCGCCTCACCCGTGGCAGCAGTCGCAAGTGTGTTTTCCCTCTTCCCTCTGTGCCCCTTCCCCGAGGGAGCCCTCAGGAAATGTCTCCATGGCCGTCCCTCGTCCTTCCCGGTCGTGTCCGCGGTGCCGATCCCCTGACAGCTGTCTCCGGGCAGGAATCCCGGCCTGGCCTTCCACAGTTCCTGGACAGTTTCCTTCTGGGATTAAACAAATCCCCTCACTGTTTCCCGAACGAGCAACTGGCTCAAGGTTTGGTAGTTAATGCTGACTTCTGCCTGCTGTGCTTTCAGATGGCAATGAGCCTTTTCCTTTTCGCTTTTAATAATAAACGCAGCGATTTTCTGATATTGACAAACCGTTTCTTAAACTGTTGTACATCTGGTCAGTCATTTGTCTTAATGTATTCTCAATGAACTTCTTCCACTGAAATTCTTATGCTCCACTTCTAAGATACTTTTCTGCACTTGAATTTGCTTTTACTTTTTTAGCTACTGTCCATAGGGAGATCAGAACTGATAATTGCTAAATAACTAAAAGCTTCCTTTTGATCAAAACTACCTTTTTAACAATGACATAAATGTATTACACAGAGTTTCCATTTGTAAAGTGTAAATACAGATATGTTACTATACAAATGCCTATTCCAAGGTAATAATAAAGGGCTATAAGCTATAAGCACTTTTGGACCTGAGAAAAAGAAGTATTAACTGAGGCAAGATCTCTTTTTTGTTTGGTTACAGTAAAGTATATAATCCTGCATCACCTGAAATTTTCCCTCTACATTGGTTGGGTATGTTGAAGAAAATGCTTGAAAGTCCTGAAAACCAGGAAAGCACAACATCACATCTAAAATTTTAATCATCATTGACTGATCATCTGAAATGGTTAGTACAAGGATACATATTTAATAATTTAAGCTGATATATATTTGTATTTCATTTGCTAACTTTTTTTTCATATTAACTTCAACATTTTGGTGCCAGTACAAACTCAATCTGCAATTTTTTTTCATAAACTTTGTTCCAGTGTCTGTCATACCCCTCTAGATAAGCACACTTCTGTTTCCTGGGCTCAGTAGTCTCCAGTTATGTCAGACAGTAACATATTCTACATATTAAAAAGTCTAAATGATATAGTGAGCCCAAGCACTTCTTTAACAAAAGAAGCAGCATCTTCTTACTGAAATGCTGCTGCAGGAGACAAATAGGATTAAGCAACAGCATTGTGCTGTAAATAAACACCATCAGCCTGTAAGTCATGATTGTGCAATGATTTCCTCAGGCCTCCTCTTATTAGCTGAAGGTTACTCAGCAGCACAAAATGCACAATGTTACAAAAACCAGCTGCACTGTGCGTGTGTTAGTACAAGCCTAAATTCAGTTAAGGATAAGGATTTATTTGAAAAGCCACCAATTTCCAAAATATTTGTAAACATCTTACTACTCCTGGAGTCCTTTTGTGTAGCTGTTTTGAAACATTTTTGCATATGAGTGTCCAAGAAAGAAGTAAAGAAATTGGGTAAAATAAATGAGATCAAGCATTAAAATGCTAATTCCTTATTTTCTGTTGACTACTTTTAAGTATTGTCTGACTGTATGTGACCATAAGTGCTTCTCAATAGAACTGAATATTTAAACATCACATATAATGAACACCAGGCAAATGGTGGCATGGGTTTTCTTTTTTTTTTCTGTCCTTTTTACCTCACTATCCTTGATACAGGAAAAAAAAAAAGACAAAAATTTTATAAAATTATCATAAAGCATGCATATAAAAACATAGCTGACACTATTAAAACTATACTTTGATGAATTTAACTGCTATCTCTAGCTTTATAAAGTTCTGGGTTTGTATGGTTGTTGATTGCCACCAGAAGGTCCAAATATCTCTTTGAACAATCCAGATTATGTATTAAAAGTAGGGTAGTGGAATTTGATCTGTTTTGATAATTACTGATTTTTTTTTTCCTCCTGTTGCTTAGGTGCACCCCCACATGCTGTGCCCTTTGTACAATGCAATATAATATAGCTTTGCTTTAATGAGATAGTAACAAAGACCTTCACTGTAATTGAGTTTTATTTTAGTGGAAAGTTTTGCTACCAGTGCAAAGTTTAATTCTGCTTGTCAGGTGAGACTGCTACTTTCTGATTGCGGGTTTCCCAAGTCAGCTGAAGTCAATCTGTTCCCGGACTGCTCTGTGCTTGTCTCAAACAGCAGATGGCAGTAAATCACCGTGTAAGGAAAATTAAAATGTCTGCTCATAGAAAAATTATTATTCCCTTTCCATACAATTCCACTTCCTAGTCATTCCCTAACAGAAATGGCCACTGTCGGACATACCCAAATTACAATAAATTACATGTATAGGTATCATGATTTTTTTTTTTTTAATTTAATAGACCTAATACAGGCACAATTCAATAAACTAAGAAGATTTTGTAAGGCCAGAGTACTGCGTGCTACACTGCATATGTTGTTGTCTTGATCTATTGCAAAAGAGAGCAGAGAAACAAGGACAAGGGGAAGAGAAAAGGAGATAAAGTCAAAATTAAGACTCAGGGAAAGGAGTACTACAAACACGAAAAATATTAGCTGCAGCTGCAGAAGTGGGTGGCTTTTTTGTGATTTTCCATGTCTGAATATTTTTTGACAGAAGTGAAAGACGATCTATTCTGTCAGGCTGAGGATGTTAAAAAAACCACAAACCACCAAAACCCAATCAATCAAAAAACCCAGAAAGCTTGGGACTTTCCCTCATTAAAACTCTTTGCTCCCCAAATCTATTCACTTTGAAATTCAATTTTTCAAAGAGGAGTAATTTGATGTGAAATATTTGAGCAGCTTTATTAAAAGACATGATTTCTGATGGAGGCAAGCACAGTCATATTATACATTAAAAGTATTGCAAATTCTTCAGTACCATTTTCACATTTCTTAATCTATATTTACAATCTCTTCAGATTAACAGTAAGAATCACAAATTTGATCTAGCTGAGCTAGGAGCATTTTATCCTTTTTTTGTCCTCATTAAGACCATTCTGATAGAGCATTTTTTTGTGCTTTTCTGTCTTCTCACATGTTTGATGTGAAAACGTGAGGATTTTCACCAAATCTCTCTAGGCAGAAAAGTATTGAAAATTGGCTGTTATCATTAATGACAGATCTCCTGTGAGTGTATTTCCTTACACAAAGCATACCACACTTTATTGCCAGAAGATTCTATCTTGGATTAGAAAACTACTGATGTTATACTCAGAGACACCAGGGAAGGAATTTCCTTACAAGCCTTTGAAGGCATTTATCATCATTGTCTGACTTAGCAGGGTTAGATCCTTTGGACATTTTTTTTCTTTTTTTAATAAGAGTAACATTCTACATCCAAGCAGTGTTATATACTTATGTAAAGGATGCCCTTTTATTACTTCTTTTCATTAATCCCTCACTGAAGCAAGAGTTTACACATATAATTGAGAGCCCACGAGGTGTGATTGTTGGTTTTGTAAAAGAGCCACATTCAAAATGATCTGGCAAGACAAAAAGCAAATTTTTATAATTCGTTAGAGTAACACAAAGTGTTTCACTTGGAAAATGGAATTTATAAATCAAGAAGTGTCTTGTGGACACCAGTTCAGCTACAGAGGTTCTGGGGGGTCCTTAATGTGGTTCTAAACTGAATAATGGAAGCCTGGGGCAAGAGGTAGTTGGTGGGGTTTTGTGTTGTCTGTTGGGTTTTTTCCTTAGGAAAGGAGGGAAACATGATCCTGGGCCATATTAATAGGATAGCTCAATCTGCAGAATGTGGGATGTAATTATTCATCTTTACTTGGTGCTGTGAGTGCCCCTGTCAAGTTCAGAAAGATGTGGGCAAATTGGAAAGGGTCCAAAGTAGATCAGTAACTATGTTCAAAGAGAAAGCATGACCTGTGAGGAAGCTGAGGAGGAATTTACTGTATTCAGTGTTTCTCTTTTGTGAAAAAAAACCCAAAAAACAAGTACAGAGATGGGAGGGAGGACTTAACCTCTTCACAGCAGGAAGCTTTTATAAAGAAGGCAGGAAAATTTTTGGTTCTTGTTTGTAGGCTTAAAACAGCAAGAAATCAACTTGGCAGTGAAGAAAATTTGAGCTATTTGATATATTTGGTATTTTTGAGGACAGTGAAAGATTTTGCTATGTTAGGAGTCCCCAAAACTCCTTCACTGAAGGATTTTAGAAGAGTTTGAGCAAATTTCTGTCAGGAATTGCCTATTCTTGTTTAATCCTCTAGTCTAGAAGCTGGTTTCAGTGGTTCTTGACTGGAATTTTACTCTGGCCACAAGTCCTGGTTTATGGTGACTGAGGTTTTGACAGAGCCCCATTTCAAGAGGTCATCAGTGTGGTTGGTGTTTCAGCTCCAGTCAGTGGAGTACCAACCTCTCAAGGCTCAAGCAGCCCCACACATCTCTGCTCAATGCTAGCAACCACCTAAATAATCTTATGGGAAAGGGAGAAAACCAGCCAGGAGCCCGGTATACAGGACCTGACTGAATGTGAAGTTGCCACAGTAACTCCCACACAAACAGGTCTTGAATGGTACCCCAAACAGCATTGGTTCATCTCAGCCATATATTTTTGAGAGAAAGATTGCCAGCAACATGAATACTTTAAAAAAACAGAGCTGCTTTGCCTCTGTGTCTGAAAAGAAATAGCATAAGAGAAGAGAAATTCATTCCTTTCTGGAATAATTTAGCACGGAATAGAGGCTCCATAAGCCCCAGGCTGAGTTCACACCAGAGGGCAGCAGCCACAGAAGACAGTGTGTTACATGATCTCTCCCATTCTTCTGGGATCAGTGCTGGAAGCTACAGTCTTTGCTAGAGAGGATTCTGCAATCATCTTGAAAAGGTTTCTCCACTTGCTGGTGACTCTGACAAGGTCTGGTTATGGAAGATAAGACTCCTATAGCTCCCAGTGCTTTATCAGCACTGGGATTTTCGTCTGGCAAAACAGACTTCAGATCACTTTTGCTATTGGGAGTGTAACTACCTCCCAAAGTATGGCTGAGTTAAGTGTCCAGATGACTCAATGAACAAACGCTTCATTTCTTTCCTGACCCAAGATCATATCTAATATGGAGAATCTGGAATGGCTTTGACACCACCCTAATCCACTGCAGATGCTTGTTCACATTGCATTTGGAGAATACTTCATAATGAGTCATCTGCATGGAAGAGGCCCTACACGCTGAAAGAGCAGCTCAAGACTGAAAAATTGAGAGAACAGGCACACACACTAAAAATCTTCTGGGAATTCTCTTTTTGTTACTGTATGTATGCAGTAAGATGTAGGAAACCCAGGCAATTCCTGGCGTGAGTAATGTAAGGAAATTAACTATTTGATTTAGCACTGCTGTCTATCCTCTCAGTCAATTGCTGCATCTAGACTTGCTCTGTGTCACAACAGCTGTGCTGGCTTCCTGTTCTGACTGTCAAGTACTAAAATGGCAGGAGATTTTCTCAAAGACTAATCATTTGTAGAGGGTCATTGGATATGTGTAAACTATAGCTTCAGCTCCAAGCAATAAATATGGGAATGTTATGTACTGCCCCTCAAGTATACAAAGATATGTGTGGACCATGAAATGATAAAATATTTCCCTACAGTTAATTGTGACTAATGTAGAGGTTCATGCTTCATCCAGTTCTGTTCTCCAGAAGGAGAGAGAGCTCCCTGTTTCTTGAAGGGAAAGTATCTGTGTGTTTAGAAGCACAGCATATAACAAAAGTTTGCAATGTGCAAGATACTTTCTTAGAAGGCACCAGTCACTTGTCTTTTAATGCTTGTAGTCCACCTGGATATTTGTTATCAACACATTTTCTCAAAATCTCTTGTAATAAGGCAGAAATCAAGTTTTTTTGATGACTAACTTACTTAGAGGAAGTTGGCTTATTATGTCAGTTGTCATTTACAAAGACTGCGGCGATTCCAAACATGATTCATAAAAACTGAAACTTCTTATACTTGAAGATACACCTTAGAAAGCAGTGGAATGGAAAGTCTGTTTCCTGTCAAATTCTGACATTGGTTTGGTTTTTACTTTTTTATTTTCTTTCTGAGCAATTTCTTCTCTGCCTCTGGGCATTACAGTAGCTGTGCATTCAGTCAGATCACCTACAGAAGACCCCATTTCACCTGTTTTTATCAGAGAATCCCCCTGCTTGATGATTATTCTGAATTATTCCTTGCTTTATGGTGCATAACAAAAAGAGGGAATGCCTGGAATCATGCTATGCTGTATGGATTGCACAACCCTCACATGGTTCATCTGCTCTAATTCTCATGCTGAGGAAGGTAAGGAAATTATCAACTTGAGCATAGATACACACAGGGCACTGGAGCTCACTGTTCCTCTTACTGTGAAGGCCCTCTGACTTCTCTTTTCTATACCCCTGCTCCTCATTTTTCTGTGACTCAACTTTTCCATTCAAAGCATTAATTTTCAATTATAAATTATTTCAGTAATGTCAAAAGGAAATATGAGAAGTTCAAAACAGTTTTGACTGCCCTGAAGTATTGTACTTAGAAGAGCTGAGAGTACTGCAGGTTGTGAAAAATTATTCCATTTTTTTCTGGAACAATATTTGTTCTCCACACTTCATTCCTGTCTGATTTCACACTCAAATAGAATTAAGTGAGAAACCTTAAACCCAGATATTAGCAAGTTTTCTTACAATTAATCACTCTGAATAAGAAGCATCTGGTTCTGAGTGTACTAAATTTGTGGGAGAAATCATAAATGAGATGACATCTTACATCTGGGCTTTATCTTAACATAAACAAGTAACTCTTGTATTTCTTTTGGAACTCTGCTGTCCCCAGTCAGATATGAGAACAAACAAGACATTAGTTTTATTTCCCAGTATAAAAGTCCCTTAAAGCAGTCTACTGGGAAAAGTGGGTCTGGAAACCACTGGCATTGTCTCAGCCTAAGCTATTCGGGTTGTAATGAATTAAAAAGGACAAAATTCTAATTTTAGTAGTGTTTTAAGTAGGCTTGTGAGAACTCAAAAGAAGATTGAGGCTGCTCACTCTTAATAAAACAACTTTTAGCTGTGGTTCGATTTTTTTTTTCCCTGAGAAGCAGCTTAGATCTGAATATTGATTGGGGCATTGGCACACATCTCTCTGCAGATCAGGAGATGATCAAAGGGCATTACCTCTGTGTTACCCCTTTCTATCTCACAGTACAGCCTCAGAGACACGAGTGGCAAGGGCAGGTCCAGCAGGGAGCTTGGCAACCATGATGATGGTGATGCTCCTACAGTTTCCTTGCATGTCATATGCTCCTCCACAGTAGGTTGCACCCAACAAGTAAATGAGATGGCTTATTCCATTCCCTCATAAAGGATAATATGCAGGATTTGACATGCATCTGGAAAAGGCTTTGGTTCTACCAGCTGTACACAATGCAGACCCAAGAAAAGGCAAGGCAAAAGAAATACCTTTCCCCTTACCCTCTGTGTAATGGCAACCATTGTCAACCAGCTGTAGAAAAATGTCCCCTTACTTAAATTTTGCTTGCCAGATCAAACATTTCTCCTACTTTCCACTTAACACATCTCTAGCTGTATTTTGTTGAATCAGCAGTGTTTCCTTTGTTTAAAAGAAATTAGTCTACCCCATAACAAAACATTCCTCACTGTTTTTCCTTCTTCTGTTCAGCTGAAATGTGCAGGCTTGCTCTGCAAGCACAGACTCAGGGATTTCCAAAAGCTAAAGGTCAGCCTGAAATCTCACAGCATACTTACTGTAAAAAAGCCAAGCAAGGAAATGTTCAAAGAGTCTTTGGAGAGCATTATCCTAAAATATAAACTTAGAGTCACAGCAATCCCATGTGCCCCACGGTCTGTATCTTTTTTTTTTTTTTTTTAAACAAAGGATGTTATTAATATGAATATCTTCATATCCTGAACTCTCAAAATAAAGCAGATTTAAGAGATAATTTTTACAGTTATTCCTTCTTCCACAGACTGTGGCTATCACATTTTACATGAACCTATATCCACTGTTTTAAACAGGTTAGATTGTTGATTTATTTAATGGCAAAGTCAGTTATTTTTTTCCTCAGACCATATCTTGCCCTCAAATACATTTTTTTGTGCTGTGTTCTTAAGGTAAACAGATATAAATATTGAACACATACTTTAATGTTATATAATTAGGGTGGATGGTCTTAGCAGTGCTGCCCATCCTACATAATTCCCTTATCAGGGAACACACTGAGATCTCTCTGCTCTCAAATAGCTGATTTACCCTGATGATAAAGATAATTATTGACATTTTTGCCTGCTTATTGCAATTTAAAGATATCAGGGAGAGTTCCTTTATGTAGTATAGAAAAATATGAGTGCATGGACACCCACATACATTTTCAGATGACTAATGCTGTTGCTGAAAAGAAAATGCTTCCAGCAAATCTGCTTGTAATTGGACCTGACTCAGTGCTGATTCTTCCAAAGCTGGCTAGAAAATTATATACTAATTCCAATCAAAATTGCTCATATTCTGCTGTGAGAGAATACTGTTTACTATCCTTAATATTTTCCATAAAAACACAAAAGTAGTTGTGAAAACTGTTAAAAGAAATGTGTTCTTTCAGTAAGAAAACTGTACTGAAAGCATCTCAGTAGTATGTGGACAAGGGAAATTGAACAAGGAAAGAAAATCCTCAGGAAACTGTTGCCTAAATATACAACAAAATGTTGCACAAAATGGGATCCAGTTAGTGTGGAAGCCTGGTTCCTTGTGGTATACTGAAGCTAAATAGCAGGGGAATCCATAAATCATGTTAAAGAGTGAAGCAAGTTGGAAAAGTTTAAGGTCATTTTGTACAGAAGTCCTCATTACCTCACTAGTGGTTCTGGGGGATTTTTTTTTCCTTAATATTTTTTTCTCTCTAGACAAATCAGGTATGAAGAGGCATACAGTATGGGGGAGAACTTGTAATGGCTAAAGTTGGAACAGAATCCACCTCTTGTACAGCAGTTTCACATTCCATTTATAAACTCTTCTTTCCAAACTTTTGTTTCAGCTTGCATCCTGACAATTTTCTATGCTAAACCAACTGCAGTTACTTGCTGTGTGTATTTTCCTCTGTAGCTCTGCCCTTCTGCTGCTCAGCTTTGGAAACATCAGTGGTGCAAGATCCTCTGGAAGGACTGTCTGGATTTATATCCCCAGCAGTGCTTTACAGCTCGTGTGTGCAAGGGACTGCTGAGCTTCTGCTCCAGCCCAGCCCTTGAGTTTCCCTCACTGCTACCCTAAAAGATAAACTGATGACTGGCAGCCAGACCATGCCAGCCCAGCTCTGGGCTGTATAAATCCACAGGGAACTCAGGCTCAGCCAGACACCAGGCTTCATTCCAGCTCTCTTTGATGTAAAGGCACTGCCTGAACTCTGCAGAAAGTGATACATAAGATCAGTATAAGATGAGAGCAATAATTTTTAGTGCTTTACATCTATATTACACTTCTAGCGTTTAACAAGATTCAGGCTTTTTATCTCTCTTTTTTTTCCTCTGTGAAAGACTAAGATTATTAACTCTTACAATTTTATCATTGTATATTTTAATCTACACACTATGGTCTCCTGCTTCTAACATTTCCTTCACTCAGCTCTGTTCTCCTCTTTTTCAATGTTTATTTTTTATGTGGATACATTCATTCCCAAGATATCTTGCCATCTCTTTGCGTATTCAACGGGATATCTTTTTTTTAATTATTCAACTTAAGTCTCCTAGAAACAAAAAAAAAGAAAACAATCCTCTCTATGTGTGTTCTAGAAGATAGGAGAAAATGAGTGCCAGGTCTCTGAGCACAGAGTCTCCAAGCAGTTGATTTATTCAGTTTGGACTATGCCTACACAAAAAATTTTGCTGGCATAACTATTTTTCCACACATCCATTTCTAAATCCTATGAATGGTTACCTAAACTCATGGCAGTGGAAACAAAGCATCTGCACCTGTCTGGCTCCAGGTTTTAGCTGCAGAAACCTACCTTTTGCATTGTGTCAGCATTTCCCCAATGGCCTGTGTGAGGCTGCTGTGTGCTTTTTATTCTGGCCTATTCTTTAGTATACAGACAGAGTTTTGACACTTGAAATCACTTCAGCAGGTTAAAGATAGAACTCAAGTTACGATTCTCTTGCAAAAGGAACAAAGAAAGACCTGTGTGTTTTAGATGCTGAGAGGGTTTTCTCTTTGGACCAGTATAGCAAATACCACCAGCATTAATTTGTAGACTCTCATATGGGCTTAGGAAAACCTCCAGTTTTGTGGCAATAGAATCCTTATATAGAAAATTTTACTTCTGTTGGCTATATTTTATGTTTCATTGCAGGATTGTAGCTGTGTAACACTTCTAAGTGCTGTGGTTCAGCCAGCTGTATCAGCATTATTCTGAGCCTAAGCAGATAGCTCTTGTATAAATTAATGATGGATATTTATACAAATTATGTGCTTGAGCACTCTGGTGGGTTATGACTATTGTTAGTGCACATCATGTGCCACTTCTGGCTGAGAGAGCAGATAGGAATCAGTGTTTATGAGTTATAGATTCAGTTCCAAAAGATCTGAAAAACACATTTTGCAAGATTTTTTGAGAAACCTTGCCCCTCATTACATTAGCACAGCATAATGCTCCATGTTTTGTTGGTTGTTTATTTGTATCTCCAGATTACAAGCACTTTTATTGCTGTCTGTACATTTTACAACTGCTCTACATATAGCTTGTGCAAAGATGCTTGTTCTATAAGCATAACTGCCCCTAATGTTTAAGAGATCAAATCCTGTGATAAATTAGCTTTATTTTTTAAACAGATGTGTAAAAGAGAGAGGTAGACATGACACTTGTCCTTCATTTAATTATAAACTCTCAAGTATGTAGTTGTTTTAGCTTCACGTTTCAGTCCCAAGCATGGCTGTGCAAACTTCAATTTTGCTTTCTCTGGGTATGGCCATGTAAACAGCTTATATGCTTGGTAATTGAATTAAAATGAACTAATGCAAATCTCCTTGCAAAATTCTGTTGAAATTGCTCTGTTTCACTTAGTTCCACGTGAAAACTGAAGAAACAACAAAGCAATTTCATGCTTATTTGAAACTGAGCTAAGCTCCTCTGAGCTTGCTTATTTGAGAAAATGTTTGCACCACTCTGTGAAATGCAGTGCTGAAGTCTGTTATGGATATTTGGCATTCCTTCAGGTGATCCCCACAGGAACATTTGCTTCCTACAGAAAGTGAAACCACAATTTGAAAAACAGTATTCAATTACTTTTCTGTTTTTAAAGTTCTTTTTAAGTTTTTTTAAAATCTAAGATTTAATATTTAGGCAAGATTACCAGCTCTGATGGAAAATTAGTAAGGCTGAATTACTTTCTGGGGCTCATAAAGGGTTCCTGTCTCATAATTCAATGAACAGAAGTATTTCTGCAGCCAGAATTTGAACTATTAGAAGATCAACTAATTTTTCACAAAATATTTTAACTGTAGTAGCTCCTTTATGCTTAGGGTTTATTATATGAGGGAGTTGCTTTTAGCCTTGGGGATAATGAGTCCTTCACAACCTTGAGAAAACATCAAAACACCTATGGACAGAAGGTAAATCAGAAAGTCTCTGGTTTGGTGCTTTATCAATTAAATCTTCTGTCTGCATTTCTTTATTTAAGGAGAAGTTTTACAACTTTTGCCAGCAGGTGCTTAAGATAATTTCTGTGGCTGTGCTTAATATATTCAGAGCATGAGATTTTACTCTCTGTGCTTTAATTAGTCTACACTGGTTTAGAAATGGCTTATTGTTGCAATGGATACACTCTGAAAGTCAGAAAAGCACATAGCACAGGATGGTGCTGTCAAAAAAAAAAGCAACCAGCATTAGCTTGCTTATCAGAATCCAGAAACAACAACCAGATTTTAGAAATTAGATTCTATCATACTAGAGGACCATTCACACAGTATTTAATATCTTTTGTAATCACTTTAGATTCCTCTTGAAATTGTTGAACAGTTGTGATGGAGCTGGGGATCTGCTGCCACTTTAGAAATGCTTCATTTATTTATCTGTTAAAGTGCTAGGTGGGACTTTTTTTCCCCCAGGAAGAGTAAAGATGGATAACAAGAAGTTTACGTGGATAGGAGCAGTAAAGCTGTCATTATTAATCAATTTCCACAAGTGTCTGATTGGATTGAGGCATCTCCAGTGCAGTTTTAAAAACTTGAATTGGTACAAGGCCTATATGATCAGAGCAGCTGCTTTAGAAGGAAAGAAAAGGGTGTGGGTATTCAAATGGAATCACAAAATTATGATAATGAAAGAACATACCAACTTTTCATAAACCCTTTGTGAAGGCCTGAGAGAGAAAGACAGGGATCAAAGCAGCAAGATTTTTGACCTCAAAACAAAAAGAAAACAGCAGTAATGAAGGTAGTGATTGCTCAGAGGGAAAGAGAATTCAGAAAGGGTGGTCTTTGTTGGATTTAGGTGCCCTGTGTCACTGTGATAATGTGAATATGGCCATGGTTTGGCTGGTGTTGAAAAGCCCTGTATCATATTTCTTGATCTTGTCTTAAAATGGGAAATAAAAGCGTAGCAGTTCCTCACAGCTCCTCTTTAGGGACTTTGCATTTACTGGTGGTGGCAGTTGTGTGTTGCCTACTATTTTCCCCTTTTTAAAAATTTTCAATTCCCCAAAGAGCTTTGTGGTTTTGCTCTTGCATTCTATGTTCCTTTCTTTTCCTTCTCCTCTCCATTCTAGCCAGCTACTTTTGGGAGGGACAGGAACAGCCACTGGCTTGACATTATTTCATCTTTTTATAATTCTATATGCAGTTTACTTCTGTAGAAAGAGAGAACAGGAAATCTTGTCTTATAAGAAAAGATGGTTTTGTTCTTGGATTTAAGATAAAAATGACTCTGCTCCTCATTCAGGAGGAGTGCTTGTGATTGTAATAATTGTTCAGAGCTCAAACTGTGGGAGACAGACAAGGTTTAAGAAAATGTGACCGACATAAAGATGAGTTAGGCTAGTATTAATACAGGCTTTTTGTGTGTTTGAGGAAAGCAGGCGATTCTCTAGTTCAGGGTTACAAAGATGAACTTGTTTCATGTGGTTTTAATCAAAGCTGGGATGCCTGGAATTAAGGGTCATCACCCTGCGAGGCACCTTGAGAAGAACTGCTGTTTCAAATAAGGCCATTGCTGACATGAATGTGCACTGAAAGTTATGCTTTGTTAGAAACCAGGCATAACAACCAAACCAAACAAAACCAGAAAGAAAACCCACATATCAACAGGATATCTCAATTTGTATTTTACAGTAATTTATAGTACAGAAAAAAAGGAATATTGTTTCACTGTCCAAGAAAACGAGAAATTTAACTTGTTCAGGCACATCTAATGCATTATACAGTAATGATTTGGAGCAGTTTCTGAGGCCAAGCCACACTTGAAAAAATTGGCCAGATTTGTTCTCTATTATATCCACTTCATCCTGCTCCCACAACTGGCTGCAGCATCCTCCTTGCTTCTGCTGGCTGCAGCCACAGCCCTGAGCTTGGGCTCATAAATCTGGCTCCACCTGAATGAACGTGTTCAAGCAGCTCCTGTGCCCCTCCATGGTGCTCCCCAGTACTCCCAGTTCCCAGACTGGGATACAGGGGCAGATGAACCTGCCTCATACTCAGCCTGACAGACTTCACACCGTGCCTGGCTCTGCCACATGCCAGAGCCCTTTGCAGAGCCACAGCTCATCAGGACCACACCTTCCTCTGGAAAGAGCTTGTTTTGGGTGTCTCAGAGGTTAAGATGCATTGCACTCTAATAGGGAGGAGATAAAGATTCATCAAAACTGCATCTTCAGTGCACCAAGAGTCTGCAGGATTTGGATCAGAAGTTAGAGCTACAGCTGTTCCTGTCAGTGATGCTGGGTGGTAGCAGTATTAATTTTTTGAAAAAAGAGGTGAAGGTAACATGAGAAACACACAGCTCCATGGTTTTGGTCTAGGTTTTGCGTTTGATTTAATCTCTTGACATTAACGAAGAGTTGGACACAGCCTAATACAATGCAGTTTTACCAGGTCATGGGTACTTGTTCCCTTGTTGCCTAGCTATCCTGAGTACAAATAAACAAAGCATTCAAGGTAGGCATAGTTCTGGGTGGGGAGAAGGGCTTAAATGTTGTTCTGGAAGACTTAAATAAGCAGATGAAAATAGGTTCTGACACATTTATCCTGGGCTTTTCTGGCACAGAACTAGCCTTGTTTTTCAGCCAAAAATCGTGTCAAATTCATGTTAGGATTGAAAAAATGAACTCATCCGGGGAGAAAAAGCTCAAAGACAAGACTGCAATAACATATGACAGCCCTCTGTGTGGTGCTGCACCAATGTCTACTGTGTCCAGTTACTTAGGAAAGAGGATTGTTGGATGTCTCCACGAGGACTGGAGCCATCTCCCCCACAGTGGCCACGGGAGATCTAACAGCACAGCTACCAGTAGGGCTTCTTAAAGAAATTCCAATGGGCTTTACCCCTTGCATCCTTCAGAGATTCAAAAGCAAGTTTGAACAGAGAACTGGAAGCCTGAAAATTCCAGTTACCTCTCTTGACACAAAAGATTTAATGATGAAGGACTGTCATAAAAGGAGGAGGTAAAGCAATAGTCTAGATGTGGCCAAAAGATAGTTGCACATTTAGGTCCATTTGAATTTGAATCTCTAGTAATCTTAAATTGAAAATTTAGATTTATGTAATGAGTGGGACAGAGAAAATAGAAGGAAAATAGCAAGCACTTCCCAGTGTTTCCACTTAGTAAGCAAGGGAGCTATAATGCCCACTCTTGAGGAATGGGATAGTGTGGCCTGACTCGTACTGAGTAGCATAATGTTCCTAAAGAAGCCCATAAACCACTGCAGAGCACACCTGGGGTCTCTTGTTTTCCAAATTTACCTGCACAAGAGGAACTGTTACGTTTTTTTCACCCAAACTTTGAATAAAATCCAGTCTTTCCAAGTTTCATGCTTAGAGCATTTATGTTGTATGAGAATGTGATACACTGTCTTGAAATTTACGTACCTTACTATTTTGTGTACAAATATAGCAAATCAGCAGTACTAGTAAATTCTGCCTGAAAGGTAGAACAACAGACTTCTTCATTTAGGAACCTAAGAGATCCTTTGCAATCCTCCTTATGGACAAGCAGTGAGGCAGCATCAGTGAGGTAGCATTCTGCTACTGCACTTGGAATGCAGCTTTTTGTCATTTTGGATCAGCTTGCAGTTACATTATCGAACCCAGACAAAGAAATCTAGACAAAAAAATTTCCTAAATAGGGCAAGATAGTAACATGGCCTAATGCTCTAAAATTCAGCATGCAGATTGCCAGAATGTGAGGATATTTTTGTTTTTCCTTCTGCCTGCCAAACCTAGTTAAATACTGAAGCATAAATCCTGTAATAAGATGTTGCTATTTGCAAGGATCTATAGGTGATTTTTGCTTGGAATTGGCAACTTCTGTATTTCATATCAACACTTTCAGAGATGTGTTTGATGGTTGTTTAAATGCATAACATGTAAATGATTCAATATTTCATTTGTATACTGTTATGTTTTGTGACACTCTGTATATAGGGCCATAAAAGTTCTTTCATTACTGTCTCTGATGCTGTTTCCATTTGGGGTTTATTTTTGGTGTGAGGAGTAGAAGTAATACTAGGATTTTTCTGGAAGAGCCTTAACCTTATTGAAAGATAAAAAAACCCTAATGAATTTGGCATATCTTCAAAGCTCTCTCAGCTGTACAGATGTCTTGTTCTACAGTCCAAACAGTTTTCTTAGACCCCCCCACCTGCTGGCTGAAGTAAATTTGCTCAGCTGCATAAATGAAAAAGAATGTCATACTGAGTGTGTTTGAAGGCTTGTGAACCAAGTTTAATCTACTGTCATCATCATTTACATCTTCTTGTGCACACTGTTTGTAGTGAAGCAGTTAATACATTTGAGTTACTGTTCTTCCCTGTTTGATAACCCTCACAATCCCAGACTGAACTGTTGTGTTCATCATGTACCAGGGCCTCCCAGTACCTTTGCTTGGAATGGTTTCTTTCCAAGTTGAGTTCCTGTTGAGTTCCCTTCCTTAGAACACCTGACAGATGAAGGAATGGGAAATGCCAGGAAAGACATGGATATGCCATTAAACAGGGGGAAGCACAGCAGAGCTGTTTCCCCTGGTAGAAATGACCAAAAAGACGATCCCAACACCCCAGCTGATGTTAGAATTGATGCAGTTGATCTGTGTGGAAGGATACAGAGGAAAAGGACCAGAAAACCAAGGAGAGAGCAGAAGAAAATAGGGCCCAGTTTAGGAGTTAGGTTAGACTAAGCAATGCAAGGTGTTTGAAGACAGCTTTTTAGACCGAGGTAATTTAGAAGTGGATAATTCAAGGGTGGAAGCTGTGTGCTCATGTCTCTGTGCAAAAGGAGATCAGAGGAGCACACTATGGGTGTCAGAGCCCGTGGGGGGATGAGGGACAGTGTGACATTAGATGGGGACCTGGCTGCAAAATATGTCCAGAGCTGATCCACTTAACAATTCAGATGTGATAAAGGCAGGTTTGCAGGTAAGAGCAGTAGTTGGAAACCCAAGTCCTAACTATTTCCAGGAAAAGCTGTGGGGCTGTTCTGTGTGGATTCATAGCTCATCCCTGCCCCTCATCAGCTCTTTGTGCCTGCTGCAATAATTACTGGAACCAGCTGCTCCAATGGAGCCCTTCAGCATGTTGCATTGCCATTAATCAGTTCTGCTGATCACATCAATATGAAAACTAAAGTTTACATTTCTAAAATGAGTTTGCTGGAGCATTCTTGGGCCCAAGCTAAGAATTAGGTCCTGGCATCCAAATGCCTCAAAATATATAAGCACAAAATATTACAGACTTCTCACTCACATTGCAGGAGCTTAAAATGGGTCAAGCTAGGAGGTTTGAATAATATTTCTGACTTTTTGGTTTGTACTCCATCTTTAGCTCCATTAGAGTACACTTTGATTAACAGAACCTGTTGTCACCCTTGTTCTGTGCATCAGGCTATTTTCTTTCAGAAGTAATTATTGCAGTTATGCAACAAGGTTTGAAACTGGCTGTGCTTTCTCTTGCATTTTACAGCTGTTATGCCCTATCTTGCATGTGTACTGTCAAAAATGGACTAGATTGACGTTTAGTAGTTTAACTCCTGGCAAGAGCTGGGTATTTGTCAGCACCAATGGTCCATTACCAAAAAAGGTATTATATGGAGAAAAAAAAAATCTTTCAAACAATACAGGTTTCTGCTTCTGAGTGCAAAAATGCAGGCAAAAGATATTTTATGTTGTGAGTATGGAGATTTTCCTCCAGCAAAAATATAAGTTTTTTCCCCTAAGGGTTGGTTTAAATTTAGGCTTTAAAAGCACACCAAGTTGGAACACTAAGGGGAGGCAGCAACAGGAAAGGGACACGGGGAAAGGACTTAACTTTCAAATTGTATGCTTGACCTCTGTCATTTTCTTTGCAGTAGAAAAAGTATAAACTAAACCATTGTCCTTTGCAAACTTTGAGAAGGCTGCTTTGCAGAAACTTGTCATTTTCAGCCTTTGAAGGAAATGGGAGCTCAACTGCAAATTCCACAGCAGTTTGAGGTAGCATTTTTATGGACTATCACTATGCTTTCTTTGGAGTCTTTTTTTTCATATACAAAATATATGCTGCTTCCTGCCCTATTATTTTTGATAAGATTGTTTCTCTTATTTCTCATTGTTAACTTGTGTTTATCTTTATTATCCTTTTCTTTTAGGCAGGAAATCGTAATTTGACAATACAACCTAAAAGCCAAGGTACTTTTTTATTCAACACTTGTAAGTATTTCTGTTGTCTCTGCTGGACATTGTATTATTCCCCTGAATATATTACCAGCAGTCTCTTGCAGTATATGCTCTTCTCATAGCTATTGCTGTGTATTACAAAATTTTTCACTCTGATTTTTCACTAAGACCTAAGTGTCTGCAAAAACTACCATCAAGGAAGTCTAACCATTGGGGACGTGCATTCCTGTATGGCTCAAAGAACCCACTAGTCTCATTTGCAGGCAGCACTTTCTCACACCCAGTTTCTTCCTAATCTCTAGCTTTAGTATGAAGTGCAATGGCTGTTATAAATTAAAACTAGGTGTTTGCTTGCTGATGAATACCTATACCAGTGCCAAACAAATTAAATCTACAGTCCAGGAAATACTCAGAATGATTCCTTTTAAATCAAGAAAATCTCTCTCATTAAATCAATTAGGTAGCACTTAGAGGAAAATTGATCCAGGATATCCGAAGGCATTAGTGAAGTGTTGGGTTGTTTCTACTCGATTAGGGTTATATCCTGGCCAGTGGTTTGATCAGGATATTTGGAAAATCTGGAGTCATTCTAGCAGAGGAACCATTGCCCTCTCTGCAGGTGTTCAGCAGGAGTCCTCAGCAGAAGGGGGGACGAAGGGTTTGCTCACAGTCCTGTTCTCTCATGCTGTTACTTGTGGTTCCCTTTGATCCACAGACCAAGGCAGCAGCTTCTCAGTCTCTGTGGGGAAAGCAGGGCCTTGCTGTACCTCTGCCTGCTGTGGATCCTGAAAAATGACCCCTGTCAGAGAGCCCAAGGTGAGTCCTGCCACGTGTGCAAGCCTGAACACAATCATGTCCTCAGCACACTGACAACTGTGCAATGCAGTGGCTCATGTTAGAAAACATTAATAGCTCAATATGGTATAAATAAAAAATCTGTAAAGGTTCTAATTTCTGTAACTGGAGCTCAATATGGTATAAAGAAATCTGTAAAGGCTCTATAACCCTTTCTGACCTAGGGTAACTGTTTATTTTAATAGTTCTCTTAGTTCAACTGATGCACTCTGATTGAGTTCAGCTGAATTATTTCCCTGTCTGCTGCCAGCCTTTGCCCTCCCGCAGCTCCCTGGCAACCAGGTCCAGGGTAGGCCTTTAAAAGAGGCACAGACTCTCTTTTGCAGGCTGCTGAAATATCACTCCCCTCATTATCAGGCAGAGCACCATCCAGACTATTGTCAAGGAGGAGCCTCTGTCCCAGCTGGCCTCCCATTCCCAGCAGCAGGACCCTTCCCAAATAGCAACCTCCTATGTCCCCATAATGAGCAGCACTTTGGGACAGGAGCAGCAGCAACAATAGTTTCACCCACACGTTTTTTAAAATGTGAGATCTACAAAATATATATGTATTTACAATCTATGTAAATACCCAAATTCTGTAATTTGTCTATCCACAGGCTACTGCAGTGGTAAATTATGGCTGTGCCTGTAGATCTCTCATCATTAAAGGTACCTCATAAAGCATCAGCAGTGCATGTCTGAGCTCTACTGTAAAACCTGGGCTAGACTGTAAAGCATAGTCATTATTTCTGGGTTTGCAGAAAGAAATGAGTGCTTGTGACACAACCATGAACCTTGTTTGGCCAGGACATTCCCAAATGGCCTAACATGAGCAAGCTGGAAGTGGGGTGAAGAGGGTTTTGAAGCATTTTTCTTTTAAAACTTAGCTTGAAGACTACAGGACATTCTAGATATATTCAGAAGATTCAAATGCAGTTAGACTCATGGTAATTTGAAATGTTCAGCATTTTCCTGTAAAATTCCTAGGTATGGGAGTTCAGATACATCCACAGTCTTGCCAAAATACAGTCATGATTTTGCTTTCCAAGTGTGAAACTCCCATTGAAATCACTTGGTTGCTTTCTATTAACTTCAGCTTCAGTTGGACCAATCTTAGGAGAAACACTCAAGGAAAAGTTGCATAGTGCTTCAAGCATGAGAAAATAATAAAAAATTCCTACTAGCACTTTGGGAAGCTTTATATAAATGGACGACATTGGACATGAATTTTCAAACAGAAAACCACATAATAGTCTGAAATTTAAAGGAATGGGCCTTGACTACAGGGGACAAATACAAAGGGACTACAAAGGACAAATATACACTAAGGAGGAAGAAAATAAAAATTTTATAAAATTCTCTTGCTAGATTAGCAATATAAACAACTAGTGCTGAACTTGCAAAACATGGAAAAATGCAATTTTTTTTTCATGGAACACTTGCTAAACAGTCAGCATCCCTCACCCAGCTACTGCATGAGCTAGCCTGCACTTTTTCAATGCATGTTTCTAAGATGAACAGGTCAAAATCCCTATTAAAACTTTGCTTTATGAGGCATAACCCCAGTTTCTATCCCTGAAAAGCAGGATACTCAAGTGCTGCAGCACAAGGAGAAGCAGAACTGTGAGTGGCATGCTGAAGAGATGATTTCATTTATAAAACTGTAAAATCTAAGAGGGCTGTAAGGAAAGGATGCTGAATCATAAATATTAATAGAAGTTTTTCTGTTCAAACTTTACTATTACATCCTTTATGGCATTGAAGGGAAGGCAATGCAGGGAGTAATACAATAACACTTGTAGCATTTGCAGTCTCTACTGTGCATAGCATTAATGTTGTTTTATTGGAATAATGTTATAACTTTTAACAGTTTAACTGACAGTGTTGGGGTTTGGGGGAATTTCCAAGTACCTGAAGTACATGGGCTGCAGTAGGAAAGTCCCATTATCTATGCATATCCCAGTAAGGGGCTGTTCCCAAGCTCTGGGTCTGGTTTTGGCAGTCAGTGATTTGCCTGGTGCATGCAAGAGTTCACTGCCTGATTAGACCAGACCAGAATAAAGTAAATTAAAATTTCCTTAAGAAAGGGAATTTCTGTCTTATCTAAAGAGCTGTAACTAAGGGAAGATGTTTTAGTCTTTCCTGACATTTTCCCCCTTCCCTTCAAAACACTCCAGTATTAGATTGACTTACAGCATTCTGAAAAACTTCATGTTTTGCTCTTTAAAACTCTCCTTATCATGCCCAAAACAGAAGATAATTTGGTTTGGTTTTATTAAAATCCCTTCTGAACTTTTTACGCTGTAGCTATTCTTCCCAAATGAGTCATACAATAACCATTCCCAGTTTGTAGTCAGATCTCCAAAGAAGCAGAAGAAAAAAGAAACAACTTCCTTTTAAGGGAATGAGACCTGTTTGTAAAGATAAACCTCTTTCTATTTCTATTTGAAGACATTCTCCATAACCCAAGAATTGATAGTTATAAAAACACTACCTACTTTATTTGGACTTCAAAAACAGTCTTAGCTATAGAACATTGTTTAATGTTAGCTTAAAGCATCTGTATATACACTCACACATAGGGGCATTGTTGAAACGACACATGCAACATGTCAAATGAGCAGCAAGTTTACAAGAAATCTGTAAGAACAGCTTGAAAATGGTTTGATTTCCTTTTATTTAATATTTTTAAATCAATTTGTTTAAACAAAGGAGTATTTAATATTTATGTGAAATGAAAACAGTTCAAGAGTATGTAATTGTCTAAGTAAGTTAACAGCAATTTCTTTTAAAGAGCTGTATAATTCCCAAAAGGAATCACTCTGCTCAAATGCTAGAGAATTCACATGCTCTTAGGATTTGGGAAAATATCTGCATGCCATAATTTGCTGTGGCAATCTCTGCAGCCTCTGAAAGCCACTGTTATTTTAATAGCAGCTTTGTTGTGCTACTCAATTTCTGTCCATAGAAACTGTAACAGGTATTTAAGTGTCCTCACTGGGCATTTTGTTCTCAGACTGTGGGCCTGCCAAGCTTACTCCATTGCAAGTACCAGTTTCTCTAGTACCACATGAAAAAAAGATTAAAACATTAAAAACTTGGGATTACTTTTTCTCCCTTGGGGGTGGGATCACTTTGCAATCCAGGACATCCAGAAATGTATTCTAATTTTAATGAAAGCTGGAACTCAGGTAGGAACCAGATTCTGGTAGCTGGTGCTGTAAGGAAAGTTGCATTTGTCATGAGACTCACAGTAAGTTTTAAAAAGTTGGGCAGATAGCCACAGTTATTTTTATTTCACTGGATCTGTTACTTATATAGGAAGGTAAGAATGGAGTTATAAATTAGTTAAAGGTTGAAGGGGAAAAAACCTGATATTAATTCAGACACACGAGCAGAGATGAATTGTTGAAGTTGTATTGCCATCCATTTAGCTCTGAACCCCTGACACTATCGTTTATTAAGAGAGGTGGAGACAAGAGAATCCTTTGTAACAGGGATTTATATTACCAGAGGAGCTACAGCAGACTATTTCTGTGTTGTTAAAATAAATTAATCCAAACCAGCAGGGGAGCGTCCTTGAATTACAATGGTTGCATTATTCAGAAACTGTAAAGATGGAATTTTTAAGGAAATCCAAAAGGCATGGAACTTGAGAAGGAGCCAGTTGGGGTTGTTTTTAATGCTGCCATTTTTGACAATTCTTAATTTAAGAAGCTGGAGTATTGTTTCAAGCAGACCTTCGGCATTTTTGATGATTTTATTTAATTTTCTTCCTCTGAACTATTATTTTTATGTATTAGCACAAACATATTATGGCATCTCAAATCCCAGATAGATCCTGAAGTACTTTCATGATCTTTGTCCAAGATCTGTGCCAGCTTTAAGACATTTGCTAAGTCAAGGACACAGTTCCACAGACAGAAGGCTGCAGCCCACACATTCATGAAATGCATCGATCCTATAGCAAGAGCAGCTCCATGTGCTCCTTCTGGGAGCTGAAGTAATGTTTTCCTAAAAATCCTTTCACAGAGGAAAGGGATGCAGGGTAACTGATGCCATTAGATCATAGGCATGAGTTGGAAGTTTTGTTTCAAATGTTTTTTAGAAGTGAAATTCCTGCAGAGGGTCAGAACCTCCAGGTGCACATTTCTTGCCAGGATCACTCAGCAGGGAATGGCCACGTGCTGAACTCAGAGCACTGACTTTCTGCAGCACTGGTTCTGTCAAGGAGCAAGGGCCTTGAAAAACATCACCATTTGAAGTGATATTGCTTGTGTTGAGGCACAGCTTTTATTTTTAACAAGGATGTAATTTTTATAAAACCATACTGCTAAATATGAGAGATAAGTATCACTGATATGGCTGAATCCCTCAAATGAGTGAAACCTAGAACAAAATTCCTATTTGCTTAATTAGTTTAAATTAAATCCCGGTCTCTTCCAAAACTTTAAATAATAGAAATAAGGATTAAGAAAGATAACGCAAAAATGCTATGAGACTAAAATAAAAAAATCTTCAAATCTTAGTCAGATGTTAATAATTTTAAAGAATTTTCTAAAAATAACAAAAGAAACAAGCACATGCAAATGAACAGGATAATCTTGATTATGTCAAACATCTGGAAAATATAAGTGCACATGAAAGAACTGCTCATTTTCAGGATTTAATTTAGTAACTCATCCTGCTCAAGAAGATTAACACGTGGCCATAAAATACCTGCTTGCCATCAGATTTCACCTCAACATGGTCATAGAAAGATTTCAGATAGCCCTAGCTGTATTACTATAGGATGGCAGCATCCCTTTTCATTTTGTGTGGCTACTGTCGCTCCAACTTTGCTCCAAGATGTCCTGCATATTTTGCAACTATTAAAGGATGCATCTGATTTGGCTGCATTGTTGTGGAACCTCCAAGTAACCTTAGTTAAATCCTAAAACATGCCAGGTCCTCGTGACTTGATTTTTAGACTGCAAATTGCATAGGAAAGCAACAAATAACTGCATCTTGTATCAAATTAAGAGGCATCTTTTGTAAGTACTTCTGAAATGAAGACTCTAGCAGCTACAAATCCAAAATTCTTCATGTGACATTTCCCTATGGAAAGTGCATCAACTCCCAACAAAGGTCAAATACTAACTTTAAAACAGGAGACAGAAGTAGAAGAGGAAATGGACATCACTGCCTTCTCCTCTCATATGCACTGTGCTGCTTTCCAAGCTTATTTGTGAAAGAAAAAGCAGCCTGAAGGAACATCTGGCAATATGACAACATGGTATTCATGGCTGATTTTTCCAAAGGGTGTTAGGAAGCCCCTGGTAATGTCAAAGTCAGCCCTGATCTGCGGCATTTTTCCAAATGCCAAGCACCAAACAAAAGGAGTAGAAGCCAGGAGGAACTTGTGAAGGCACAGGTGTAAACTGAGCAGAAAAGACATTGATGTGAATTGGTTCCCTAATTTTTTGTTTCCTGAGCAAGTGCTTCCCAACAATTCAAATTACTATGTACATTAAGAATTGAGAGGTTGTGTAGCTCCTTGTCTCATGGCACCGATTTTAGCTTTAAGAAACCCTTTTAGCCAGACACAGTTTTCAGCATGCTGGCGATGTAAGGAGTAATTTAAAAACTGACTGAAGATCAGGAGTGACCTTTTAAACAACTGAATAGGAATGTGAACATGTACAGTGCTCTTTTTCACCTAAAAGATGGTAAACTGACTCAGATTGCCTCAGAAGGCTTTGCTGACACCTCTTACTAATATAATTTTGAGGGAAAGCTCCTATTATATGAACTGCTAGTATCTCCTCAGGTTTCTCTGGGAAGCACACGTTTTAAGGATTATGTAGTCTTTAAAAAGATGTCACAGGCCAGCACCTCCATAAATTAAATTCAGTGTCAGAATCAGTGTCCGGTTTCCTTTGCTCTTTATTATTTTGCCCTGAAACTTACCTTTTTCTTATTAACTTACACAATTCATTGAAAAAAACAGAGTGAAAGCAACTTAATGTCACTGTGTCAGAGGGGATTGTACATTCTTTTAGCATGGAAGAAAGCAGTCAAAACCAGCCAAGTGCAGTTGTGTCAGGATCTGTATTTGAGATACTGGCTTAGGGTGTGACTAAGTGTGTTAAACTAATGGAGAAACTGGAGGTACACAAGGCCTGTGCAAGCCAAGTTAAATGGCCAAAAGGAAACCCAAGCACATGAAAATATCACCTGGCCTGAGAGCATCTTGCAAATGTAAAACTGAAGAAGTCCACAAAAGTTCATGAAAACTTTTAAATGAAATGAAACTCACTTGGCCATAAGTGTAATTTTTGCTTTAAGGGACATACAGGTCTAAAGGAGATTATGTGAATCCCCATGGGTGAACACTGCTTTCTGTAGCACTACAGACCTCTAAAAGCAGAGAGGATTTCGTAACATATCTTTTCTTCTTGTAATGATCTGATGGAAAGCTATTGGAAGCACTTTTCAAGTTGTTTCTCAGACACAAGAGGCACTGCATAAGGCTGAGGCAATAGGTAACTCCTCCAGCTGTGAAACACTGGGTCTGCATCCAGCACATTTGATCCAGTCACTGAAATAAATCATGTTCCTTGCTCTTGATGGAACACACCTGCCCACAAACATGGAACAATGAATATTCTTCAACCTTTAAAATGTGTTTGGGTCTAGAGCAGTAAAAGTTTTTTGGGAAAAATTTGGTTTGGCTCTCGTGTTAGGTGAGCTCGATTGCCATGCCATTGCCTACAGCAACACCTGAAACACCAGAAAAGAAAGCATTTTTCATAAAAGGAAGGGTTCCTCCCCACCCTTTTCAGTTTCAGCTGATTATGCTAAAACATGATCGCGTTTCTGCCCGTCTATTTTTATCCCAGGGCTCAGCAGCTGATGAACCGTGCCAGGGTTTAATTCTCCAGCACTGGATGATGCAGGAATCCAGAGGCCTGAATGCAAGTCTGATTTGAACAGGTCAGTGCATCTTTAGTTTTTGCCTGAGTCAATTACCACCCCAAATCAATTTGTGCTAATTCCCAGCGTCTGCAACTTTTCCAGGGCTCTTATGCAAATCAGGCCTGGAAGCAAACAACCAGTGAGTGACCCAGAAGGCTGGTACGGGGCTGGGCACTATTGTTCTCAGGCCTTGCATTTCAGTGCTCTGTTTGTTCATAGTGTAACTCTAAAAAAATGACAGACCACAAGCATAACTACCTCCTCAGCTTAATTATTGTAGCCTTTGTACTGTTCTTGCCAGTGTAGAAAAAGAGGCATTCATGGGCCTCTCACTACATTAAGATTCATTAGATTGTTTCTCACTGTTGCTGTAAATATAGAGGAAGAAAACTGAAACAGAATGGCACGAGGTTTTAAAGTCAAACCTCTTCTATAATCACAAGTTGTGCCATGAAATCAGAAATGCTTTGGTAACATAATCCTGGGGATCTGGAAAATTACTTTAAAATGTACCATGTTTAGGAGCTGCATCAGGGTCCTTGAAATGAAGATTCAACCATGGAAAATTTAGTTACATCACATCTGTAATACTGATATTTGGGTAAAAATGGGTTATAGCTGCAAAACTCTGGTAGATTTCCAACACCATGGCTGGTCAATGATTCAGTCTTGGATTTGGTGACTTCATGTTAGTCTATTCTTCATTAAATTAGTAAAATGAAGAGCTAGTGTTACAGACTGAAGTCATGACTGAAAGTGAGGGCAGAGAAAGGATAATGAGGAATTTATTAAAAACACCATTTTAATATTGCTCAGAATTTGATTTAAATTGGATACAAGACGTGAGAGAGTTCTTGCACCTCCAGGGCTCCCAGCCCTGTCTGCTCAGGCTGTCGTCATATTGGGCTGCAAGAAACTGAGGTTTGAGATAATACTTTTTATACTCTTTTTAATTATTATTTCACTCCATGTAATCAATAATTGTGTGTAATATTACTATTTAATGTTCACAATATGGTGTCAGATAGGTGCAGAAATACAAAAATACAGAAATGTTTTCTCTTTAATGAATTACAACTGCTTCTTTTTTTTTTCTGAAATATTACTGAAATGTTGTTAGTCAGGTTTTTTCTAAGATCAAAATTTGTCCTAACTGTAGCATTGTGAAACCACAAGTCAAACCTTAGTACAAATTTATGGAGCCCTCCTTAAGGGGATTACATTTTATTTGTGTGCATGGAATAATAAGTAGAAGTGAAAGGTAGACTTGGAATTACTGGTTTGATATTATGATTTTGATTAATTTGATATTCTGTGATTCTTGACTTGGTTTATATACAAATTTTCCTGAGGGCATTAATATTGCACTTCAAAATTATGTGGTCTGAGGGGAACTGAGCTGAATGATACTTTCAGCTTCAGTAAGAAAACATTAAACCTTTCAACCAAAACTTCTCCAAGGTAGAACTGCCTTTACATTCACTTACCTATAATTTTGGGGATTGTGAAGAGCACCATCTAGTGATAATCAATAATGTCAGTATCATGAAAAGGTGATTGTTTAAAGTGGACATAAAGGCACACTGCTTATTCATTTTCCAAAGGGACTGGGGGCCTCCAAAGGAAACAGTGTCCTAGTTGTGGTTTTCAAATGTCCCTCAGATACCTCCAAAAATGTATCATGCATCTAAAGACTGACTTAGACTAACAGTATGAATACCATGAGATAACAACTTTAATACTAAAATTTTGTTTCAAAAGCTATTTATGTAATCTTAGTATGTACTCTATAATGAAACTCTCCACTTTTTTGCATGGCTTATTTTATATTGATCAGCATAATATACTTATTCCACCGACTGACATTTTAAGTGAAACACTTCCAATTTTACAATTTCCTAGGTATCCTTTTTTTTTTTTTTTTTGGAAAGCCAACAATTCTGAAACTTTGGTCTCTTTTTCTATGAAGGATGTCTAACAGCTGCTCCTTCATGAGGATCTTAGGCATTAAATAGCATCACATGTTGGAATTTGCTTAAAACATCCATGCCTAATGATACTTTTCCTAATTTGAAGGATTTTGCCAGAGAATCTTGCACTATCCATCCTGCAAGTATTATTTCAGCATGCAGAAAGCTCATTATGAATATATGATAATATAGAAAGCTATTTATCCCTTTCAGATTACTTCCATATGCATCCTCTGTAATTAAATCAGTGGCTTATGGCAGCTGGCCTTTGAAGTGATCTCTGCAAAATAAGAAAATGTAATTTGTGGAACAAAATGCTGATCACTCTATTCCAGCCACATCTGTTAAGCTCTAGTAGTCCAGAGATTTCTGTCCTGAGAGAGTTGATGAAAGTAGAAAGTTTCCTGTATTTCTTTCAGTCCAAAGGAAGTTCAGTGGAAGTGACGGGCACTATTCTAACCAAATAACAAGGTTTGAAGTCAGAGGAATTTCTGCCCACAATTTGCAGTGAATTCACTGAAACTGATGTTTAAGTAAGTAGCTGTACTTGTGTATTTAAATAGAAGTACTGCATTGAGAATGATAAGAGAAAGCAGAGCAAGAATTCCTGGCACAGAAGACGAGGATTTGGAGAGGTAAATAGAGAGATGAATGTTTCAGTGGTGGTGGATATAGCTGTTAGAACTCATGACATGATTACCCTTGAGAGAAGCACATGTTGGAAACACCTTCTCTTACACAGGTAATGCAGCAATTGCAATTACTGTTGCATGGTTCTCCATGGAGATGTTTTCTTACAGGTGACTAGCAGGACCCTTAGAGCCTTTTCAAAGGGATGCCAATGAAACTGTTGGAGACAGATCTATAAAAAGGGTGTGTCAAGGAGTTACAGACTTGTCCAGCCACACCTGTGCTTGCTGGAAAAGTGTCACCCCCAGCTGCCTGGCACTCCTCTCCCTTTCCTCCTTCCCCTCCTAACCTGGACGTTTCTACACTTCAAATCTGACAGATAAACTGCTCCTAGGACTGCTGCCTGAGCTGTCAGGCAAAATGAGGTGAGTTAGCAAAGCCCTGAAGTCTAAATTGTTTAGGGAATACCATTCAGCCAACACAAGTTGGTCTGTTTGCAGAGCTAAAGGAAGTGAGAGGGCAGTTACAAGGAGTGCCTTCAACCAGTAAACATTTGCAATTGAGGGATATGTCCACCGTCTACATTTTTTCCTTAGCTTACCCTGATACATTCTCAGTCCTTTAATAAATGGCTTCTAGTAATGTCAGTCTAATCTTACTATTAGCAGTCATTTCTTTCTCTTACAAATAAACAGATTGAAATGCCTTCAGCTCAAGTGAGTATCTTTGTCCTCACACAGACTTCAAGACAGGTTGGAAAAGAAATTTACCAAATAATTACCAAATAACTTGAATAAAAGTTACATTATATAACTGTGTTATCACAATACCCCAAAGTCTAAGGTTGCTTTTTTATTCCTTAGAAGGGAATGACTTCTTCTAGACACAGAAATCTGTGCTAAATAGATCCATAACAAAATCTGCTACACTCTTCCCAATGAGGATTTTTATTCATGATATCTGCTTCTAATTAAATAACTGCACTATATTATACATTCTAAAGCCCAATTCTTTGCCCTTTGAATTCAATGGCAAAGCTTCCAATGAGTTCATAAGGGAAAAGGAACTCCTCTGTTAATGCTTCCTTTAGTAAAATTTCAACTGTTAGGTTTTTAAAACAGAGCTTCAGCTTTGCCACCTTTGCCTTCAGACAACAAGCAGCTCCTGAAATTCCAGTATTAGGCAGAGAGTACTAGGAAAGGCAAATTTAGTCTTATTAAATTCTGCTCTCCTGTCATTCTGTTTGCTTTTCTTTCTGTTACTGTAAAGAGCCACAATGGACATACAGTGTCTTACATTGTTTTTATTTTAGAAATGTTCTAGACATTCAATATTGCAGCAATTTATGCCATACGTGGCATGTTTATGCTATGGAGACATTATCAAATGAAACTAGCAGTATAGAACACCACAGTTTATCTACTTTCTTCATACTTTTGACCCATCATCAGTTCATCTGCTAATGAATTGTAATTTAAAACATGCCTTCAAAACTCAAAGCATCCAGTTTCCTAAACAGGACCATACTTCTAAAATATACTTACAAAAAGGCAAGTTCATAAAAGAATGATTCCATAGCTACTCAGTCCAGGATGACATAACTTTTGAAGCAAAAGGTTACCCATGCATTCAGTGGCCAGTCCCAGATGTAGGAAGGAGATGTACAGCAAAGAAAGAGACTTAAAAGGATTTGAAATATATTTCTATAAAGTAGAACAACAACTTGCAGACAGTTTCCCTGCTAAATAAGAGAGGGATGGTCTGTGCTGTGTCCAGGACTTCTGAACATATAGAGAGCTCAGAGTCTAAGCCTGTTTTCTCTGGTGAGCTTAGAACCAGGTTTTTGTTAGAATTTGCCTTCCACATAGCCACAAATAAGGCAGCCACTTTTCACTGTTCTTGGCTCTCCACTGAGAGCAAGGTCCTGAGGTGTTTTGAAGATTTTTGGCCTTTATGCTCTACACCAGGTTATATTGGCAGGTAACCAAAACACAGCACTTTGATTTTGGTGCACACTGAAGTGTTCCAGTCTAAATGTATGTTAGTCTGATCCTAAAATTCCCACTGACTATGGCCTACAGATTCTAATGAAATGGTGCAGATGGGATAAATTACAGAAAAAGGAAAAAAAAAATCCACTGTGTAACTTGTGTACATTAGGTTTGAAATTTAAAACCTTGAAGCTGATATCCAGGGGGTTTTTTACTGCCAGTTTTGTTCCAGCCAATGAACAGTGCTTGTGAGTACTGGTTGCAATCTAAATGTTATCATTTCTGTCCATAGCTAATTCCATGCACAGAATTATTCCTCTTAAAGCTGAAGCTATCTCTGCTAATCCTTCTCCCTTTAAAGAGTGCTAAGCACTTAACTTATGAAATGTGGTCCCTTAAAGTAATTTCTGCTCTCAATATTTCTGCTGCAAATAGGAAGAACACTGAGTTTTGCATTTGAAAGAAAAGCCTTCCATGATATGCATAAATTGTTAGCTGTGTCCTCTTAAACAATCTGACACAATCCTAGAGGGCTCTGTAAATAACATTTCCTGTTGTGATATTTTAATGAGAACTTGTCCAGAAGTCTTACTATTGCATACACATTCACAATAAGAATGCAATGGTAGAAAATACAGAACAATGACAAGTAATAATGTCTTGCAGTGTATTTTAAATATTTCCAGCAAAGAAACTGCAAAATGAAGAAAAGCTCTATACAAAGCAGCTAATCTAATTTAGTAAGAATACACAGATTGTTTTTTTTTAGTTTGTTTAGTTTAAATCAGTGTGAATTATGGTGTTCATTCTATTCCATTGAAAACTCGCCTAGCATGAGAGTTGGAAAAGCATCAGTTGGAAACAAGCACAAATGAATAATACCATGTATCCAAAACATGCTTGTATTTGCCTAAATACTGTGTGAAGCATGCCAAAATCAGCTTGGTATGTAGTCCTGTATATCCAAAATGGGGTATACACTCATGTGCTAGATCAGCCTGCAGCTTTTAAATAACTAGATGGGACTCCAGTGCTAAACATTTCCACTGGCACAATGGCTGGAATGCATAAGTTTGAAAGTAGGGAACACAGAGCCCTAACCTTTAGAGGAACATGTAAACCTTTGGTGGTTAAGGTGTATAAATTTTTTTCTTCATTATTTTTCCAGCTAGCACTGGTGGATTTTTCAGTTATTTAGCAGTGGTCTGTTTTAGCTAGATTTGGGGAAACTTACTTTGTTCCTCTGTTTTGCAAAATAAATTAACTTAAGCTCCATAAAGCCCAGCTTCTTCCAGTCTGTCAATGGAAGTTTCATAATTTACTTAAATAAAAGCCGAACTATGTCATCTAAACACGTGCAAAAAGATATTGGTTATTAAATTGGGTCAAGGCTTGTAACACAGTCAAAATCCTCTCCAGAAAAGATAGATAAACCCACAATCTTCCACATAACTCCTTGTGTGAAAGAACATGTAAATATGCCTTACAGGGTTTTCCGAATATCAGCAAATAGCAGCTGTGTCAGATGGTCCAAAGGGTGAATTTGAGAATAAGAGTCTGTCCAGGCTGCAAAAACAAACTATGTTTGGAAATGTATTAGCCAGCAAATTTAAACAAACAGTTTTAAATACAGGCCAAGTAAGGCAAGTTGTGTTTAAAATCATGTAGGTTGACTCTAAACTCCCCTCCTTTGCTGCCAAAGTTCAGCTAGCATGTTTTAAACATAGCTTGTTCTGCTGATTGCTATTGCATAAAGCTGTGCTCAAATCCTGCTTGAAATGTCAAGTGATACAAAGGAGGCAGTATCAGCAGGGTCGTGTTAGCCCAGCACTGAGCCTTCACCCAGCTCGCTGAGAACTGCAATTCCAAACAGTGGTGGAGAGGAAGACCCTGCTTTCACGAACCTCATTTGCCTGCCTAAATGAGCAGGTAAGTGAGCATTTGTGAGCATTTGCCAGAGGTGACAATGTAAGAGCATGACAACAACTTTAAAAGGTTTCCTTCAACCCACCAGCTGAGATGTCTTTTGTGGATAGACCAACTCTTTGCTAATATATACATTACACATATATGTGACAGTGGTGTGTTTTGCCTTACCTCAGGATTCAAAGCATAACTGTGCTAACATGTCTCATCTCTGATTTTTTTTCTGCTAGACAAAGTGTAGAGGTCAGCTTGATGAAAACCTCTTGGGGTTGTTCTGTATGTGTCAAGTATTTTGGATAAACATGGAGGAAAAGCCAAACTACCACAACACAGCCCACCTCTGTTTACATCCAGTATTAAGTAATCATATTCAGACATTACTTTTCACACTGCTGGTTCAGGTTGTTTGAGTTTCACTTTCTGTTTCAGGTTCCAATGAATCCAAAATGATGAAACTGAGACTTGAAATCTGAGCATGTTGATGGACAAGGGCACAAGTCTAAAATGACCAGGCAGCCAGTTGTCACATGTCATTACTAAGCCAAAGGTAAAGCTACAATTTGGGAAGCAGTAGCAGAAATCTCCTTCTAAGCATCTGTTAATTTTTACTTTTAGAACACTAATCTGGATTTCCTTTGAAATGCTTGTAGGTCTGGGTCATGCAACTTGCCTCCCTTAAATATTAGAACTATTTGGTGAAGTTCCCAAACTTGAATTACCAAGACTTTGACAAACAATACAAACAGTGAGTTCATCAAATTACTGTTTGGTGCAGGTATCAAATATGCTGAGAATAATGTACCTATTTGCAAAGATAATTTAATAGAGTCAGTTGAATATAAATCTAAATCATCTATAGGACAACTCCTTTAAATTACCTGTGGCAAAAGAGATGCTTCTAGGATATAACTTTACTGTTAAATATTGTTAAGTATTAGTAGAAAAACTCACAGGACTTTCTTTCAAATGCTAGTTCAGAAAATTAGCCATTATTTTGTGTATATTTTAAATTTAAAAATTTAAATTCTGCAAAGAAATTTTCAAGAAGAAGCTCACAATTATACTAATATTTAAAATAGTCTTCCATATATCTCATGGTAAAATGAAAGCACATCATGCATTGCTTAGCTTTTATATATCTTGAATACTTATCCTTCTAGGGTCACTGCTACACTGAGATTTCCCATCTCCTGCTTTGGGAAAGCCGTCCTACAGCACAGCACTGACATGGTTTAGTGAAGGGATACACACAACCACTGTTTTCCTTAGCTTTGGACTCATGATTAAACTATTTTTTTTAAATAACATCCATTTATTAGATAACCTTCTTAGCACAGTGTGTCTTCAGACATAGCATTTAAAATACTTTATTTTAAAGCCTTTATGTTATTTTGGGACAGTATATAGAATATGCAAATTCTCTTTATTTGAAAATCAGTTTTTATTAAGTATTTGCAACATTATTTGACTTCACAAAGTAAGTTGGTGTAGACAGCCAAGGTTTAGAGGAGGAGAATTTTTAAATATTTGTTATACCTCTACAGAAAATGAGTCAAATTTATGTGTTGAATAAGGGTTTAAAATAGACAAGAAGAATGATACTTTCTCATACTTTAGAAAAATCCATTTGTTGCCATCTCACACTAAGAAATTACTGAATGGTCTTTAGTTGTTGTGAAATTATTTCCTGATGAAAATTGCCTGTTTTATCTGGAAAAGTACTTGTGAAAAAGTACTGAGATATTTTTGGTAAAAGGTTTGTCTTTATCTCTCCATTAACATTTTGCATGGTAATGGAAGACAATAATTTATACTCCAGGCAAAACTCTCATGGATTTTAGTGGGAATACTACTTGAATATATGCTTTAGGAGCTAGGCAGAGGGGGAATAGTTTACATATTCTTTATATATGTAATAAAACTATTTTAAAAGGCATACAAGAAACTGGTAAAAGCTGCTTCTGGCAGTGAGCTGCAGTGACTTATTCCATCAGCTTTAAAAAAAAACATGTTTCCTTTATCAAAGAGTAGGTAAATGTGAATTTGGGAATTTTGTGTCTTGACATATTTTAATGGATTATCTCATTTCCCTCCATTTTATATCCCTCTTCCCTTTAGATCTGTATCACAGTCACTTCTCCACTCATGACCAGAACCTGAGTGCCCTTAGTGCAGCTCTAACAAAGGTAAGCAAGTGCTCTGGAGCCTTTCCTTTCATTTTCAGGAAAACAAGCTTGTACCTGTGAGTTTTCTCCTAAAAATACATATTATTATTTTTCTAAATGTGAGTATATTTTCCTGGGGATTTTCCCATTAGAAAATACTGTGTATTACTGAAAATACATTAGAAGTAACATACAACTATCTCAAGTCCCAACCTTTAGTCCTAAAACAGAACCCAGACTTAAGTGCCCCAGTCTAGGATGTGAACGTGAGAAAAGAAAAATCCAAAAACAAATTTACCCTCCTTGAATAGACCATTTTTATCAGGAAAACTGAAGTTTAGTCTGAATCTTGTGGTTTTTACTTTTGATTTTATGTAATCGAGGCCACTTGCCTTTTACCGTTGCTCACCATTTTTTAAGTTCTAGCTACAAGTTTTCACTAGGTGGCAGGAGTCCACTGCTATCTGTTATCAGAGGCTTTATTTGCACACCAACAGTTGCCCATTGGTAGGAAAAAAGTGAACATGGTCAAGTTTTGCAAAACATGGAAGAACAAAAAAATTAACGGGAATGAGAAAAATTATTCAGACCCTCAATAAATCACAGTTCTATTTCTGGATATGGTTAATATCATAGGCTGGAAATAAGTGAAAAGAGTAGTGAAAGATGTTCTTTTCTTGAAAGAGGAGCTAAAAGGACCTTCTCCTATAAAATGAGATAGATTTCTTGATTCTGCTGTTTGTCAAAAAGTCAATTGATACAATAAATTAAAGTTAGCTGGTGAACAAGTGTATTGACAGCCTGAGAATGTTACAGCTTAAATACTAAACTACTGATCTAAAATACTATATCAAAGTAAAACCAACATACCCAGTGTACTGCATTACCAAGATACTGGAAGGAGACAAGATAGATTTGAAACTCTCTCCCTCAGTTTAACTAGGCAGAGTTCATGGGATGATGATCAGTCCCTGTACCATTTCAGCCAGTGGTATTTTGCTGAGCTCAAAGCTCTGGACAAAACTTGTCCCTCTTTTCTAAGGGAGCAGAATGCAGCTGCATACAGTTACATAAGCCCTAATAACCGTGACAAATCTTCATTGTTGCACTGGAGTGAGCACTGATTTTTAACAATACTTCTGAAATACTATTTCTGTAAGTTGGGGCTACTAGTTCCTATTTTTAGTTTATTGTCAACTTGCACTGTCTGTCTTGCCCTCCTTCTATACGTGCAGATAATTTATAAAGCATCCAGTAATTTTCAGCATTGCTCATGAAATAGAAGAGGGAGCGTTTGGCATCTATTAAAGCTGCTTCTAAGACTGGATAACTTTCCAAAACCCGAGATAAGTCAGTGTAATGCTTTCCAGGATTCCCAAAATAGTAAGAACATTTTCTCATGGTAAAGCTGTATTTATTCTATGACCAGAGTAGAAAAACTATCATAAATAGATGACTGAAGCAGCATTTCCTAATATGAGATTGAGTTTTGCAATGTGCCGGGTGCACTCAAAGCCAGAGAGCCAAGCAAACAGGAGCTGAAAGGCACACATCATGTCACAAGTGAAACATTCAGCATCTAAAAAAATTTTTGCAACACTTGCAAGCTACCAAAAAGTAATAATCCCTTTTTATTGAAACAGACAGAATCAGCACCTGTAGAATCTCTGCAAAACAGCTAATTCAAACAAGCATAAGAACAATATCAACACCAACCATTTCCCTGGAAGCAGGATGGATTTAAACAAAATGGTCCTGTCATCCATATCCACAAAATTCCAACATCTTTCTGTCGTGCTCCTACCTTGGCAATTTGCAAAGGCTGCTTGTGCTCCTTGCCCCCTTGCAGCCTGAAGCCCCACGGCGCCCCTCCGCTCATAGCAATGCAGAGATAATCCCCTGTGCCCATTTTCCTGGTGCAGTTGGGCAGCATTCACATACAGCAGAACATGAAAAACTTGGCTTGCAGATGTTCAGAGAGCTGGAGATTTGTCTGCCGGGCAGAGCTGGAGACCCAGAGCACCACACTGTTGCTGCTGCTGTGTACTGCACGAGCAAATGTAGTCATTGAGGGGAATGGAAGAGCTCCCTCGCAGCGAGGGCACAGCCCACTCTGTCGTCAGATTCCGATGCTCAGCCCACCTTCAAAGTCAAGTAAGTGAACTTGGAACTTGAAGGAATGCACACAAAGAGACTCAGCCGTGAGGCAGAGAAGGCTGGCTTTAAACATGACTCTCCTGCCAGCTAAATCAAAACAGCAGCAGTTCCCTGTGACAATTTGGGAAGTAAGTTTACTGAAGTAAATGGTGCCACACATTTTAAACTCTAATGTACCCATTTCTTGCGTTTTTAATCCAAGCAGAATCTCAAGTGAAACACTGCTTACATCCTCTGAATAACTGATTCACTTAGACTGAACTGGCTTTAGGATTTTCATCTCTACTCTGCATGCACTTTCTGCAGCACTGCAGGCATATAAGAAAAAAAAAATTAAAAAAAGAGAAAAGCTTTATAATTTCCCTGTCATGGATTTGCTTCTTATTGCTTCTTTTTCTAGTTCTCTCTGACCTCAGTATAGTTTAACATGTGCTGCAATTTAGCAGTGACCTGAATTAGTATTGGATCCTAATAATACCTGTTCTTCTGCAGCCTGCTGCCTTTCCTGCCAGAGAGGTGAAGAGGGTTAGTGAAATCAAGTATCAGATCCCTCTGCAGATACTATGAACAGAAGGTTTGTACTGTGTCATTCAAAAAATTCATAAATTCCTTAGGATGGTTTAAGAGGTGACTGTTCTTCAGCACAGGATGAATATTTCTCTAGCTGGATGTTAACAACTGGCAGCATTATCTCCTACTCACCTCAGCCCAAAGTCTGGTAGCCTGGTTTAAATCATATTGTATTTTGAGCTAAGCTGGTTCTAAAGGAGAATGTTCAGCAGGTGAGCCATCTTTAATATCTGGACAAGTTTCTGAAAGAAACACCTTTTGCTTTGAGACTCAGGGTACTGGGACATCAGATTCTCACAGTATGAATTCATGGAGGTCCTTCTCTGAAGTTTCCACTTGGTTGGTTCTAAGCTGTCAGAGATGTTTGGGCTACAGGAAACACTCATCATTTAAATTACATGATTTTGCATCTAAGTAGCAGGTAACCACTGAGGGTTTAAACCTATCCAGTACATCTGTCAATTTAGGGACCCCTGCAGTGATGATTCAATGACAAAATATCAAGGTAGAGACAAGATTTTCTGTTAAACTGAAATATTCTAGCTGGAAAAAAGTAGACAGACTTTCAGGAGCTTGAGTCCTTCATTAGTTCTCTGAGACACTAAGGTAACACAAAGCCTGGGTAGAGAGAGGATCCCTAATCAAACAGAGGAAAACGTCACTCCCTCAAGAACAGGATTTAGGAGGACAAGAACAGCTCTGGAGAAGCAAAACAAGCACAGGTTGCCATATAATTAAATACTTCAGGAAAACACCATCAGAGAAGCCATACTAGGAAAGCAGATCACCTTTAAAGGGACTTTGCTAGACAACCTTTGAATACAGACATTTCATTTGAAATATTTCAAGGTGGCCAACTGCTTATTACCTTCTGCAGTATTGATACGTTGCTGTAGAAGACAGATTTTTAGTCTCTCCCTAGGCTGAATCTTGCTTTAGACAAAATTCTCTCCTTTTTACCTAATGATGCAAGTTTTGACAGATTTTATGGCAATAAAATTCTTCAGTATATAGATGCAACAAATGCTCTATGACACTCTGTTAAATACAAAAATTAGACATCTGTTTTGGCAGAATTTATCACATAATTATTAGTCCTTCAAATGTTACAAATTTGTGACGAAATGCTTAATTACTGTTAGGGTGTTTTGAGGATGCATTAGTCTCTTATCATTTTGGTAAAAAGGAATAATCAAATCCAATCTCTGTTTCTGAACTTCATATACTTACTGGGGAAATCAAATTTAAGAGACTCACCCCTGTATTTGGATGGTCACCTATGTGATGGGAATTTGTACTAGATACAAATGTTTCTGTCACTTTTGACCATGCAACTGAACTGTGTAAAATATTAGAACAGAACAACCTTGATTAGTGATAGCTCAGCTGAAAAAATGACCAGTCAGAACATCAGGATCAGCTTGATCTGCTTGATTTTGGTGTATGACAAAGCTTTGGGCACATTTTAACCTGGTGCATTTAAAGTCATATAGGACTCTTTGCTTGAACTGACAAGAGCTGTATTCCTGAGAAAAAAAATAGGAGAAATAACTTTTGTCTTGTCAGCATGTTGAGGGACTTTTATAACAACCATTTCAAACAAATTGTTGCTTTCCTCTAAGGTATAACTTCTTGTTTGCTCTGCAGTTAAGGAAACCATTTGAAGTTTGTAACTAAACTATTCCCATGATGGGGAGACCCAAAGCTTCCTGTGTCTTAATCTCACAAAGAACATTCCATAGGCCCTAACAATTCCCAGTTGCTTGAATGAATTTCTTAAATGCTTATGCTGAAGCATGTTTTGCTTTTTAATAAGACTCACATCCTTTTGTACACTCTTGCATCCTTTGGGATTTCTAAATGCTGGTCAGAAACTGGACATCAAGATAAAAGTGGAGTCTGTAATGGAGTTTATGACTTTCTGGTCTCTAATTTTCTAGAGTTTAAATAAATTGAATCAATTCTGAGATTATCCTCAAAACACACTGAAAAATTGCAAGCTAATGGCAACTACAGCCATTTAACCACTGCCACCATCTCCATTTTTCACTAAAACCTAAAGATCCGGTTTTAGGTAACAAGTAATAAAACCTTTAGGTCACAAACAATCCTATAAACTGGAAAAAATTGCAAATGGCAGAACTTACTCAACATCTACCTGTGCCCAAATACAGAGAAAGCTTTGGCTTCAATCTGATCTTGTATGATGAGATCTGTATTAAAAGACTTCCAGGTCAATCCTTGCCTTGCTCATCTCCCTTCAAGAACTGCCAGTCAAAAAACCCAGCACAATAGCCTGGGTGAGCTATTATAAGGCAGGAATACTTGTAGGATAGCTAAAGTGAGACCATCTGTCCTGAAATGTTGTCTCTGGTAATAGATGGAAAATGGTGCATTTCTTTCCCCAGGCAGCCTCCACTCCAAGACTTCCTCAGCAGGATGTGGCAGCTCTGTACTTTGTAACAGGAATTTCTCTTCCCTGAACTTTTGCATGTTGTTTCCTCTTGAGCCCACATAACTTCTAGTATCTCTAGCTTGGAGAGGAAGTCATCCCTAACTAAATAGTGACATAAAGAATCACCTTCTCTGCCTTGAGTCTGGATCCTACAGATTCATTTCATGCCCTCTGGTTCATGGATCAAGGGAAACTGTGACCATGCAATCCCAGGCACACTTTCCAGGCACTTATTTTACAGACCTTTTGCATATCCACTGTTTTTCAAGCAGAGAACAGAATAATTAGTCATCCTTTACAGAGAAGCCATCTCACACCTTTCCTTCTCCTCATTTTCTTTCCTGACATCTCTATAGTTCTAAGTCCTATTTGAAATGAGGGTCTGCAACACCACACAGCCTTTAGGAAGTAGACCAAGTTAGGATTTATGCAATAACATGAATATATCCATTTTGTTCTCTACTTGCTAACCCCAACAGTGCTAACACCAAATTTGCTTTTTCAGACACTGCAGAGTTAATGTGTTCCTGGAATTATCTCTCGAAATCTTAAAATCTTGTCTGAGGCTGCTTAGTTCAAAGCACATAGTTTTATATGTGAATTAATGTTTTTTTCCCCAACGTGTATCACCTTATACTTCTAAGCCATGTTATGGTATGGCTGCTTAGTTTTCTTAAAAGCCTTTGGTGAAGGAATTTGTTGAAAGCCTTTTGTAAATCCAAGATCAATCAGATCACCCTTATCCACGTGTTTTTTGATCCCCTCAAAGAACTGCCTTATGTTTGTGAGACAGGACTTCCTTTTATGAAAACCTTTTTAACTCTTCCCAGATAAGTCATATTTATCCAGATGTCCACTGTTCCATATTACAGCTTCCACCTCTTTGTTTTGGATAGATATCAGGCTGACAGGCTTCTTGTTTTCTGAGTCTGTCTTGGAACATTTCAGTTAAAAAATGGCACTTTAATCTCAGTAATGGTCAGCAATTTCAGCTCTGAATTCCTTTAAAGCTCTGTGTGGTCTTGGTGACCACTTCTTAGTTTTCTTTGCCTCATCTGCTGTCATTTGGCCATATATTTTCTCTTTGTAATATATATGATACTCAACAGTTTTACTACAAGTGGATTTATCTAAAATCTAATAATCAAGTATTTCTGCAGCTGAGTTCAGAAGACATTCTTCAAATGTGAGAAGAAATAAGACATATGTTTGTCTTTTCATCCAGCAATAAAAGCAAAGCTTTCATTCCACCTACAGTTTCCTACAGTAGTACCCTAGGTCTGTGGATTCTTTAAAAATGCAAACATTTCCACCCATTCCTTAGTAATGAGGAAGAGACAGAGGGAAAGGGGATATCATGATCTCTAATTTATGGGCAGCATTTTACTGCTGTAAGTACCCAGATGGTCTGACTTCCTCCTTTTTCTGCATTTCATTTTCTTTTCATATCTGATTCTTTTCCATATTAAAATCAACATAAGCTAGTTCCCCAATAATACCTATTTTAACAGCTTTCTAGATTTAACTGTATCATCTGTAAACGATTTAATAGACTACCCAATTTATTGTAGAATGTGATTTTAGCCAAGTGAGAGAATCAGCGGGAGGGGAAAGGAAAAAAAAAGCCAGTGCTTATATGTTTGGTGGGTTCTTGCTGGTTTGTTAGATTGGTTTGGCTTTGCAGGCTTTTTTGTTTGTTCATTTTTGTTTTGTTTTGTTAATTACATGGAGAAAAATCTCTCACTTGTAAATACATAGCTGGTTTAATGAAACAAATTATAAAATCACAGCCATTCCACTAAAGAAATCATGACACAGTCTCTTCCCAATGAAGGGAAGATGACCTTTTCCAATATATCCCTTTAAATGATTTTTTAAAAACGGCTTTTGCAAACTGGGCAATGTCAAGCACCTCAGCACATGTTCTTTTCCCAAATCATTGCCTAATAACATACCTTATTTCATTGAAAAAAAATTAAAATTTTGAAGGCAGATCTAAACATCATTTTTGACAAATCTTACATAAGTAGAAAAATATATTTCTGCCTAATTTCTACTCTTAAGTTTTTTTCTCCTGACTTAAGAAGCAACAAGGAACAGAGACACATGGAAAGGATTTAATTTTCAAAAGAGGTATAAAATGACAATGTGAATTAAATATATTGATGGGAGGTTCAAATGCATGGCTCCAGCTAACATCCATTAGAGCTGATTCTCTTCATCTTTTCCCAGGAAAATTCTCTTGTCCTACAAGACAAATTAATAAAATCCAGATGTTTTGATTGCATGAGGAACCTTGCAGTGCACTGCCAGATAAGAGGGTTTGCTCACTGGAAGTATAGACATTGAGTGGCAAAGGGACCAAAACCAGTAATTCCAAGTTCTTAGTGGGAAAAAATTAAATAGACAGGTCATAGATAATTCTTAGCTACCTATAAGGCTAGAATGGAAAACTCTGCTCACACTCATAAGAGGCATGAGCAGTTCCTCACCATTAAAGGTAAAAGATTTTAATTTTAATCCCTAATGTGGATTATGAGGCAAGGTACTGTATGATGGGTTGAAATTTTAGAACTAGTCCTGCCTTCTTGCTCTTTTCCCCAGCTTCAAGAGTGGCAAATGAAGTGTAGTGGAAGAAGCTGAGAAATGTACAGGAGGGTATTTCTCAGCATTTAGGTTACTTGGTGTCATCCGAGATGAGGAGTTTTGTATCTATTGTGAGGAAAAGAAACCCACATAAACTGGCAAAAGAAGCCACTTTCCTCCAAAATACAAAAACGTTTTTAGCATTGAGCATTGCTGAATTATACCAGAATAAATAGAAATTTGTGTAGAGAAATGTAACTATAATCCAACATGTTAGAAGACAGATTAATGAGCAGCTCTCATATCACACGCCCTCTGCAGCCACAGACCTGCACCATTAAATACAAGACATAAAAATGTATGGATAACTGAAAGAGGCAAGAATTTGGGGAATAGACCTCTCATGTTTCTTTGGTGTTTGTCCTACCTGTTCCTACCACAGCCAGTCTCAGATAATCAGGAAATACTTTCCTAAACTGGATAAAGAGAAGTAAACTTTGTTTTTCTTTCCTGGACTTCTTGGACAAAAATCTTTTGACAAAATTTTCCTTTATGAAAAGACAAGGATTTCAGATTGTGTCCAAAAATTAATACACAGAATAGGTACGAGATTTTGTTGTGAGAAAAAGTAAAACACATTCACTGCAAGGTTTGTGAAAATGGAAAAAAAAATTGCGACACTGGAATTACTGTTTCTTGTTCATCTACAAGTAGGGTTTTTGGGCTAGAATTCATGGATCCAGGTGTCACTCCACTGCTGGTTTTACTTATCCCTGTGTTTTAGCAAGCAAGGACTAATTTACTCTTGGGACTTGGAAAGACTCTAAGGTGTCTATTTCCTTTTCATTTTTATTCCCAGGAGATGGGATGACTCCAGTTTTGGCTTCAGTAGTTGGAAAAATTCTGATAAAAGCTTCTAAAGTAAAAAGAAAACTATTTATGTGTCATTTTCTTTCTGGTTTTGGCAGGGAGATACTACATCACATTCTTCCTAACAAACCTATGGGAATCAAAATTAGTTTTCTTTGCCAAAGCTTGGAAGAGCTTGAATGGAACACGCATGTAAGTAATGCAAGCAGGTGTTCCTCTTTCCTCACCTCTGCCCTAATGCTTCATCCTGCTCTTTGAATTGTCATTTAAAGGTGGCAGTTGAGTAACACAGCACCTTTTATCCATCTGTTCATCTAAAACAGTTGGATTTTATGATCTCCCCTCTTCCTATTGAAAGAACATTTCATGCCAGCTTGTCGGGCTAAAGAAATATACCATGCAAAACTCTCCTCTGATGTACAGCAGTGAAATTAATCAAGAGTAACCACTTCATATTCAGTTGGAAAATATATTTTAATCATAGCTGAGATATGGATTAGGCCCAAGTAATTTACTTAATTTTGAAATTATGGTTTAATGTGGAATTTAGGATTGAACACGAAGATTTAAAATTAGTCTGATGAATACTCACCTGCATCAGATTTCATCTTTTAAATTTTGTTTCCTGTTAGCAAGTGTAGAGGTGATTAACTCCCTTTGACTGCTTGCTTTGAAAGAGCTCCATTACATGCATGGCCGCAGTCCAGCATAAAAATCAACTATTTTTGCATTGCAGTTTAAAGCAGGTATTGTTTGTTACTTGGAAGGCTCCTAAGAATGAATTTTTCCATAGTGAAAACAAGTAGAGGAGAAGCAGAGAAAATAGAATTATAATGCAGTATGGGTTTTGGGAAGTTTGGGTTCTGTTTTTACACTTGAATACTCTCTTTTTTTGGTCTGGGCCTGGAAAATGGGAGAAATAGCTGCTATTTATACAGTGAAACCTTGAGAAATATGAAAACTGAAATTCTCTGTTGTAGTTTGGTACTTTGATAGTTTGAGTCCTCCTGGAGTATCCTTTCCTTCCCTCTTTCCTGTGTATTACAAAATAAGCTGTAAGGTTTGTGAAGCAGTTTCTAACACTCACAGCTGCAGTGAAGTGTTTTGCTCAGTGCCTGCCCCAGTGGGTCTGATGTTGGTGGTTCCAACTACAGCATCTGGCATAAGGACAGGGTGTAAAAAGTTGCCTTGGCATCAAGTGCTGCCTGCAAGAGGCAGAAGCGTTGCTACCTCTGCCTCTGAATGGTTCTGGTTAGGCTTCACCAGAGAAGCAGAGGTGACACAACCAGGACCTCCCTGCATGAAATCTTACCCCCCATCCAAATAACTGCAACAGATTAAAAAGCAATACAGCTATCTTCATTGCTGGCAATGGGAACAAGAATTCCAGCTCTTTGATAACTAATTCCTTTCCAAGTGGAGCAGATTCTATTGGAAAAATCTGCCCTCCAAAAGCACCTTGATGTTTAACCCCTGCTGATCCTGCAGCCTTGCCTGTTGCGCTGCACCTTCCTGCCAGAAACCAGTTTCCAGACTTGTCAGCTCCTTCTGCCTCTGGCACAGGCCTCTGCTTTTGGTGCTCATGTACTCTGGAGCTGGCCTTGACATGGATCTGTCAGTTTTCCACACAACTGTCCATGTCTGCAAATGCTGAACAAGTGGTTTATGTGCCTCCACAGTGCAAATTGACCATGCTTGCTGTGACACCAAGCATGCTGTAGAATTTTGCTCCTGCCCTTCATTTTAATGCTAGCTGCATCTCCTATCCCTCTGTTGCTTCTGTGGTGTAAAAATAACATGATAGATTTTTAAAAAATTCATTCTGCTGTTTATTTTTGTTGATTATGGGGAAGGCATCAATTGCTTTATACTAAAGGTATCCCAATAGCACAAACACAGCATTTTGAAAAATACTTTGTAATCAACTGATATTTTTACAAAAAAAACAGAGATTCTTTCCTGTTATGTAAATTTTTCCATGCACAGGTAGATTTTTTCACTTTGACCTGAATGCTGGAGTAAAGCAGAAGCACAGTCAAAGTAAGAACACACATAGAAGTATTTGCAACTTAAGTAACTCAATCCAATCACCAGTTTGTTATGAAGAACTCACTGAGCTACTCTTTTTTATTGCTAGAAAGTTTGAGTATATAGCAAGATTCCACTTACACATCACACATTTTAAACACAAGCAGGGAACATAAAATGAAAGCCAGTGTAAATAAAGCTGCTTCAGATGCTTTTGAATGTAAAAGTGAAATATATCAATGTTTGAGAAATTCCATACATTCAGCAAGCAAACACAGAAAGGATGGTTTAACTTTCTGCTGTTCTTTCAGACTGGTGGCTTAATGTTTATTCACAGTGCTTTATAAGTGATACATTATTAATCAGATTATACTAAGACCTCATCTTTGTTTTTATGTTGCAGTTCATTATGTAGCAATTACAGCAGGATAATCAAGTCTTGGGGTTTTTTTTTGTTAAGAACAGGTAGTGCAATCTTCCACTCTCATGCATCTTAGACAGTAGTAAATGAATTTCAAACATAATTGGAATTCCCCAACTGAAACATCACAGCAGTTTTCTCAAAACACCACATCGATCTCCTGCAAATGTTCCAGATCGAGTTGCCAGAATGTTGATTTCATTAGAAAACCAAAATAGCAACAGTCAGTGAGAGTAAGCAGAGGAGTCTCACAGTTTGCAGATATTGGGAAATCCAGAGGCTTGACCTAGCCAGGAAGTATGTTTTGGGGAAAGCAGCCACAGTCATTTTTCTAAAGCACATTTGCTTTTGTCACGTGTGGCTTGCATAGAACTTACCACATGTGGACCATAAAGCATTTTATAAAATTTCTGTTTTCTGAGTTTCAGGGAAAGAAATTAGTTGCAGCTAAGAGAGACCAACTTAACAAGAGATCAGGACCTTGGCTTTAAGGCAAGTGCCCTGTTCTCAAGACCCAGAGTCTCTCCTAAGCAAGTAGTAGCATTAAGTACTCTTTCACTTGCATATCGTTTTTCATGCCTGAATAGAATTTCTTGCTTTGCAGATATGCCGGCAAACTCTACCAACAGTCTCTGAGGTAGGCAGTGAATGCCCTCTGTGATGGTTGATTTTTGTCCTCTGGGGGAGTTAGGGAGCATGGAGACAACAGAGGCTGTCATGGTGGAGTTACCAGTTGCCAGTGATGCTTAAAAGAGTAGGGGCAGGGAAGGAGTGAAGCACTCCCAGTCCTCCCATCCTCTGAAGGGTATAACAAAATTCAGCCATCTCTAGGGTGAAACAGTGCAGCTGTTCTAAAGCTTACCAACAGCCAACAAAACATCCCAGTTCACAGCAGGGAATAGAATGCATAATCAGTCTAAATGAATTTGCAGATGAATTCAGACAAGTCAAGTTTATGAAATGGAATTGGATTTACATTTCTTCTCATCTAAAAATACTTTGGAAACTTTAATGAGCACGAGGTGCCAGGATGTCTTTCTGCTGGAAGCAGCCTGAGGGGTAGCACAGCTGTACCACTGCTGTGAAGTGGGAGCTCAGCACTCAGCAGAAGGAAAAAGGGAGATTCAGTGGCATGATCCATGTGCTCAGCAATCCCTAATGGATTCTCAGTGGCCTCCTCGACTGGCCAGGACCCACTGTGGTTCTGGGAGCTCTGATCTACAGCCTGAGTTACCTTAGTGAAAAAAAACAACAAACCAATAAGGAATTAATTATTTCTTGTGGCTCCATGCCTGAAATGGGTGACAGTGGACAGTCCCTGTAGGAAGTATCTATTAACACAGGGTACTTAAAATCTACAGCAATGAAGGTATGCCCAGGATTTTAACATTCCTATATTGTTTTCCCTGAATAACAACACCTACATCAGTCTGGAATTCTGAAACCCCTTGGCTGTTTTTATTTTCATTCCCTATAGGGCAGTGTTTAAAGAGTGCACTCCAATAATATTTTCTAATTGCCTTTGAGACTGTTTAATCAAAATACCAGTATTCACTTCTGCTGTACCCTCTTTCAGGTTTCTACTGTGCTTAGCTTTTTATATTAGAAATGTAGCTGGGTTACAACACTGATGTGTTTCTTCTTACAGTAGGGCTCTGATTCCTGAAATATGACATCTTTTCTTTTTCTTCATGTAGCATTTTCTAATCTGACACATTATTTTTTTTGAGAACATAATTCCTTCAAAGTTTGATTTTTTTTTAGCAAAGCCCTTGCTTTCATTTTAATCAAATAATATTCTTAAATATAATTTCCATTTTTCTTGTAAAGTGCTTTACCCTAAGCTGTAAGCTGTTTTTTATAGACTTTAAATATATAGTAGGCAAAGCATTAAAGAAGATTTTAGTGAATATATGTAAGCAAGACAAGAAAACAAAGTAATCTTTTTTATGTGAATAGCTCTTAGAATCCTTCTGATGTGCAAAAGCAAACCTGTAGCTTTGTCTGAAGGACATACAAATGAAATAAAAGAAAAACAATTTCAACAAAAAGAAGCACCTTTTAAAATGTATAATCCTTGGAGTTTTATGAACTATTCCTTGTGATGAAATAGTCTTTTCTTTAAAGAGCATGCCAAATATTGCCCACATCTTCCCCTGGAGAAAGGTTTGTTCTGATTCCTCCTGACACCTTGTAGCAAGGCTGTATTTTAAGGACATCCAGGGACTGAAAGGGTTAGGATAGGATTTGGGTTTCCTGGAATCACACACACATTGTCTTAATGGGAGATGCTCATATGAGATGGAGATAGGAGATGCTCATGGTTTCTTAGCAAGGGCTTTTATAGACCTCCAGTAGTAATCTCTGGGAACAGTCCAATCTCAAATTATTTAAAAAATGTTAATAACTAATAAACAAATTTAATAATGGTCTCTGAAATATTTGAGCTAGCCTTCTATAGAGCCTGTATACTTCTCCAAATTAGGTCTGAAATTACAAAATCACATTCATTTTCAGCAGCATTGCATAGGTACCACTACAGGATAAATTTTTCCAACATAATTGATTCTGTTAAGAAAGGTAATTTAACCTGCAAGGTCATCATTGCTGATAACAATTGAGAACAAACTGGTCTGATTCTCAGATTTTATGGTATGGTTTAGTTTAAATTATTTCATTAAAATACTTACAATAGTTTAGCAATCCTGCATTCTCATTTTTGTGAAATTACATTCCAGACCAATAACACACTTTAATCTTTAATGATGTTTCCATGTTTCTGAAATTGAAAACCTTAAATTACTTTTAATGTTATAGGTGAAAACGGTAGATAAATCCTACTTGTAGCTTCCAAACATCCAGACTGCGAAATGCTGCATGCCTTTTGTCTCAGTGTGCCAGGCTAAAGGACAACATGAGCATCCCTGAAAAACAGAGGCATCTTGGTCCATTTCCAGAGTGGGCCAGAATTAAGGGAAGAACTGCCAATGCCATGGCTTCTCCTTGCTATCTTTTGCTGATCTCATGTTTCGGTTTCACTGGAGCTGATTTCGGGGAGGAGAAATTCGATAGTGTTCAGTGGCCAAGTAAGTGCACGGTTCCTCAGTGCTGAGTTATCCACAGCTGCCTGCTGTTAATAGCTCGGAGCGAGACACAGCAGGACTGGTGGGACAGTGGCTGCCTGACTCCTTGGCAAAATAGGGAATGTCCAAACTTAAACCTGGTATTTTCCTCAGCAGAGTGATATTTCAGAAGAGTTTTGCATAACTTCAGTGTGTCTGTACAACCAGGAAAAGAGATAGGGGTGGGGGGTGAAACTGCAGCACAGCAATGATGAAAGGCATTGGTTTGCCTCCTGCTTATGAAAGAGTCACTGATACCCTGCAGCCAAAACCACATCCCATTTAACCGATGCTTGTCACCTCGGGGACGAAATTTTCCATTCTGATTAGACAGTTGGGAGAGATTTGAAAGGTTTTAGACTTTCCCTGACATATCCAACCGTAATGGCTCTGATAACATGTAGAAAACCAGCTGATATTTAGCGGTGAACCCAGCTCTGGTTAGCAAGTGTAAGACAGGTCAAGCCTGGTTCTTGCCTACTTTGCTTGTTGAGGTTTCTAGTGAGTCTTTCATGTACAGGATGCCACTGTGTATCTTCTTTTTGACATCCGTTTCAAAGGCACTGGAGGTTTTTTTCAGAATTCTTTTGTACAGTAATGAGTGGACAGTTTGTTTTGAGGTCACAGCCCTTACTGAAGTATAGCTCTAGGAAAACAGTTTAGTACATTAGAAAGGCTTATTAAGGTTGTAGAACAAGGATAAGAAAGCCTCTGGAGCCTGAATTTCAGATGCACAGCTTGTTGTGGTGTTATTCTAGGGGCTGTCCTGTGCAGGGCCAGGAGTTGGATTTTGGTGATCCTTGTGGGTCCCTTCCAATTCAGGATATTCTGTGATTCTGTGATTGCTTTTTTGCATCTGCCAATTTCCTTTCTTTTTACTTTAGCACAATTAATGTTTATTTGTGATTGGAAAGAGAAGCAACTTTACAAATACATCTTCCTCATGTTACTTCCAATCTCTCTCATGTTACTCCCATGTTTCTACTTTGTTAATTAGAAAAACATTACCTATCCTGTAACCAAGGTAGCATTTTAAAATGCACTTGAACAGTAATTAAAACCGGAGTATGCAAACAGGTAAAGTACCAGCATCATATTTCACTGTCGATATTCAGGTGGCGTAATTTTACATACAGATATGCAAGATGTGTAAAATGTAAAATATGTGTAAAATGTAGTTGTAAATGTACATATATACGTCTTCAGGCAGCTGGCGATGGGATAAGAGGACAGAGCCTTAAGCTGCTCCACGGTAGGTTTAGGTTGGACATTAGGAAGAATTTCTCACAGAATGGATAATTAGACATTGGAACGGGCCGTCCGGGGAGGCGGTGGAGTCACGGTCCCTTGGAGGCGTTTCAGGAAAGCCTGGACGTGGCACTGAGGGACATGGTTTAGTTGACGTGGTGATGTTCGGTCATAGGTTGGACTCGATGACCTCACAGGTCTTTTCCAACCTAATTCATTCCGTGACTCAGTTTTTCAAGCACATAACGAGGAAAAAGAAGTATCCCTTTGGTGAGACCGGGACGTACCGCCGGCGCAGAAGGCAGGCTGTGCGGCAGGGTGACGGCCCCGGGCTGCCCTTCGCTCCCGCNAGATTGCGGCGGCTTAAAGCTCGTAGGCGATGGGGATGGAAAATTATATGCATTAAAAAATGTAGTAAAGCTTTGCAGGTTCGGCAGTGAATGGGGAAAAATTTGGGTTTTGCTTCCGTAGCTTAGTTGGCAGTGTGTTAGCGAAAAGCAGCCTCATATATGCGTGTAGTGTATTGCAATCCGTGTGTGCGTGCAGCGATGCTCCGTTCCGCGAGTGTAGATAAAGGTGTCACACAGCCCCGGGATTGGTGTCCAGATTGTCACCGCAGCCCGCCATGGGAAGGGACAGCACCTCTGCCTGATGACGTGCTGGGGAGCGCGCTGTCTCCGGAGAAATACAAAGTTAATACTTCTTCAGGGAGCCAAGGACTCGAGCCTGTTCTTGTTTCTGTTGTCCTGCTTGTGCTTGCACATAGTTAACTTTTACATCTTCACAGAGCGTTGCATAGGTGCAGCGATCCTCTGAAAAAGTGGCAGCCTGTTCCGTAATAGAGGTCAGTTACATCGTCCAGCTATTCCTGGTGTTGTTCCCCGGGTTATGGGGTATAAGGGAAACTGCTGCTGAGACAGGGAGAAAAAGGTTTTCATGACCTTGTGTTTGAACTCTTCATGATGTGGTGGTGCATCCACACCCTCCCCCACGGTATAATTTCTGAAATGCTCATATTTCTTCAGGCAGCCTTAAAACACTCATTTGTGGTAGTTGGTATATATACACCTATCCTGAGAAGAGATTAAATATTCTTGGTGCTAAATAGAATCCGGAACTGTATTCGAAAAACTTGATCTATTTTGTCTGTGGTTAGAGCTCCTCTGTCACTTCAGCACAACCTCTGTGTGTTTATACTGTCTGTGAGAAGTTTGACGTGGCAAGATTTTTTTTTTTTTAGGGTGTGAGTAAGCTGTGGAGGAAGTAATTTCCTCTGAATGCTCTTGCTGCTTAAGGTGTTTGTTCTTGCACCCAGCTCTAAGTGAAAATCTCTTCCTTTATATAAATATAAAATATATATGTCTGTGCTGGTGTGTAGGTAATTTAATGCTAATTTAGTGTCTTTTGGAACAACTAAAGCTCTCACTGCCACGTCTTTTCTGATGGAGGTGGGGGAGGGAAGAAGGTACAGCTGGCAGCACCAAGCCTCTGATTAAACATTTTTCTTTCTTCTCCCTGTGTTTATCTTGCTAACTAATAAGTAGGAGAAAACTCCATAGGATTTACTCCCGGAAGCAGTTAACTACTGCAGCTCAGAAATCTTGTGCTGTGTTGAAGACTGTGGGCAGGGCCAGGCCCTGTACAAAGCTCCAAGTGATTTATTGTCTGATGTGGATGATAAGATCATGTTGAGGTTTTTTCTCTTCAAAAAAATTTGGGAAGCCTAGGAATGGGCTTTCTGATAGGGATAACTTTTCTCTACTGACATGTGTTAGTGCAGCATAAATTTATCTGTGTTCTCGGAGCTGTGATTTTGAGGTGCCTTTGTGTGTGCTTCTGGAGCACAATTTGTGTTTTATTTTCATCCAGTTTCCATGTATAAAGATGACTCCATGGCTTGAGCTTAAGAATGTGAAGTACAGGTGGTTGGGAAAACTATTTCAATGGAGCATTTAACACCTGAAATGCTGATTTATGAACTTCAATAACTTTTCAGATCCCTTGGTGGCAAGGCCACTATATCTGAAAACTCATCTGGTGAAGTACAATCATATGGTTTGACAATGCAGGATTCTTCAGATTTTCTGCTTCTAAAAATTATGGCAGTTATCAGGCCACTCTTTCCTGAAAGTTTTCTAAAATGTTATTCTATGCTGTTAAACAAAATCTGACTACAGGAAAGAAATTACATCTCTTCTGTATGCTCTCATCATTGGGAAACTTTCTGAATTGCTTTCTGTCAGATTCTGGGGTTTGCTTGTTTCGTTTCTTTAACAACAACAGGATTAAGATGTGAAACTGAGGGGAGAAGATGCCTGATAACAGCAAGGGCAACATGCAGTGCTGTTGAGGCCATACTGCCTCAGCTCTCCCTTGTGGAATATCTTGTGCTCAAATTTGCACACTATGGAGTTCGGGAGTAAAAAGGCTGCTCAGGCCTGTGCCAGTAGTGCAGAAGACAGCCAGAATTAGGAACTCTATCTATCCTGTACTTTTTTCTCTGTTTCACCAGCATCAAAAGCAAGGAATCTTCCATCACTTGCTTGGAGTGGGGTTGATGCAGAAGATTTGTAGAAGGTTTGGTGGAAAACTGCTGTCTTATTCCACACCTCCTTTAAAATAAGGTGTGCTAGCACAGAAGAAGGATTTGCTAGGGGGAGTTGTCTGCTCTGGTCACTCTGCTTTTCCTAATTTTTCAGTGTATTCTGTGTTCTTTGAAGTGGCTGGTGTTTGGGGAGCAGGATTCACAGTGTACTTTCCACATGTAATTGAAGTCAAGACCCTCCCAGTAAAAAGAATAGTTTGGGACTTTCCTTTGAGAGTTTTTTCCATTTGCACATCCATTGCTTACAGTTTTCTCCATGGGCTTGGGAGAGCTCGGTCCCATTTAAATGCAGCATATGGTAACTAAGGAAACTAAGCTATGAAGAAAAAACAATATTTGCCCCTGACTTCAGGTCATTTTTTGCCTTCAAATGTATCTTACCTTTTTTTGAGGGGGAATACAATTCACACCTTTTTAAAATGCACAGAGAGTGATGAATAGTAGCAGGTATCATTTTCCTTTTTGCAGATTCCTGAGGAGGGGACAATACTTGGAATGAGAAAATTGCCATCATGAGTCAACAAGGTTATGTTGCAGCTCCTCCATATTCCCAGTCACAGCCAGGAATAGGAGGTTTTGGGCCACCCAATTCTTCAGTTCATTATGGGCATTATGGGGACCCTAACTCCTCATACTCAGCACCTCAACCAGGTATTATTTTGTCTTAAAATTTATTTTCAGAGTCTGCTTTTCTATAATGGTGTTTTGCATTTTTTTCTGCCTTGTGTGAGTTTTACACTGATAGTGCAGCAGGAAACAGAAAAAAAGTTTTACCCAGTTTCTCTAAAACTTCTTACTGAAGACAGCAGGAGTTGTGTTACTCTAATGAAATGCTGAATATAGTCAGAATTCTGGTAGGAATGCTTCTGGGAATTGACTTACTGGAACACTTGGGGAAAACACTGGTTTCCATACCAGGTAATTTTTTTATGTTAGAGTAATGGAAAGAGAAAATATTTCAAGAAATACAGTTTGAAATGCTGTTCATTCAACACTTCTGTTTACATAAATCACAGTTTCTTCATGGTCACTATACTAGATCTGAATTAAGAACCATTTTCAGTACAGGGGAGCAGGTTCTAGATATGGAAGCTCTTTTTGCTTTTATTTTGAAAAGTTGTTTTAAGTTTTCATTCTTACCTTGGTCTCTGAAATCAAAGGGACCTCTTGTTTCTACCTTGAAATATAACTGGGTGACAGGGAATTATCACTGCCCCGAACTGGCAATTGCAGTGTCTTGCATTTTCTTACTGCTTCTCTTGGGTCCTATGCTGGAAAGTTATGAACTGCTATTTGTTTCCTTTTTATTCTCTCTTAGTTTTTCATATCTGCTTTTATAACTGACCCAAAATCAGTGCTTTCCAACAGAATCACTGACATTGGAAGGGGTCTCTGGTCCAACCCCTCTGTCTAAGCAGGGTGACCCAAAGTTGTTACTCTTAATGCTAGAGCAGAGTTGCACACTTGCATTTCTTGTCCATCTTGTTCTTTCTTACAGGGTTTTACATTAAAGTGCTTAATCTTTTGCAGGTGTGTCAAAATCAACTGTGCCTTTTGGATCTCCAGCTCCTGTTGGGCCTCCACCACCTGGTGCACAGCAATTCAGCCCAGCCAGTTTCCAAAATGGCTCTGGTGCACAAGGACAGCAAGCACACAGGTGACTGCAAAGGAACAATACCTGACATCTGAGCTGTTTGACCTCTCTGGGAAGGAGACAGGAATGGCAAGGGGAGGAAACAGGGACAGGTGAAAGCTGTAGAAAGAAATCTTTGAAAAAACATTGTATGAGAGTATAGCCAAGCTTTATTACACAATATTTGTGTTGCAGGTAAAGTGAGTCAATACACAGCTCTTTTATTTATTCTGTCAAATATTAGTTATTTTCCACGTCTTCCAGGAGTGGCAAAATTAGTTTGTGTACCCATAGCTCCTTCAGTTTTAGTGAACTTGACACCATTTAGCAACATTCTTCTTGTAGCTAGTTGAAATCTTAATCTGCTTCTGTGTTTCTTAGTTTTTGTGTAGTAATTTCATGTCAAAATAGGGAAGATTGTTTGTTTTCACTGTGGGAAGGAGGACCCAAAAAGAGTCATGAGTTGTTCAAGATGATTTACTCATGGATAGGGAGAAGTGGTGGTTGTCCTGAAGATGAAAAACAAGGTGAATAGAGTCAGGTTGACATGACCTAGCACAATACTGATTCTCTTCCTTAGCTTCCAGTCATTGCCCTGACAGCTGCACATCTGCTGTTCTTCACCTAATCTTGATTTTTTTTGCCAAAACTACTCAGGGCTGTTGTTCTAGGCCAGGAAGTATCCAGATTAAAATTTTGATTTAAGTGAGTTCTACTTCTCCTGAAATAGCTGGACCTATCCTCAGTTTTACAAGGGTTTACAGGGAGATTTGTACTGATTGTCTCTGGGACATAACCTGAGATCTTATTTTACCAGAGTGAGATAGTCTGGTGGAAAATACCTTTGTAAGCCTTGTGTGTTACTGCTTTCTTTTCTTGAGCTATTTTTCTTGCATTCATTTTCCATAGCTGATAATCATGAAGTTTTTCTCTACTCACATTCATCTGTTTTCCTCTATTACAGAGAACTCCTCAACAGTTTCTCACTTCCTTTTCTTCTCTTCACAGATTTTTCTCCTAATCTTCTTCACCCGTCCCTGGTAGGGAATCTTACTTTATAAGCAGGGAAAGGGGATGGAGTGCTGTGAAATGTTCAGAAGCTTCTTAATCTTCAGGCTTACAGTTAATACTGCTCTCACTTTGCCATGGCATACTCACTCTGCTTCATTTCTAACAAGTGTGCAAACAAACGTGGACTGCCTGTTTTTATTAAACAAGTGTGCAATCTCTCTGTCCTTTGTGTATTTTAATACAAGTGTACATTTCCTGAGCAGAATGTGGGTGTACTCCATTAGGGTTTTGTCCAAATGAATTGTTTCAGCACCACCTTGAGGAGGTATGAGATCTTTGAGAGTTATGATTGTTTGATGGAATTTTTTTGCATAACTGCACTGATTTTTTCCTTTAGGTTTCAAGGCCCTCCACCTCCAAGTAACACGGGGCCTTCCTATCCTCCCTACAGTCCTCAATCCCAAGCAGCCTTCCCAAATACTGCACCTGCTTCCTCTACAACACAACTTGCTGACCAGCTCAACAGCATGCAGATAAATAGCTATGGTAATAAGGTTTATCTGATTGACTTTTTATCAGTTAAAGCATTAGGGCTATGATCATTAGAAACTTACTGAACTTCTGTATAAACAGAAAATGAGACCTTTGACCACCATAATTGGCTTATGTTCTTAGAATTTTTTTCTCATACAATTCCTTAAATCCGTAGTATTGGGTTAATTCTGAATTGATGTTTGACAAACCTTCCATAAAATTTGGATATCCCATCAGTCATTTCTCAAATTACTTGGTGAACATGTCAGTAATAGCCAAGGCATGAGCAATAGTATGGAGACAGGGTTTAATTTTTCTCAGCTTTTTGCAGTGCCTCTTGTTACAAGACTATTTTCTTTTTTGTCTAAACATTTTTGGGTTTTAATCTAAATTTATCTGCATTTATTTTGATGTTATACCATCTCAAACCTAGGCCATAAAGATGTGATTATGTGATGCTTCCATATAAATTACTTCCAGCCACAAAAGCTAATATGTATTTAAATTATGCAAAATATATTATATTAACAATTTTAAAACAATTTGGTAAAATACAACCTTCTCATTGTGTGCTGGGAGGTTTGTATTTTGCATGTAAAGACTTTTTTTCAGTTAACATACATGACAGAAGATGTATTTCAGTGTTTGTATATGAACACATTGCTTCTTTATCTTCAAACCTAACACTGGTTATTCTTGTAGCTCTCTTTAAAATTACTTTGTCTTTGGGGAAAAATCTGGCAAACAAATGTAAGTTTTGTAAAGTAATAAGTGTTTGCAAATTTTAAGTCTCAGGAAGCCTCTATTTCCAGGGTCTTCTTAATTCTAATTGGAATCTGGATCTTACAAACAACAAACAATTCCTTGCCAGTGTGTACAAAATAATTCCCACATGTTTCATCTTTTAGTATCAAGAGGATTTATTTTCCATCAAACCTGTAATGGTGAAATACAAATAGCAGACTAACAAAAACATGCCACATAAGAGAAATGGATTATGTAGCAAAAAGAATGTTGTTTCACATTCTGAAATGAACTAGTATTTTGAAAGAAGAGTGATCTATGTGAACTTCTAGTGAAGTACTGTCCAACTGTGGCTTCTCTCCCTCTTTGCTCATCTACCCCAGCTGCAGGGTTTTATTGCAAATACAGCCAAAAGAAATAAAATGACTGAATCAGCTGAGACTTAAACATGGTTTGTCATGTGAACAGACAGAGTCCCATAAGGCAGCACTGTCAGTGTGGGATCCAGTATTTCGTATATGTTACAGGAATATCTTAGGCAGAACCAGAGCACCTTTGGCACAGGTTTGGTAGGTTATCATTTCTCACTCACCTGACATGGTTTCTTGCCCAGGTCCTGGCACTGCTCCGAGCTCTTGCGTGTCTCCCGGGCATCCGGCGGCTTTCCAGGGCCCGCGACTGCTGCCCCCAACCCAGCAGCAGATGGGTTTGCCTCCTGCACCACAGCTGCCTCCTCCACCAGCAAATAGTGTTAATGGCCTTCCTGCTCAGCCTGCATTGCCTCCTGTGGCCAGGCAGGGTGGAATCCCTGGACCTGTCCCTCCAAATCCTAACTTGCAACACCTTCCGGGACAGCCTCCAGGGCCTGGATATCATCCTCAGCAAGGTAGGGAAGGATGTTTGTTATGGGATTGGAAACAAAGTGTGCAGGCACAGTCACTGGTGGAACCGTGTCCATTCATGGCTGAATCTTCAGCTGGCTGGGAAAAATGAAATACAAATTCCCTTTCTGTAGGAGGGAAAGATGTGCACTGTCACTCAGTACACTTGAGACAGGCTCTGCTTTTGCTCACAATTTAGCACTCTGATGAGACTGTAAAAAGAAAAAGGAGATTCATTTGGATCAGAAACAGAATTAGTGGTTAGTAATTGGTGAAGGCACAACATACTGTGGGAAAGTTTTTCTTAGTCTCTGTAAAGGTGTATGTTGTTTTCTATCTTGTACTACTCTCATAAGCAGCTTTAAAAAATGCTTTGCTATTAGTAATAATAGATTGTAACTGTATACAAAGAGCCAGCTAATGCTATCAGTTTGCATTGATTGATGTAAGTGGAGGGATTCTCACTGAGGTAATGGCCTGGCATGAGTAGCTGTGGTAATCTCTACCAACTGTCCTACTTGACATAAACCTGAAAACTCTGGAGCCAAAGTTGTCACATCTGGTGGTGTTCTTACTTTTTGAAAACACAAACTAAAGCCAAAGTAAGCCAGAGAAATCCATTTCTTTAGTTGTTGAAAACAGAGGGGAGGAGGAGTTGCACTTAGCTGAGTAAGAATTAATTGCATGGCAGAAGCTGATGCTAAGCATTGATAATGGAACTTAAATACTTTAAATGAGCTGTCATTTGTAACTCTGCAGCAAACTATGGTCCTCAGATGGCAGCATCTCAGCTGTCCTATCCTGGTGCTTTTCCTGGTGGCCCAGCACAGCTCTCAGGCCCACCACAGAAGAAGCTTGATCCTGACTCTATTCCAAGCCCAGTAAGTAACATGGCTCTAATTTTTTATGAATGTAACTTTCTGCTGCCTTTGAGATAAAGGAATTACAATGCTAACATTGTGTTTGTTTTAGCTGATGAGCGCTTTTTGCATATATTCTAGTTCTTGCAGTTTTGTACTCTGTGGTGTCAATTTTGGATCAATTTGGAGTGCATGAAATTAGTTTGAGTACTGAAGATGCTTTATAACTTTATCTAACATAGGACATTCACACATGAGTGTGTTCCAAGTACTTTTTAGGCAATACTTCACTAGGAATTCTCAACAGGATTCTTAATGAGACAGTGACCAGTATAGAAGAACTTCTTGTGTTCACTGCAGCTTATCACCTTTCCTTTTCATTGTGAAAAGTTTGAAGGCTTGAACTTAGTAACAGATCCCAGCAGTAGGGTTTGTACACAGTACAGGTACCTGAACTCTGAAGTGCAGTCCTGGCAATGCTGAGAAGTCACATGCTAAGAAGCCACTTTACCTTTTGATATCAAGAGTTTCTCAGACAAGCAGAATTATTTGCCTGAGCCATCCTTCCTGTTGCTGCAGCCTTGTAAAGATTTCAGTAGCCTGGAATATACCTGATGCTTAAGCTTCATGCAGGCTGAAGAGGCTCAACTGTTGAACATGCACTGGTGGGACAGTGTCTTCCTAGGATGGTGCTAGAGAAAACAAGGTTAGAAAACTACTTTCTGAAAAAAAGTAGTCTAATTGGTGTGCAAAGAAAGGGCTGGTCAGGCACAGGCAGCATTTAACCTCTTTACTGGAAACAGCTGATGGAAATAAAAAGCAATAGTGTGCCAAACTCATGGAGAAAATACTCTGGTGCCCACACTTAGAGTGGTTCTGGCAATCATCTGGACCAGTCAAAAGGTCCTCAGAGAGTCAGAGTTCTTGAAGCAGCTTCAACCTAGAACTTTCTGCTTTAAAAAGACGTTTTCACCACCACACAGCAGGCTAGTCTGGGTGAAGGAATCTTACACTTCTTGCTGAGGCAGGTTTGCTGTACAGGAAAAACATTTTTTCAAAAGCCTCACACTGTCTAGTATGAAACTGTCTTGCTTATTTGAGTTGGGGTATTCTTTTGTCCTTCTAGAAAAGATTTTTTGTTTTTTACCCAGTGACTAATTGATGCAAACCCCTCATAACTTTGGAAAAACACTTGTTGATAATCCCTTAGGGGTTGATGTAACAACTGCAATTGCCTCGTTAAAGGCAATTTTTAACTGAAAGGCGTTGTGTAAAAAACCCCCGAATCAAGTGTCTGTATAAATAACAAATGCCCTTAAGTCAATCATTCCTAGTGTTTCAGTGCACTGCTTTTTACATTAGAGGGATAAAATGATCTTGTCTAATTTAAGAAAAAAAAAAAGGACAGGGAGAGAAGGAGGTCTGGCATGGAAACATGGGCTGATGTCTTGTTTCAATTATGCACACAGCATAAACAGCCTTGACTACAATAGCCACGTTAAAATAGGTTAAAAGGTTTGTTTAAGCCTTACAGAGAGGATCAGAAGGAATGTTTAAATGAAACATGATCTAGGTCAACGTCTGTAAAGGACAAAAAGCTAATTCAGAATGAGGAATAAATATGGCCACGAGTATTTCTGTTGTTATATTTACATTATATAATTATAGTAGTGTTGCCAGATAAATTTACTTCTTATCTGTAGCCATTGTTGATTTATATTTCTCTTACATATGTTAGAGCTTGATATGTATTCAGACAACATCTATGAAAACTTACATCTGGACTTTGTCAACAATCATTTTCAAGAGCAATGATATATTTAAGTCAGTTAGCTGCAGAATGCTGTGGCACATTGATCCTTTGCAGAGCTAAGTCTCAGAGTGGTTTGCTTTCTTCAGCCAGTGGGCCTTTTAAGAGCAAAACCTTTTTCCTTCTAATGCAAGAGTTAGCTCTAAGTATACAAGCCAAGGAGGCAGGGAAAAGTAATCAAGCAGAAGATCTAACAAGTTCTGTGAGGAATGTCTTGTATATTTAAATTGCAGTATAAAAAAATTACAGGCCCCAGACTGTTTTTAGTGTATTAGGAAATACCTCTTGGACATTGATCAGTAGACTGCATGCAACTAATTTAGTTTTTCTTCTCTGTTTGCTTTCCAACAGAGGCTTCTGAAGTTCCCTAGCTATTATTAGAAGTTCATGTGCAGTGTAAAGACACAGTTCCATGAGGTACCAGCAGCAGTGGCAAAGCCAGTTTCAGAAATTCCCTGTCTTGTTCCTCTTGCCTCCCACAGCTGCACTCTAAACCAGGTTGCTGAGGGAAGAGGAGGAATGATGGTATCAGTGATTCAGTTTCTGGTGTGGAACAAAATACAGCTTTATGTAACTTTGGTTTTATCCTGAAAAGTGTCAGACTTAAACCTGAGTGAGAGGTCATGAAGAAGTAACAAGGAGCAGTGTATGGAAAAGGAATTTGGGTAGCCAAGTCAGCTGCATGAACATTTCATGACATTATATTGTACATTGTTATAAATTAGGCTTCAACCAGAGTCTTATTTAGTGTAGATCTTAGCCTGTTCATGAGTGTAGCTGAATGCATAACTTACTTTCCTCATACTGTTCTTGCTTCTTATTCATCAGATTCAAGTAATTGAAAATGATAAGGCAGCCAGGGGAGGGCAGGTCTATGCCACAAACACAAGAGGACAGGTTCCTCCCCTCGTCACCACCAACTGCGTGATCCAGGACCAAGGTAACTGTCCTTCTTACTGCTTTGGGAGTCTTTCTAGGAGAACTCTAATGTAATTAAATAAAACAAAATTCTCAAATTTCTCATCTGAAAATGATGGTATTTGCTCTCAATTGGACATGAAATTGCAAACTTCTTTCAACAGGAAAAAAAAGGGGGGAGGAGGGAAGTGGGAGTTGAATTCTTACACCTTGGCTTAATACCTTCTCTATTCTTCCTGGCCTTTCAAAGAATATGGGTAGTTGAGACAACTTTCCTTTTCAGCTTTTTGAATTTTTGAAGGTGTTACATTTTAAGTTGAAAATCCTTTTTGGATTATTCTGGAAATTTAAAGGGTGGACACTAGAAGAAGCAGTAAGACTAGACTAGCACAGTTTGTTACCTTAGGAACAAGATAGGAATTTCTATTCAAGTGATAGGGGCAGTGTACAAGCTGGCTAATTGATGTATGCTGGCCAAAGGCAAAATTTATCTGCCTTTGCTTCTGCCTGGAGCCTGGAAGTACAATCTTCCACATGCTGCTCTTGACAGCAGGCTCAGTATTTTAATACAGGTTAAACTGATGGTGTTATTCAGCCCAACAGTAATTTATTAGTGCTGAGATAAACTGTGTAAAATGTACAAACACACCAAGATTTTTTGGCATTATCTAAGAACGGGATAAATCCGTTCTGATGATCCAAGAAATTCCTTTCAAGAAACTGAGCAGAGTTGCAGTTTGTCGGTTACGAAGGGAGCGTCAGGAAGCTGATTCCTGGGCTCCTTTCAGTGCTCTTGTCTGCACCACACAGCAATTTTCTCTTTGAGGGACCTGAGCTGAGTGTCCTCTTGGAAGTGTGGTGGTGACTTCTGCACCCTGTATTTTGCAGTATAGGTTTTCGAAATCAGAGGTAGCTCATTAGATGCATCTTAAAGTAGATCAGTCTGCCTCTTTCCTTTTTGTACAGTGTTGACATGTCCGCTGGGATGTCATCCATATTTTATTCTAAGATCCTAGATATGGGATATTTCAAAGTAATCTCTGCTGAACTTCTTGCAAGTAATTGTTGGTTTATTCTTGTTCTGTTTAAATCTCTGCTTTAAACTCGGGAAGAAAAGATTTAACTAGAGTGAGGGACAGTGGGCTGGGATATAAAGAGGAAGGATGGGCAGAAGCCTGCATGGAAGGAAGAGCAAGCATGTATTTAATGTAGCACATGCACTTGTAGCTTTGTGCTGTTGAGATTTTTCTGCTGTGTGCTGGGAGGGCAGGTTCCTCCTGCCAGCCTTTCACCGTGCTCTGCTGTGCCCTGCAGGCCACGCCAGCCCCCGTTACATCCGCTGTACCACCTACTGCTTCCCAGTCACCTCCGACATGGCCAAGCAGGCCCGCATCCCCCTGGCAGCTGTCATCCAGCCCTTTGCTGCTGTGCCACCAAACGAGGTAGGGCACACTGAGGATCAGTGCTCTGCCTCCAGATTACTGCAGACTTGTTCTTCTGGGATTGGGCTGGTGGGGAGGGTGTTTTATAACTCAGGCTGTGAATTGGTATGACTGTAAAGAAGTGGCTGACAACTGAGGTGGGCTTGGGTCGTGGTGTAACTTCGAAGGACAAAAGTTTTCATTTGGAAAAGATACAGGAGTGATGACTCCCCTGGATTCCTGGTGTTTCCCCAGCTGCCTCTAGTTTGTGCCAGCTTTGTCAGTTGCTTTCTCTGCTGAAACTCCGTAGTTTTAGGCAAGGGTATGACCACAAACTGTATAAAGTTAATTTTAAGATCTGGAGAGTTAGATTTGAAGAAGGACATTTTCCCATTGAGATCTTTACAAAATAATTTAATTTCATAACAGACCAAGAAGATAATTGGGTTTTCTACTTGGATGAGCTGAGCCATAGAAAGAAGACAAATGTAACCAACCATTTTTAGCACTTTTTTGAGGGCACTAACCTTTTCTCATATAACCATCTCTAACGACCCTCCATATTCACAACATATCCCTAGTTCTTCTGCAAATTTTTTCTGTAGTATTCTCTGGTCTTAAAACAATTACCCAGGTTTCCTGGCACCCCCAGAGGATTCTATCAGTGGTAGGGATAAATCCATTTTTCAAGTGCAGCATTTAGCTATATCATCTGTAGGATTATCTTGCTTGGTCTTCATCTGATGTGTCCTCCATTGCTTCTAAATTCTTCAGCTTCTAAATCCTGCGAGATCTGCAGAATGCATTTCTTTTTCATGTCCTACGTTGATTTACTCCAGAGTGCTGTGTCACAGGAAAAAAACAGGGATTTCATCAAAGTTGTAGTATGTGATTGTGTCTTCAAAAACTCCTCATAAACTGCCTGCACAGGAAAGTCTAATTAAAATTGCTAAGACATTCAGTGCTTGGTTTTGTAGTCTGATTTTTCTTTACCTTTGTTTTATTGCTTATAAATTCTTAGTAGATTTTTTTTTTAAATACATATTGGAAAAAAGCAGATGTTGCTCTTTATCAAGATGGATAACTTCCAATCCAACAGACCTCTGCAGTTTGAATTGAGAGTATTATTTTAGTAGGGGAGACTGTAGTTATCTTCTCTGTGGTCCACTGGGAAATAGAATGTATTACTGATGGTTCTGCAGATATGAGGTTTCACCATTTGTCTGCTAGACAGCAACTTCGGGTTTCATTCCAGTTCTTGAGGGGAAATGTGCACACTTGGCTTGCTTCCCCCCCCCCATTTTCTCCTTGGTGAAACTCCTGTTGTTACTTCTCCACCCCTTCACTTTATCAGCCAACCTTTGTTCTTTACTACCCTTGATCTCAGTTTCTGTGCCCAAGTGGCACTTAGAAAATCCACTTTCATGTTGGCTCTTCATTTGTGCATCTTGCACCCAGAGCCTGCCTCTAGTCCTTTATGTTTCCCCCACGTGGCTTCCTTGTCTCCTGCATTGTGTTTGGACAGGTTGATCAATGAGTTGCTAAAATCTAAATCTCTTCTGCATCCATAAATTTACAGTATGTCCAAACATTTGTGCTTGGCCAAGTTCAGGGGGGTTTTCCTGGGGTTGGCAAGAAGATGTGCTTGGTGACCCACCCGTTGTGAAGTGTTAGTGCTCTTGAGCTGTTGGAAGGGTCAGTGGGGCTCATTAATCTGTAAAGAGCAGTGTGTTTTTCCCTAACCTCTCTTTTGGAGGAGCCTGAAAAATGTCTCTCAAAGTTGGCAGAAGCCCAGTGTGGAAAATTTTAGTCAGAACAATTACAGCTTGGTAAAGTTGTAAGAACTGAGGAGATAGTGTTAGAGTGGGAAGAGCTGGGCAGTTTTGCTGAGGCAGTTTTTCCGTGGCTTGCCTGTGCCCTTTGTCTTCACTGCTGCTGCCAAAATAAGATCTTACTCTTAAGATATCCTAATAAAAATGGTCTTCCATATGGGATTTATAACTACTTTAATTTTGAAAAGCCACTTAATTTGAAAGAACTGGACTTTTTATAGAGGTAAAATACATTCAGGGGCTTATTGGTGTTTCTGAACTTCCTAGTATGGTATGTTTTGCCTGAAACTGGTGACTGCAAGGCACACAAAGTTCTTTGTTTCAGAATATCCATCCTATTTCAGAGAGAGTACCTCTAAACAGTGTCTACAGGTGATGTTCATTGTGTGCTTTTGGGTTACAAGGTGAAAATCTGTCTTAATTTCTTTATTTCTTGATAAACAGCATGTTGTACACAATAACTGCAGCAAAAATTTAGTTAAGAAGCAATAGAAATAGCTAAGTCTTCTGGCAGTGGCAGAATTAGGGATGTGTATGAAAGGGAGAGCCCAGTTGTACAGACCTTACTCTGTTGATTGAGCACTGTCACCCTTTGGGTGGATGACTTGTAAATGTAATAGAATTTTTTTTTAGAAAAGAAACTGTCAATTGCCTTCATGGAGACCATAACTCAACTAGAAATAGAGTTTTGGGGATTTGCTTCCTTTGACTAAGGTTATAAGAGGCAGATGGAGATAAAAGATCTGAGAGCTTTCAACTAAAAGGTTTAGATCTGGTGACTTGACAATATTCTCACACTTTCATTTGGAAAGTTTTTCAGAGGGGAAAAGGTAATATGGGATTTCAGAAAGTCTGAAAGACAGTTTTAAGTTCATTAGTCACTGTGGGTTCTTTTTGGCCAAGTGAAATGTCTAAACAGAGGGACTGGTGACCTGCCTCTAAAAGAGAAGTGGGAATATTAACATGCAAAATGAATTTCTAAGAAAAATTTATTTTAGCTCAGATCTGAGAAAAAATTGTCAAGAACAAAAAATTTTCAAAAAATTGAATGGGGATGTTTTTTGAAGAGATGTACACCAGATGTCTCCATTTCTAGTAAAGAATAGTATACAAATTATCTCTGTAGGAGAAAATAAGAACAGAAAGTGAAATCATAATGTTGGTAGATATAAGGATAGTAGATGAAGGAATGTCATGCATGTCTTCAAATAAGTGTAATGTGTTTCAAGTGAACCCCCAAACAAACAGGGTTTGCCCCTGCAGTAAAAAAGAAAAAAAAAATGAAAAATGTAACCTGGTAAAGCAGCATAATGAAAGCGTTGTAGAGAAGCCATAATTAAAATTGAGATAGTAACTGGTCACACTGAGGAAAAGGTCACAAATGAGACTTTACTTCAGAAATGCTAAATTACACAAGAGAGAATTTAAGGCATGAGTGGAGACCACTGAGTAAGAACAGTTGTAGGGTTGTGTTTGATACCCCAAGAACAGGTGAGGTAGCAGCACTTGGCACTGAGGCTCAGAAGGGCAAGGGAAAGGGATTTATTCAGAAAAGCCCTCAAGCTCAAAGTTAGTAGGGGAAAATCCGTGGAGGGCACACAGTCTTTTAGAGGTTGCTACAACAAACCTGCAGCCAATCTAGAAAATCATAAATTAGTGAACATTGCCTGTGCACTATTTATCATTGGAAACAAAGCCTGTTAAAACCTTCATGCCTTCCCTCCTCTGCCAGCATCTTAAAAGCACTAAAAATTTCACAATCTTATCTTTCCAAGTCCATATTTATTATTTCTCAAAAATAACAGTTCCTTTTCACTCTCCTGATTTGGATGATCTATGGAAAGTATTTGTTTGTTATAGATTGAGAGTACGGTATTGTTGTTTGACAGAACTTATTTTTAGTCCACAAGTGCTTTAGCAACAGTCTATTAAAATAAACTAGCTCTCACAGTTATCATCCTAGACCAAGCCCTATATGAATTTGTTTTGGAGATGGATGAATGTTTCCAGAGTCTGAATAAACCATGTGATCTTGATTTAGCATTAATGCTACTTGCTATCAAAAGTTATTTAAAAGAGTATTTCATGTTGTAAAATCCAATATAAACAATTCAAAATAATTATCTCTAGCTTTAGATATTTAAATATCTAAATTGCTGCCTTCTTTGCTCCTTAATAGTTTTGTGTCATTGTTCTCTGCCACGTTCTTTCCTATTCATTTAAATTTATTGGCTTTTAGAAATGTTTATTGGTTGGAATCTAATACTTCACATTGATTTTTCTCCTCAGTTAATTAACTAGTTAATAGAATGGAATTGCATCTCAGAAATGCTGGTTCATGAGCTACAAGCCATTTTCCCTTTGCAGAATAGTGAAATTTGATGAGGCTCGATATGACTGAGCTGTTTGGAAAGCCATGATTTTTACAGGGATGATAGTATGAATTCCTAGATGGAGTTGTAAGGTTGGCAGCAGCTAAAAATTGAGGGAGGTGGATAACTAAAAACGTGATCCAGTGTTAGCAGTGGAGCTTTTGTTTTAGGCAAGTCCTCATGCTCCTCCCATCTACTTTGGGCTCTGTGGGCCCCAGGTTCTGTTGGCTCTGGTTGTACAGCTCGTGAGCAGGGCAGGCAGGCTGTGGCTGTGGTTTGAAGCACATTTTGGATGGGCACACACGTTCATTAGCAGTTATGTGCTTGTGCAGGACTTTGGTTTGAGGAGAGCAAGGAGTGCTTAGTCTGCAAGATGAAATTGTTCCAACTGGACATCCTGCTGAGGGCTCCTTTGTATTAGGAATTTGTTAATAAGCTGGCTCTGAAGAACAGAGGTGCTTGCTGATAACATCTGTCCACTGTAAAAAGCCATCATTTGGGTTTACCCTTTCTTTGATTTCTGTTTTTTATTTGGTTGCTTACTCAGAGGAGACTGTTACTGCATAGAACGTGGGAGCTTGGCTACTTGAAGAGCTTTTAACCAGGGATTCTGTTGAAGGGCTCTTCCTTCAAAAGGGTTACATTGTATCAATTAGATCATGCTTATCTGCATGGTGGCTGACTTGACAGAAATCAGGACATCTCTCTGTCGTGACATCCCTCCACAAGAGCAGAGTTAGACAGTAAAATTGTCCATAATGCTAATAAGATAACGGTTTTAAGGAAGTTGTTTGAGGAAAAAGTTCTGAAAGAGCTGCTGTTGACACTTCTGTCCTGCTGTCTGTAGGGATTATTTTGTGTGTTCTGGTGTCTGGATTGTCCAAGATCCAGCAGGGATTTTGTCAATGTCTTTGGGTTGTTGTATTTGTTCTAAAACATGATGGAAGTAGAAGCTCAGCATGTGTGATGTACATTAATACATGTTGCTGTATATCATGCTGGTGTGAGCATAAAGACACATTTTCCAGGTATTAAAATAAAGCCAATGCATCCTTCTTGGTGCTCTCATGTGGGAGAGAACTGGGACTTTGGGCTCATAGTTTTGAGTCTGCTTGGAGCAGGGCAATCTTTGTGGCTCTGTCAAAGCTGTTTTATTTTAATTTTTTCAGCTAACTAGTGGCAGGTTAGTGTCTGGGGGTTTTGCTACGCTCCTCTGAGGTGCCAGACTCTGCCATTCATGGTGTGGAGAGCCCAGAACTCTCAAGCATCTGCAGGTGCCTCACTCAGAAAGCATTATACCACTCTGGAGGTCAGTGCCTATAAGCTTGGTTTCACAATGCCTAATTTAGAGGTAAATAAATCCTGTATTAGATGAGGCTTTCTTGATGGAGTATGCCCTGTGCTAGTCTGCACTTGGTAGTAAATCATGTGGAATTGGATTGCTTCCCAAGACTTCATCATCAAGGAGAAAGTTTTTTGTTAGCCTGTAACTGCACTCTGTAACTAGAATGAGCATTCAGAGGCAGGTTTAGCAATGGCTTTTGCAGCAGAGCTTTTTCTAATCGAAGCAAATGTTCTCATTTACTTTCTCCTGTCTTTGTTTTTTAGTGTACATTGAAAAATAGCCCTAAAATGTATCCTTTAAAATACTTCTGTAATTGGTCCCTGCACCACTGTTGTTATGGTAAGGATGTAATTCTGATAGAGATGAGGACAGTGACTTGAAAATGTGGCATTGATATAATCTTATATTGTAATCAGAGTTCCTGACTGATTTTATACAGATTTGAAATTAAGAGAAAAAGTATTTATAAGGAAGTTGTAATTCGTTTCTGGTAAGTCAGAGACTGTGATTGTTCTTCAAAATTGTAATGGCAGAAGAAAAATGTAACTAAGCAGCAATACATATAAAAGGGAAATAAAAAGTAATAGTTATATCCATTTAATTAGCTGGCCAATAATACTCATAATTTGTTTTACCAACAAAAATGACACTCAGGTTGAAAATCGCTTGGGCTATTGATCTGTCACTTGAAAATTTCAGAGAGTCAGAACACACAGGTGTTGAGTAAGTTCCAGAGGAAAGGTTTTTGTTGCTTTTTGAACTGGAATTTTTGTTGCATTTTACTTTTCACATATTTTATTTATCTGTGCGTAGTATGCAATGTTGTATTTGGCATGCCACCATGTCAGGTGTGTTACTACATGGAAGTTGTGTGCTTGCTTAGTAGAGGCACAGATCATCTCCTCAGCAGAGCAAGATTCACAGGATTGCTTTCCTCATGTCATGGTTTAACCCCAGGCAGCTGCTCACTCACTCCCCTGCCAGTGGGATGGGGGAGAGAAGGGGAAGGGTAAAAGCTGGAAAGCTCATGGCTTGAGACAAAGATTATTAGGGAAAGCAAAACAAGGAATTAGTTCACACCTCCCATGGGCAGCCAGGTGTTCAGCCATGCCCAGGAGAGCAGGACCCCATCACGGTAATGGTGCCTTGGGAAGACAGACCTCATCATTCCAGGTGTCCCTATTCCTTGTTCTACTCCCCATTGTATATGACATGAGGCATAGGTCTGGAATATCCCTTTGGTCAGTTGGGGTCAGCTCTCCTGGCTGTGTGTCCTCTCCATCTCCTCACAGCATGGCAATGTGGAAAGCAGGAAAGGCTTTGGCCCTGGGTGAGCCCTGCTCAGCAAGTACAGAAACATCTCTCTGTTATCATCCTTGTGTTCAGCACGTGTCCAAAACACAGCCCCATTCCAGGCACTGTGAGGAAAACTAGCTGTTCCCCAGCCCAAATCAGCACACTGCCATATCTCAGTTCCACACAGTTGTGACACTCAGCTGTGCTGATAAAAGAGAGGAGGGTGGTTGTAAGTCACATACAAATATTACTAATGTTTGAAGGTTCTGGAGTCTGCTTGAAGCATCCCAGCTATTGTAATAGCAGAAGTGTTCATGGAAGAGAGATTCAGAGTGGGAACATTCTGACCTGGTGTGGTATTTGTGAAGTAACAGTTAGTTTTACTATTGACCTTCAAAACTACCATCCTAGAAAGGACTTGACTTTTTATAAAGGGTATTATACTCATCCCAAATATCCTTGCTACAGAGGTGAAGCTGTTCAGTGCTGCTTTTTGTTCCCATAGCAAAAATTCTCCTTGTACTTTCTAAGTTCTCCTGTGGCAATTGGCTAGCTCTAGTTGGCTTGGGAATGCAGCATGATGCTTTAACTATGCCTAGTTCTTACTGATTTCAGTTGAAATAAATTAAGTAGCTTAGAGGTTTGTTCATATAATAAATATAGTCCAGGAAAGAAAAATAAGCACAACTATTCTTTCCATCTCAAATTGAAATACTCCTAAACATTTCTATGCCTTTTTTTCTCTAATTAAAGTTTCTTTCTTTAGTATATTTGGCTGTGCAAAACTAGGAACTAGACAGCTCCTGTTGTGGAAGTTCTCAGGAATGCAAACATGAGTAGTCAGTTTAAAAAAATCAAAGTAAAGCCTTCTAACAAAAGAGAAACAGCTCTGGTTTTGGGAAAGAAGGAAACCTTCCACTCATTAGATTTTCATGCATGCTCTCAGGTCAGCAATTGCTTTTCTCTCATGCTGATAAAATACATTATGTATATGGACACACATCTGTCTATCTGCCTATATATGTGTGTGTTTATAAAAAGGAAAAACTCCCAACATCTAGTTGGTCCCTAAAGATGCTCATAGCCCAGCAGTACAAAATGGATCTGAAATCCAATGTGGGGTTTTGGTTTTGTTGTTGCTCTGAAGATGTCAATAACATTGATGATGTTCTGGAGCAGAATTTCACCTAGGAGTATTGCTTCAGAGGTCACTATAGCACGCTTAGATTCATGTATAAACTGAAATAATTGTTCTCTAAACCTAGAGCTGCATGTTCCATGAGCACTGTTTGGAGTGTTGCTTTATTGCCTGTCCTAAGGATATAGAAATGGTCACAGCTTTGTTTGCATTAAATGGTCTTGGACTTCTTAAAACAGAATTGATGTGCCAAGTAACCCATTATCTTTGTATTTTACAGGCTGTGCCTGTGTTTTAAACTTTGGTGTTTCGTTTATCATATATTTACCTATCTGGAAAAAATTCTGAGAGGATAAACTTACCTTGATAAATCAAACAGCACTGTACAGTAAGAGACTGGGCCTGTCCAGAAATCAGTATTTCATGCCCAAATTCAGTCTGCCATTTTGAAGATCCTCTAGAGCTCTCTGAAATCAGTGATTTGCAGAAAAACAGAAATCATACCTGAATGAGGTGTCTTAAAGAGTTCTGTTTGGTTTTGTAAAATAAGCCAGACAGAGATCATATCACTGAAAATCCAACTTTAATTTTAATGTGAAAATCTTACGACCAGTAAAGCTGATCCCTTGTAATTACTACTTACCATTTCTGTAGAGCAGCTTTTTGAGCCTTGTCTGTCTTACTTTTCCGTGGTTTTAGAGCTAGTGTTACAATCTTGCCTAAAAGTTTCAGACAAGGACTGCAGTGCTGGACCACCTCGGATACTGATAAGGTGGGAAGTGGAGCTGTGGTTTGTTACAGCCCTAACCTCAGCCCTGATTTATGATTCAACATGTGCTTATCACCCTCGGGGGTGCTAACAGCAACAGCAGTGCTGTCCTAGGGCAGTTTGTCTGGCCCTTGTTCTTCCCTTGGGTTTGTGCCTGTGCAGCAGCTGCCACTCCTGCTGGTTTGAGGCTGGACTGTGCTGAGACCTGATGGGTTTCAAGTGCTAACATAATGGAAGTGTGTTGTGCAGCACCATTTCTTGATTAGCCAATTTCACACTCCTGCTTCTATCATCAGTTAATCCTGGCTGCTGGCCTTGCCTGCAGATACAGCCTGTCCCTGCATCCAGAGAGCAGTCAGCGTTGCAAAGCTGAGAGGTGCTGCAGAGCTCTGCCCTGCTCATGCTTGGGGCTTGCTTGGGACTCCCACCCTGGGATCGTGGCCAGCAGAACTTGGGGTGCCTCTCTTGAGCATGGAGAATGAACTTTTTCCCTTTTTTTTTCCTCTCCTTCTCTCACCTGTATGATACAGAAGCTCTAAAGAAGTAAGCTAACTAATTTTGGTATTTTTCTACATCAACATTTTCTTAATATTACATGTGTTTTCCCCCATCCTCAAACTTTTACAAATTCTTCTTCTCATGTTGAACAGAGTGTTGTCTGTATTTACACTCTTCACGCTGCCAACTCTGTTCAGTTAATTGCAATATTCCCTTAAAAAGGGAATGCTGAGTAAGTATTTCAGGGGTAGGCTGAGGTATGATAGACAGAAGCTGATAAATAGTTTTCTGGGTTTTTGTCCTACACACTGGATCATATCCCGCATGCAGTGTCCACTTGAAATTCAGCTACCATGCCATGGTGTGTTTTCCAGTGCTGTGTATGCAGAGGAATGTGCAGCCTGGGCTTTGAACAAGGAGGTTTGAACATGCTTTTGGCATTTTTATGTGGTCTGTGAAAACCAGGCTAGAGGCAGGAGACCCTGCATCACATGGATGATGCTTCAGCCTTGCTGCAGCCTTGCAAGCAAACAAGGAAATCAATGGGAAAGAAGCGTGCTATGGAAAACAGTTGAACCTGCTGTGAACCCTGCAGAGGAGATAGTCCAAATTGACCTGAGTCATCAGCTGAGGAGGCTGAGCATGTTCAACATCTGAAAACCAAGAATAGGCAAAATAACTCCTGCCTTCAGAGGGAATGGCTTCTGATAAAAGACAGTGGGAACATCACAGAGGGAAATGCTTTCTTGATGTTTTAATGTGACTCAGTAAAGCAACTCAAAACCAAGGGATTATTTGTAGACTGGTTAATCTTTCTCAAAAGCAATCTATGATGATAGAAAAAAAGAAAACAAACCCCTTCAACAGTGCTAGGAAACAGAGACACTTTGGTTCACGACCTAGTTTTTTTCCAAAAACATCAGTGTTGTATTTCAGAATTCTCTTTGATTATCCAGTGAAGTTTTTTGTCCTCTTTTTACTGTACTAATTAAACACAACATTTTCCTGAGGCAGCGGTGCCATGCTTGGACAAAGCCTTCTCCTTTGTTCATTAGAAAATTATGTTTTATAGCATATCTTGAAACTTTCATAGGAATATTTTAGTGACTAGATTGGCATCAATGTAACTGTCAGTATCAACTCTAGAAGCACTGCTTACACTACAAGGGTGTGATAGAGACACTGACCTGTTTATTTTGTTGCCTGAGAAATGGTTCATTTTCTTCAGTATCTGTATGTGCCTCTCTTGTTCTCCAGAGGATCTCTCACTTAGGATTCTTCTCTTTACAATGCTTTCCCAGAGATGTGCCATGATGATCTGGAGCTTTAGCAGAGTCCTTACTCCTACACTTAAAATTTGCAGCTGTGGTCCAGACCCTGCAGTATGAATATGGTGATAGATTGCAGGCATCACCCTCAGGAGCGTGTCAGAACTTCATTTTTACAGCAAGCAATAGAAATTCAGCTTTCTCAGACCTTCAAGTGCAGGTTACAGTCCCTTTGGAAATTTATATGGATGTGTTTTATCTTGGAGCTGTGCCACCAATGTCTGTCTGTTGCTTTGTGATTTTTTTCTGACTCCTGAGAGATGATCTTGCTGAAATATTTCCAAAATAAAACAACTCTTATTGCAGCTATATTTGGGGTTAAGTTATGGTTTATCAGATCAGCTCTCAGGGCTTGCACTTCAGTGAGGCCTCAAGGTTCCAGAGAAATTAAAGTTTGTGCAGGTCCCTTGCAGCATTTTCCCTCTCCTGCCCAATCCTCCTTTGCTTTAACCTAAAATTACAATGTTGTGCTTCTCAGCAAAACTGATTCTTTCTGAGACAAGAGAGAAAGAAAGTGCTAATACTCAGTAGGTGGAAAGGCAAAACAAACAGGAGTATTGCATTTGCTTAAAAAAAGAAGCAAAACCCTCCAAAATGAAAGAACTCTTTTTATATTTTACCCCATTCCCCTGCTGCTATGAGAGTTTGTCACTGATTTCAATGGGAACATGAAGAGATCTCTCTGCTTTTTCTTCTGGTGTACAGTGACATCTACAGAGAATGGAGCACACCAAACAAGACTTTGCCATTCAGTTTCACATTTTTTTAACTGTTCTGCTTTTATGTATCCTTAATTTAAACTCAGGACTTCTTGCATGCACAGTGTTACTTACCTTTGTACATTCCCAGGGATCTACTTTTTTTTAGAAGCTGTTTTACCCTGACAGAAGTTACTTTGATGTTTGGAAGTGCAATAGCAGTTAACACACAGAAATAGAAATTCCTTTTTCTTGATGGGATGGTGGGATATCTGGTTCTATAGTGCAATACACTGAAAGATTGCAGCTTTTTGGAGATGAAGTTTCTTTCACAGCTGTGTTCTTCTCAAGAAGTGGATTTTGGATGCTTTTGGTCTGAGTTCTTCTGCAGTTATCACACAGATAGTGTTTTCTTTAACACTTCATAACATTATATCAATAATTAAAACATTTAATGAAAAAGCTAAATTGTAAATTCCACTTACTTTCTAAAAATTCCAAATAATAAATTTGTAAGGAGACAGATAAGGCTGCTTTTAAAAATTTTCTTTGTTAGACAAACTTCTTAATTCTGTCATGTACATTTTTAATTAGCTTATTTCTTGATTTACTTTTTTTTGCTCTTAATTTTTTTGTCTTCAAGAAGGTTATTTATTACATGTACATAAGAATGTAGATACTTGGGCTCTGAACTTTATGGCATTTATTTTTTAATTGTTACTGTTTATGCCTTTTAAATAAAAGTCTTAATTTTGATATATCAAAATGTGAACATTTTGGGGAGTAATTTTTCTTGGATATTAAGTATTAATGTATCAAACCAAGGTTGAAAGTTAATGAATCAATGTGTATAAATGCATCAGGAGTTAGTTTAGTCTTGTTTTTTTCCCCCTTCCAGGTCAGATGTTATGATAATATTAACTGCAAACCAGATCCAGGTCTCATTAAACTAATACAACACAATGATAATCAGAAAATTGCCAAGTAATGAACAAAACCCAGAACTTTGAAACCTTATTAAGCCATTGTGGCTGATGAGGAAGTTTCATGGCCAAGGCTTTCATGTCTGAAAAATGACCCTGATATTTGCCAGCTGGCATTATTGGTTAATTTGGGTTAAACTCAATTTGCTTGGAGGAAAGAACACAAAGTAAAAGAATATCTGAGTGGAGCAGGAGGGAGCACTTAAAACCCATGTAGTAAAAATCTACTTGTATGTAGAAAATCCTTGGCAAAATGCATCCTTTTGCAGCAGTAAAAACTAACGTGTATAGTAGAAGAAATACACCCATTACATAAGAGAGAGAATAATCATTAAAAAAAAAAGAATGTGCTAGTGTGATGTGTTAGCATTGAAAGGCATTGTCAGCATTTTTCTTCTTGTAGGGATCTGCTGTGTCTAAACTCTGGACATTTCTTATTTCTACCTTTCGAGGTTTTTAGCTGGGGATGAAGGGAGTAAGAAAAAATAATTTAAAATTAGTGTTTCACAAATAATTGAGCAAACTTCCATTTCTATAGTGGTTTCAAGTATGACTTTTCTAACTAAGAATAATCACAGGAATCTTTGAATAGCTGCAGTTTTTATGGAAAGAGGCATCTGGAAAATGTCTTCCCTTAGCTATGGGTTTTGGCAGGGGCTGTAAGCAAGCATGGTCAGTGTAATTAAACTGACAAGTGCTTGAGGTACTGTACTTGTTTGCTGTATGTACTTGCCTTCAATAAATATTAGTATTTCTCCTAAATCTCCCCCTCTAGCTGGTGACCCTGACATCATTTCAACTGGAGTGTGGCATGTAACAAGGCAGCACGGGAGGCAGCATTTAGGACAAAATATTAAGGGTTTTCTCAGCAAGTACCCTTTTGCAACTGTGACAAGCAGCAGTAGATTCCTTCAGGAAAAGCTCCATCTGACAGAGGAGCCAAAAGACCTGACTCCAGCAGATTTTTCGTAGTGAGCTGTAAATATTACCCTTTGCTGGAGAAAATCAGCCTGGAGCCCTAAACCTCCAATGCTTGCAAAATGTTGTGGGATTTTGGTCTGAATCCTTATTCTTTTCACTGATAAACATCAGAATACAGCCCTGAACTTGTGAATTTAGCCCCTGAGGGGATCTCTGGGGTTCAACAGTTTTTGTGTGAGTGCTGGACAATAAATGATCTCTTCATCAGGTGGTCTCTAACAAGTTAAATGTACATTAACTCTTTGCATCTCACCTTGGTTTGATGTTTACATTGCTCTCTCTGTGCCTCTTCCTCTACAGACACCTCTTTATGTAGTAAACCATGGGGAGAGCGGCCCCATCCGCTGCAACCGCTGCAAAGCTTACATGTGTCCCTTCATGCAGTTCATTGAAGGTGGCAGGAGGTACCAGTGTGCATTTTGCAGCTGTATAAATGATGGTAAGTGATGGTTCTCTCACCTGGGATTCACAGCAATTCCACAAGACTAAAAGGAAATTGTATCCCTAAAATTATTTTCTTGACTTGCTGATTGAATAAAAGATAGTTTAGGGAGATGCAGTAACTAGGATTATTTCAGAAATGAAAAAAGAATCAGTTCCTAAGAATAGTAGAGGGAAACATTTGTTCAGTACAGTTTGAGAAAAATATACAGAGAATAATGCTGACTCATGAAGTCCAGTCTGGTATGATCAAAACTTAATTTAAAAAAATTTGTGACAGCATAGAATGCAGAACTGCTTGTGTTGTTAGTTGAAAGCAATTTTTGTGCTGAAAGAAAACATTAATTTCTTTAAGAAATGCAAATATACAGGAAGGAGCAAATATTTAGACCCATGTTAGCTTCATCCTGTGCATTGACTGTGGGTGCAATGGTTAAATAAGCTATTAATCTTACTGTGACAAGTGCTGGTTTTCACAGAAGATACCATGCCATATTTGTTCAAGTGTGCTGCATGTGACTCATAACTGTTCTTGTGCTCTTGGCGAAATCCCAAATCTTTGCCAGAACTAGCCTTTCTAGACATTTGTATCAAGCTGGATTTCCTCAGCTGGATCACAGGGGTATGGTGCTTTCCCTAATACAGTCATCTTTTCAACTCTGAAACGTGAACCTTGTCAGACTTAGTCCAACTGCTCTGCTGCCTGGAGCTCTAATGTTTGTGCAGGCATAGCAGATAATAAATTTCATGGTTTGTTAACAATTTAAACTCTCATAAAGGGAAATTTAGATGCACCGGGAGCACTTTAAGAAAGACATTTAAGTTGCAGTATCATTTTAAATCATGCTGGTATTACTGCAGTGTCTTAGTCAGGAAGCAAAAAAAAAAAAACTTTGATAAGAACTAAAGATGGCTAAGAAACTAGGTTGATACTCCCCTCACTCACACACACGTGCACCTTTAGCAAATGTGAAAAATAAGCATTCTGAATATGTATTCATTGAGGAGCCATAAGACTGGCTCTGCGTAAATTGGTGCAAACCCACCTGGTTTCTTAGTGCTTTGGAGTATGTTGCATCTGCTGAAAGAATTTGTTGTGTTGTTCCTCTCTTTGCACAATTATAAAGTTTTTTTACTGTTCTTATGTTGGCTTGTAGTCCCCCCATTCTTCTTTCAACACCTGGACCACATGGGCCGACGGATAGACCACTATGAAAGGCCTGAGCTGTCCCTGGGATCTTATGAATACGTGGCTACTTCGGATTATTGCCGAGTGAGTATTGCCAGTGTGCAAACCCATGTACTGTGGTATGGCAAAATAAATGAGCTTCTCAGAGTAAATGCACTTGAAAGCTGCCAATCAGTTCCCAGGAGCATGCTAGGAAATATGGCTAAATGTGGAGCATACAGTGTTTTGTGCTTTTTGCTGCAGAATGTGATACAAGCTAGAATAACAAGCAGTGCAGCAAAATCATGAATCACCAGTCTTTAAGCAAGATGTGTGTTTGGTCCTACCCAGCATGTTGCACAGTTCAGGGGATATCTCTCAAATTTTGGTGCCTTGTTGCATTTTTGATGTATGTCTTCTACCGGTTTTGAAGACTGACGCATGCCTAAATTGTCTTCCTAATACCCTAAAGCTTAGCAAGGGAATTTGACCTTGGAATCTGTTCCTGGCAAGAGTCTTCTCAGTGTTCAGACCAATAAGTTACAGTGGAATTGGTTCTCTCTTCTAATATCAACTCACTGAAGAACTAAATCCAGAGCCCACTCATGTTACTCTAAATATTTGTAGTTGGTTTTATTACAGAACTCTATCTGATACTTCTGAAAGCATAAATTACTTAATCTTTTCAAACTTCAGCTCATTTTACAAAACTGCAAGTGTGACTTCATCTGACCGCAGCACAGACACATTTTTCTGTTCTTGCTGGAATGAGGCAGAATTTTCTTTCTGCCAGTGGAGCTGAGGCCATGATAAGGTTAGGAAAGGCAACTGGATCCTACAAAATCTTGAAGTAGCTGTGCCAGTATCTTCTTCAGACCATCAAATTATTGCTGGTGTGAAGAAAATTAAAAGGTTCCGTGCTGCTTGCTCACTAGAGCATTGCTCCAAAATCCGCTGAGATCTCTGAGGTAACCTATGGGATTTGATTGAAACCTGGGTTAAACCCCAAAGCAGGAGAGAATTGTGGTGAGATGTTGCAGAAATAGTGTGGGACACTCGATGTACATTCAGTGAAGCTTCATCAAATTCTGAAGCCTCAACTTCTGCCATGTAACTTAAATCAGGGATTTTCCTTGACAAGTCATCCAGTCTGGGATGCCTGCTTGCTGCAAAGATGCATCCACAGACTTACTGCAACATTACAAAAAAGAAATCTCTTAGAAAATAATACACTGCGCTGCATATGCTTAGTCATTAAACGTGGCATTATTTTGTAATTCACTTTTCATTTAGCTCCAAGTTGCAGAGGTTCACTTCTTTTCTAAATCCAGTTCAAGACCAGAACTGAGAAGTCATTTCCTTTTGTGCTTATCAAATGACAAGGATGAACAGCTACAAAGAATGTTAACAAATCCCAGCTGGTTTGCATTACTGCGCTCCTGCTAAGCGGATGTGGTGAGAGCAGAAGTCCTCCTTTCTGCCATATATTTGTCAGAACTTAGGCAGAGATTCTTTCTAAATGCTGATCTGGTACAAGAGTTTAGAAGCAGTTTTTGGTGCAGTTTCTGAAACAAGCATCCAAGTACAGTAAACAGAACAGCTTTGAAAAATACTGCCTGGTTTTGGTTTAATCCTGATTTGCATGAGTCAAATGAGGGAGATCAAGGGTATAATGTTCAGTTTAGTTTAAAGTTTGCCAAGGACTAAGGATAAGTCATAATTCAAGGGTTAGATGAATTTTTCTTAACTGGAATTTTTCTAGGATTTAGTTTAACAAGTATAATTTGTTTAAGAGGTCAGAATTCAATGTGAAGGAAGTGAAACTGTAATGAAAAAGCTGTCCTGAATTTGACACCACATAATGACTACTACTCATTTAATGGGAAGTAAGAAAACTCATTTCAGGGAGTGTGATATTCACACTCTGTTGATTTTGTATTAACTTTCTAGGTACATCTCTTGACATTACTTTTTTTTTTTAAATAAACCTTCCTCTTACTTTTTCTTACTTACAGAAACTTACGCCAGCAGTGTATGCATGATTTGTGTGCCACCTACACTGTGGATAAGAGGAACTCCCAAAGGAAAGCAGGGGTACAGAAAAACGCCAAAATGCAAATTTGTTTAAACACTTGAGTTCCAGCAGAGAAGTTTGTGCTTCATCTTATCTAATGAACTGTTACCCTCTAGATATTTTATTCCATTAGGATGTTGTTTTCCAGTGATAATGTTCTATTCCAGGGCTGGACTTTACCCAATACGTGCCAGCTCTCTGCAATAGTTACTATTTACAATTCACAGCATTTTTCAAACAACTGAACACTGTATTTGCATTGCCTTATGGTACCATCTCTAAATTATTTTCCCCATAACAGGACACTGTCCAGTTTACCTTGTCAGTTGTTGACTGGATGTTTTGTTGGTTTGTATTTTTTTTTCTGTATAGGACAAGAAGCCTCCTAATCCACCGGCTTTTATCTTCATGATTGATGTATCATACAGAAACATAAAGAGTGGCCTAGTGAAGCTCATATGTGATGAACTGAAGACTCTGCTAGATAAGCTTCCAAGGTAAAAAGACATTAGTGTGCTTGGCTTAACTCACTGCACTGCACTTCTCATGCAGTTTTGCATGTTGAAAGGCAAAACCAAGCTGTGGAAAATGTCCGAATTTCCAGTATAGGAGTTTTTTGCATGATAGTGACCAAATGTTAACTTTTAGCACTGCTGGCAATTCTTACACTTGGATGTCTGGGCTTACTGTGTGAACAGAAAGAATCTGCCATGCTGCTACATGTGGAGCTTGCATTCTTTTCCTTTCTTGCAGTGAACTCTAGTGGTGCTATCAGCTCAGTCACAGCTCGTAGCTTCCACTTCACTTGCTGCAGTTCTGTTCTCTGCAGTCCTGCTTTCCTCATTGAATTAAACAGGGAAATACCCAAACCAGAATACTCAGGAGTAGCCAGTCTCTCGAAAGCCATGGTGCTGGTGGCTTGTATCTTTAGCTTTTACTGTTAATCAGCAAAACTTTTAAAGCTTCTTTCTGCACTATGACACTTCTCTGTCCTGGTTTGTATCTGGGAGGACAAATCTTGTAGGCAGCAACCATTTTATGAAATAGAGCACATGTGCTTTGTGAGCATGAAACACACAGCAGTACTGCTACTACTGGCCAATATTATTGATAGTGTATTATTTTAGTGTAGGTTTTAATGTATTAGTGTAGTTTTCAACAGAGTTTAAATAACACAGGCATGTAGGGAAATGAGAGTAGTGAAAGACTGAAAAATGAAGTAGGCAAGATGCTTTTTACCTACATATAAAGGTATATGAAGAAAAGAATATCCAAAAAGAAAATGCTTCCTAAATAACAATGCTTGCAGAGGGGGAACAAACTTAAGAAATGGAGAGAGCAGTGTGAGGAAGGGTGGGAGATGACATCCTTGGGACAATCTGGGATATGTTAAAAATCTTTTTTCTTATGGCCTTCTGGGATCCCTGTGCCGGAAAGAAATTCCAGTCCTGGGTGGGGGTTTAATTTTTATCAGATGCCCATGTAAGGCCATCTCTCTAAGTAGTTTTTCACTGAAGATGACACTGGAGACACAAGTGTTTGATATTATCCTGAACAAATCTCAGAGTTTTCCATCAGGATTGGTCATGACTCTGAAGAAAATAAGAGGCGTGATTGGAGTAAGAAAAAGCATTTGGCAGTTTGGAAGCTTGAATAGGGCAAGCAGGGGCAGAATGAAAGCAAGTGGATCCATATCACAAAACAGACATATTCATCCTTCTCACCAGCACTCTGTGGGGTCTGTTGTGAAATAATTTGGGCCAAAGTTTTCATGTCCACTGAAAAAAGCAATTAAAAAAATAAAGCCAGGCCCTTCAGTTTCCTCAGATTTGTCTGTTGGCTTAAACAATATTAATTTAAAAGAAGACAAACATAAGGCGTTCCAGCAAAATCTGTGGTGGAAATATTACTATGTTGTTTAGATGCAGAAGTCACTGTGTGTTCATTTTCTGATGCTGGACAAAGACACCTGCAGAAATATTCTGCTGTTCCCACATGAGGGAAAAGCCCTCTGCAGGGAATTCAGCCTGAGCCTGTGTCTTTGAGAGGAAGGACATGGGGTACCAAAGGAACCTGTGCAGAAAAAGAACTGCTGAAATATTAGAGCAGATATTTTCAAACCTGTGTTCCAAACAAGAAGCCCCTCCCTGACTGTATTTTGTGAAATACTGAGAAATGTGTTTGTAGAAATGTGCTTATGAGTTCAGAAAATCAGAGTAATGATTTGTGCAATTACGTTTTTTTAGGTACATAATTAAAAATAAAAACCAAAAAATATTTGAATGTATTTCTTTGCATGTAGGTCAGGTTTCTCCTAGTGAGTCTTCAAAAATAACTAAGTAGTGTGTAAACTACAGAGACAATTGGCTGCCTAAAGGTAATCTTTAAAACAATGATAGAACTTGGTTGAAGTGGGGCAGTGCAGACTGACATTGTTAAGAGCAGTATCTGCAATAAAGACCCCAAACACCAGGTTGTGTAACACCTTTTTGGGACTGGGATGATGTGGATACTTCTCTTTGAAGTAGCAGAGTGCTGTATGTATTAAAATTGAATGGAACTTTGTCCTCATCAAGCTCCATAACTAATTGTGCTGTTCTTTCTTTCCCATGTTAAGATGTCAACATGGCTTATTCTTTATCTTTGGGATTTTCAACTGTTTGAATGGGATGCACCATTGATACGGTTGATGTAACTTTATAACTTTTTTTTAAAAGTAAACAATAGAGCAGTTGATTTTATCGAGGTGTTTGAATTTGACCTAAGGCAAAGATTGAGGCCATTAAGTCTGCTTGGTTGTTGTTTGCTTTATTGTTCCCAGTACAGATAATGATCAGAGAGCAGCCTTGCATGTCAAAGAAATGCTTTCATTGCAAGGTCAGGATTTCAGAATCATAACCAGTTGGGTTTTGTTTTTCTTACAGAGAAGAGCAAGAAGAATCCTCAGCAATTCGAGTTGGTTTTGTCACTTATAACAAGGTCCTTCACTTCTTCAATGTAAAAAGCAGCTTAGCTCAGCCTCAGATGATGGTGGTCACGGATGTGGCAGAAGTTTTTGTTCCTTTGCTGGATGGTTTCCTTGTTGACTTTGAGGAATCCCGATCAGTTGTTAACAAGTAAAGTACAGTTATACTTCATGAGAGTAAGATGTGAATGCTTATGATGTGCACTGTGCCTTTTAGTCACTTGGGTTTTGGGGCATACAGGTATCTATTGAAATACTTCAGAAGGCAGCAGATGCTTCAAGCCTCTCCTCTGAGGCAAAGAAAAAGCAATAGCCACAGGCTTCCACTGCCAACCTGGGAAGTTTTTGTAGGCCAGGTGTAAACCACCTTTCAGCTGTGCTGCCTCAGAACTGGGAGGGGGTGAGGCTCATTTTTTCCCTCTTGTAATGCACATGATGTGCACCTGGATATGATCTTAAGACTCTGAAGTCCTTACAGCATATCAGAACTAAATGGTTAGCTATTTTTTCTTTATTGCATATTCCTGTAGGTTACAAGCTTTGAAACAATGCATCTCATAGAATTAAAAAATGGTATTTTATTTTATTCTGGCTCTGATCCTAAGAAATTGAGCAAGGAAAATTTGTATTATTTTTTGCACTATGAATTTGCATGACAAACATCTTCCTGTGTGAGGATTTGATATGTTACAAGGTGTTGTTTGGGGATTACCCTACACTGACCAGTTGAGAGACTGATCTTTTCTCTTTCATAGCTTGTTGGACCAGATTCCAGAGTTGTTTGCAGACACTAATGAAAGTGAGACCATATTCGCTCCCGTTATCCAGGCTGGCATGGAGGCACTAAAGGTTAGAACGTTCCTCTCTGTCAGAGAAGCAGCTTGAAATGAGGTTTGCTAAAAGCCAGTCCCATCATAATGGGAAATTGGGGGAAAAAGGTTGTTGATTGCTTCCAGCACTAATGTTCCGTTATTCTAACAGTACCTTCCAGCCAATGTAGTCAGAATAAGAACTGACAAGTATAACATCTGTTCCCAGATGTTCTTGTTGAGAGAAACCAGTCCCCAGAGTCTATTCCATGTAGGAGGGATGTTTAAGAGAAGATGAGGAGCAGCAGTCAGTTTCTTGTTCAGCGTTTAAGAGAAATAAAGAAATGTTTAGTTACCACAGCAAAACAAATCAATATTCTTGTGTTTGCACAGATACTCACTTCTTGCACATGAGAAGGGCAGGATAGTCAGTATAACAGTAATTATAACATCAGACTTTCCTCTGGTTTTTCTCTTGCCTCTGCAAAACTTGTTGTGCTGCAAACCAGAATATTTATAACTGTCTGTGACCAAATCAGGCCATGGCCGGAGGGTTTCCGTTTAACTGACAAGTTCTCCCAGCTTGGATACAGCTGGCAGGGAATCCACAGGCCAAGGTGCTGCTCAGTTGCTTTCTGTATGTCCAGGACATCCCCTGAAGTGCTGATATTCCCATGGAAAATTGCCAGTTAAATGCACACCACCCTGGTTCACCACAAGATTTGTAGGGGTAGAGCACAGCTAGTGGTGCTTTAAAATTGTTGATTTTTCAGTGAGCTTTGTATGAATAAAGTATGAACTTTGAGCACATAAATTTCTCAAAACAAAAATGAACATTTCTCAAATCTGTTTTTTATATATTGATTTAATACCTGCTTTCTTGTTATTTTTTCATACTACCAGCAGGTAGGACTGCAAAGCTCATCTGGATGCTTTTTCCTAATACTTTACTTCTGCAAAACAAATTTAAGGGCCATAATTGTAAATTTCCTTTCATGATGGCTGTAAAAGAAAGCAGCTCTTAATTAAACTTTTTATTTAGCTTAGTAGTTTTAAGTTATATTTTGTAAGGATTTTAGTTATTCGCCTGCAAATACCTTTGCTCAAGAAAACAGTTCTTGTCTAAAAAGAATAAATGGATTGTGTTGAAAATATGTATATGTAGAAATTTTGTCAAACCATTATCACTAATTCCTGATGCACATCAGGACAAACAGATATCTGGGAATTTGCTGTCAGCCTTCAGCAGAATCCGGCTTCTTCAAAGGAATTGAAGAAATGGTCATTGGTGATCAAAAGTGACAGTTTGTGAAATATCGGGGATGACATTTCAGCCATTTTAAGTCAGGTGCTGCCTTCAGTTGTGTTTCTGCCATAGCAGAGAAACTTCTGGTTTTCCCAGAATGCCTCAGCTTGTTTTGAAAGGTGCAATGTTTTGTGAACATTGGCGTTTCTGATTTGTGTCTACATCTTGGCAGTGTAGATTCCAGTGTGGAGTCTGCTACAGGGATGGAACTGTCACCCATTTATAAAAAGGCAGGGAACACCAGTGTGCCTGAACTGAATTTTTCTGTTAAACTACATTTCCCTTTAATTTGATCCTGTTTGAGTGGCNGGCATTGATCTGTTTTTGTGTATTTTCTTTTACGCAGAGTATTTGGTTAAACTATGCCTCTGTAGTGATGGGTTCTCCAAGAACATACCGTGGTGTTCCTTGTATCCATGGGCAGGGGAAGCATGCTTTTGATGATAGCCATGCCTCACTTCAAACTTCCACTTCATCTTGTCTTCATCTGGCCCTTTGAGTTGTGATTAATATCTAATATGATGGCATTTGTATTTTTTATTCCTGTGCAGACCCTGTTCCAGCCACAGGGAAACTATGAGGCCTTAGCCAAGGATTGTGTAGCCAATGGCTGCTGTGTGAATTTGTTCCTCTTCCCAAATCAGTATGTGGATGTAGCCTCCATGGGCCTTGTCACAATGTACACTGGTGGAACACTATACAAGTACAACAATTTCCAGGTAAGTGGTGTTTCCTTCCTTTCAGATAGTAACAGCTGGGGGTTGCTGTTATTTTTCATCTCATTTCAATGTGTGCTTGGACATTTAACTTAAAAGCAGAGCAAGTCTGGAAAACTTGGTTATCAATATCAGGGGATAAAATGCAAACTTAAATGGCAGATCAGGCTCAAGTTTGGATCTTGAAGTAGTAATAAACTAGTTGGCATCTTAAAATTTTGCTGAAAGGTTAAGTGCGGGAATGTCCAATCAATGTCCAGGCCTGGTGATGAGTGGTGTACACTTGCATATACCTGATTCTGATAACAACCATCCACAATCCTTTCTAAAGGACTCAAGAGCTGTGAGCAGATTTGCTGGGGATAGATGGGGATCATGGGAGGGAAAGTTGGGTCACTGTGGTGCTGCTGCCCTTGGCTGTTAAACCTCTGAACCTTCTCCTTTGTGTTTGTAGCTTGAGGCCGACAGCCCTCAGTTCTTAAGTGACCTCAGGAAGGACATCCAAAAAAAGATGGGATTTGATGCAACAATGAGGGTTCGGACAAGTACAGGTAATAGGACCCATGGGAATGAATTTTAAATAATGTAGTGCCATGCAAATCACTTTTAAGATCAGGCTGGTTTAATTTCATTATGCACCTCTTGAAAAGTAGTTGAATAGACTGATCAAATCCATGGCTTTGTGTGTATATATTGTTTTATATATACATATATATACACGTATTTCCTGTATATGCCTCCTTAATAACTGATTTTCAAGTCTGGGAAAGGCTTCTGCTCTCTCTGCACGTGGACTGCAAAGAAGTTGTATAAAAAGGTGTTGCTGCTGGACACTGACCCATGCCTTCATTTTCCTACTCAAATGACATTCCTGTGTCCATCCAGCTTCTTTTATTCATTCTTAGCTCAAATGCAAGTATTAGAGAAAGGGACACACCCAAAGAGGCCAAGCCAGCAGTGCAGAAGCTCTGGGTGTCCAAGTCACAGCTTTTCCCTTTCTCCAGCTCTCACAAATGCCATCAGCAAGGACAGTTGTTGAGACTCCTTGGGGGAAAATGGCTCCTGCTTCAGTGATGTAAATTTAATTTGCCATTTTTAAATGAAATGCTGTTTTAATCTGGTTGCAGGCTTCAGGGCTACAGACTTCTTTGGAGCCATTTACATGAACAACACCACAGATGTGGAGATGGCAGCGGTTGACTGCAACAAAGCAGTGACAGTGGAGTTCAAACATGATGACAAACTGAATGAAGACACTGGGGCCTTAATTCAGGTACAAAACCCTAATTCATGTATACCATAAAATGGTGAGCAAGACCTTCTGCAGCCAGAGCAGAGAAGTGATTGTGTAGGAGTGATGGGAACAAGGCATAACTTGCACAGACTCTCGTGCCATAACACAGCTAGTAAAAAGTGTGTTCCCCTATCTCTGTGCTGCATGTTCTCTTCAGGGGTTAGATCCCAAATCCTTTCTAAACACTCACTGAGACCTCATCAGCTGTTCATTTTTTTCCATTTCACTGTGAGTGAGTTTATGTGGAGTAAGAGATTCATTACAACTTACATAGCAATGGTTATTGCTGTGGCATTCCTTGTGACCTCTCTATTCAAGAGCAGTTCTCCACTGCTAAACCTCACTGCCCCTCTACAGACTGTAGAACTTCTTATGATGATAGGATGAATAGCTGATTCTGTAATGTCTGACAGATGTCCCTAAGAGCCACAGGTATGCTGGTGCTACAGCTGCCAGCAGCGCTGCCAGCAGCACTGCCAGGCTGCACAAAGGGTGTCATCTGCCTTTTGTGCACAGAGGGGGTGGCTTCAGTGGTGACACTTCATGCCTCTGTTGCAGTGTGCTGTCCTGTACACATCGATGAGCGGGCAGAGGCGAATCCGCATACACAACATAGGCTTGAACTGCAGCTCCCAGTTAGCTGATGTCTACAGGACTTGTGAGACTGATGCACTTATCAACTTCTTTGCCAAGTCAGGTACAGTTGCAACAGACCAGTTCTGTTTCCTTTTTTACTTTGGCATGGATGAAGGAGAAGGAAAAGGGGCTGAAATGATTACCTAGTGGGAAATCCTTTTTTATAACTTGCTGCTCCACACCTGAGCAATTCCTGAAGTATTACAAAATTGAAAAGGCAAATAATTACCTATTTTAGGCAAACTGCCATAAAAATAATACTTGTGTGTAGATAATGCATGGAACTGGGCAGGCACAGTAAGTGGCAATAGACTTCCTACCCATCCTACCCCGCAGTGGTGGGGTTTGGTGTGGTTTTTGGATGTTGTAGAAGAGACTGAAAAGCAGCCTCAGCCCTCAGGTCTGTAATATCAGACTAGCAGCAGACAAAGATACTTTGAGAGAGAGTATCTTTTTTAACACACACTTTTATGCTTGTAGCTTTTAAAGCCATTCTGAGCCAGCCCCTGAAGACCGTCAGGGACATCCTGATGAATCAGACTGCTCACATGCTGGCCTGCTACAAGAAGAACTGTGCCAGCCCAGCAGCTGTCAGCCAGGTAAAACCCACACCCAGTCCTACCCACCCAGGCTTTGCCACAAGTGCACAACCACCTTGCAACATCAGCACAGCCAGAAAGCAAAATGTCAGGACAGACTTGTCCTTTTCTTTCAAATAGAATTGATGACAGGTGGGATTCAGTGGTGGCACTTAGAGCACACAGGAACTGTTGTTTGGGAACAAAAGGCAATGCCATTGAGGAAACTGGCTCCTGTGCTCACACAAAGGAGCTCAGCCAGCCCTTTTCTTTCTGCTGGAATTACGCACTAACTCACAAAGCTTTCATTTTTAATTGTTATGTTGTTATAGATGGTTGTAGTATTCTCATTTTTGACTAAGCAGAGTGACTGATTTGTTTCTATTTAATTGATTCAGTCACATCTTAGTGATTCAACTCAAAGAAAGACTCAGGCTTTTCCATCCCAGAGGTGCTGCCAGTAACCACAAGCCTGGGCAGTGAATTGTTCATTGTTGGTGAGGACCAAATATGTCAAAACCAGAGCCACTTATTGTGGACTGTTATTTCTCTCCTTAATTCTCCAGTGAGTGCCCCAAAAATTAACAGGATTGCAGGGAGATGACAGCAGCCAAGACAGCGACTACAGATTACAGAGCAGATCGTTTCTGTTGGATTCTTGCTAAATGTGTTGTTTTCTCAGCTGATCCTGCCAGACACGATGAAGGTGCTGCCCGTGTACATGAACTGCCTGTTGAAGAGTTGTGTGCTGGCCGGCAGGCCCGAAATCCCAACTGATGAGAGAGCTTTCCACCGCCAGCTGGTCATGGCCATGGGCGTGGCCGACACACAGCTCTTCTTCTACCCCCTGCTGCTGCCAATTGTGAGTCAGCGGTGTATTTCTCACTCGAATTTCTAACCCCTCTTACCTGGAAAGGAACCACTAAGATGTACCAAGGCTTTGAGTAGTTACTTTTCAAGTCAGTTCCACAGCTCTTGTGTGTTGTTCCCCACAGCACAGCCTGGATCTGAAGAGTGACGCTGTCCCAGGCGCCGTCCGCTGCTCCGAGGAGCGCCTCTCCGAGGGAGGGGCCTTCCTGCTGGCCAACGGGCTGAGCATGTTCCTGTGGCTGGGAGCCAGTGTGTCCCCAGAGCTCATCCAGGGGCTCTTCAACGTGCCATCCTTCGCACACATCAGCACCGAGACTGTGAGTACATGCGGACTAACAGCTGAGGGTTTAGCAAGACCAGATGCTAATCAGAGAAACAAATGAGGTCTTCTTTCATCCTTCAGCCTTAAAAGCAAGAACAGGTGACCAGCAGAAGGTGTTTAGACACCAGAATTGCTTTAAGTTACATGAAACTTAACACTTTGACACTTTGAACACTAAGAAGTCAGAAGCTTTCACAACTTTTTTAGTCTTCTTAAACTTCGTTGCAGGTAATAAAGTCCTTTCAACTGTGTGTTACTAAAATTGGAACAAAACACTTTGCAGTAGTTAAGTTTTCCTCATGATGCATTTTCATATAGTGATTATTTTAAACTGAAAAATTAGTTCTCAAGATGAGACCTTTTAGTGAAAGAGATGGATTTTCCTAGTTTAGTATGAAATCCGTAGTACCTTATAATGTAACTATGAGCAGTTAGTCTTGGTTAAAGGTATGACTGGACTGTAACAATCTGCTTTCCTTCTGACAGACATCCCTGCCTAACCTGGACAATCCATTTTCTAAGAAACTAAAGCATATCCTGGAGCAAATCCAGAGCCAAAAGCCCTATACCATGAAGGTAACTGCTTTCTGCCTCAACTCGTTCCTCATACTTGTTCAAAGGAACACTCCAGGCTTTGCCAAAACTTACCAGTGGCTGTAAAAGGTTTTTTTATATACTGGGAGTCTTCCTGCACGTGGGTTTGCAGGCACACAGGCATTTTAAATGTGTTTAATTCACAATCAAAAGTGATTTTTAAAGGTAGTCAAGTTTAAAAGGTAACCATTTTATTCTGCACTCCTCAATTCATGTTGGTCTCTCTAGCTTCTGCAGTGTGGAGATTTATTGGTTTTGGGAATTTTCCCTACCTCAAGAGCATCTACTAAGAGACACAGGAAAACTGTGCTGCCATCTGGTCTGACTGCATCCTAAAACTATCTGTGTGATCTCTTATCTTTGCAGCTGATGGTAGTGAAGCAACGGGAGCAGCCAGAGATGCTTTTCCGCCAGTTCCTGGTAGAAGACAAGAGTATTTATGGAGGAGCCTCATACGTGGATTTCCTCGTGTGCATTCACAAAGAGATCAGCCAGCTGCTCAGTTAAGGCAACTCAAGTAAAATGTTCAGTTCCTTTTTGCCTTTGCAGGAGGGACAGTTTTTGGTGCCTGAAGACTGGCCCACAGCTCCACCAGACCCAGGCCTTCTGCTGTGCTTTACTGACCCATTTCTGTGCTTGTTTTGTACAGTTTCATTTGATCCCACCTCTCCCTGAGTATTTTGCTTACTTCTTAAGCTGTAGAATAGGAAGTTTTGCACTCAGGTATTAATCTTCTGGGAGTCCTGAATCTTTCTCTACGTGAATTGCCAGATTTCAGACTGCCAATGCTTAAGAGCATATATGGTATACATTTCTTAAAAGACAATTTAGAAAACTCAATTATTCCTTTTGCTAGTCACAAGTTTTACCAGAGCTGGGAAAGATGATCAGAATCTGTACAGAGGAGGAAAAAAGACAAAACACTTCTAAGTGAGGACATGGAGTTGAATCAGATTGGCAGCAAACATATAGTTCAGTTTGAAGGATTTCAAAGTCCTTCCTGTGAAGAAAATCTCTGTAAATGAAATCCCTTTTTTCTTGGAAGGGACAAGTATTACTGTCTACAGAAGCAGAGCTCTAGGGACCCTTCCACAGCCAGGGTTATCCAGGAGATGGAAATGCCTCAGTTTTGTAACTGGACTTGAGTAAGTGTAACAACAACAGGGATCACAGGAAGTACAGGAATCAAACAATCCTTTTGCCACCCTTGGCAGATGATGTCACACTATTATGGTACAATTCTGTCCACTTGAGGGCAGCAATTAGCTTAGCATACTATTTAATTACATTTTCAAAATTGCACAGGTTAGGCTTTATTTAGTACATTCACTAACTGGAATATTCCCAACACAACTCAGAAAAACCTTTCCCTCAAAATTTCTGTGGCAGATCAACTGTGAGACAGTTGACACATTAACCAAACGTTATTGGTGGTGCTATAATACCAGTTCTATTACAGTGACTGATTTAATCAATGGTCACTGCTTTGAAAAATAAGCCTTTGCTAATACCAATATTGAAGGTAGAATTTGGAAAGCCAGAGCCTTTGGAACAGCTATTTACCTCAGATACTTCATAAGTCTCTTTGTCTCTTTAGGACCAATGCCTCTGAATGTGAGGTTTGAACTTTGCCAAACTTGAAAAGCTGTTATTAAAAAAATTAGTATTTCAAAGAAAGCAAAAAACATTCGAAAGTAAGGTTAAGCCTCAGTAAAGAAAAAAGTGCCTTTAAACATATTAGTGTTGCTACTTATATAATTATATGATATCCACAATAAGCAGTCAAAATGCATAATTTTTTGGTTCAACAGCTTATCTATACAGTCCTATTATTGTTATTGACCAAGAGCTCTTGAAATAAGTGGCTATATTACAGAATAGTCCTCGGCCTGAATTCAGCTGCCAAGACAAGCACTTTTTTTAGCTGTAGACATTACCCTGTAAAAAGTATTTGTTGCCATTTCATTTGTAAAATGACACCAGCAACATTTGTGTAAAGAAATAAGCAATTATTAAATATAATCTGTGTGTGTGTTTATTCTTTCATATATCCCATGTTCTCCAAGGTTTTATGGCCATGGCATCCAGCAGTGAGTACACTGTAGGTCACCTTCTCCTTCTGTGGCTCTCAAGACAGGCAGCTTACATGGCCTCAGCATTTTCAGTGTGTTTCTGCTGTTGTCATCACCCATGGCTATGGTGAGAAGACAGGATCCAAGTGAAGGAAAGTGTCCCAAAGAGGGGCTGTTCAGAACCAAGCTTAGGTAAGCCGAAGCTGTTGATACTAGCAGAGCTACTGCAGCAGAGCTCTGGCCTTCCTGGGCAGTGTTAGCCACAGTAAGGCATCACAGTGGAGAGAGCAGCACGTGATGACAGCAGTCATGACAGTGACAAGTATCACAGAGACATAATACAAGTGCAGTGCCTGGCTTCACCATAAACTGCAGGACTCTAGTATTTAACTCATACTTATAGTAACTAGGCCTTTATTTTCTCCTTTTTCATTGCTGCAGTAATTATATTTAAAATTACTTTCTGTTTCACAGAACTTGACCACTGCTTTCTTCTCAGCTCATGAGAATGACCCTGTTATGAAAAGGATTAGTGCAGCTCTCTTCCACGTTAAGTTGAGGTTGAGCCCATTACACAGTTGCCATTTCTGTCAAAGCAGTCATTTTGCAAGGAGAAAACACCTTTTCTACTATATACAGAAAGAGTGGGTTGATTTATTTGTCACTTTCGGGTTTAATGTATCTTTATAAAGCCACAGGACTTAAGAGATTTTTCAATGTAATGGGCTTGAAATGTTCATGTATCCTTTTTTAGAGTGCTCTCTGGATATTAAAATCTAGAGCAGGGCATAAAAAACCAGCTGCATATTGTAAAATTAATTCCATGATTTAATGCCACTTCACTTCCATGATCATCTGAAAACTGCTCATTGGTTTGGAGCCTGAATTCCACTCCTCTGAACAAAGCATCCAGCACCTAAGAACACACACAACAGTGTGCTGGGGAAGAACCTCAACCCCCTGAGAGCATTGACTGCCAGCCTGCACAGCACAGCCAG